>CAXDID010000332.1:0-25338 GCA_963988835.1 Hexamita inflata | reverse complement strand
TGTGCGTCTATTGGTGATTTATCCTTTACAATATTTGAATAATTATCCTGTTTTTGAGCGGTCATATGGGAAGTGGCGGAATTATAATATTGTATTTAAATAATTGTTATATGAAGTTTTCGTTAGTTAATATCTATAATAATCTATATTTAGTAGGATATTGTGAGATAAACACTTAGTAAACACTCATTAGTATATACATTTATATAATAATTGTGATTATTACTTTAAAATACATCATTAATTACAATTGTCCACTTCATAGTATTAGTTTCTATTGTTGAATGTTTATTTGAGCTTATCACATTTATTAGTCTACTTAATTCAGAATTATATAGATTATAACTTGGAACAATATACAATATAAAAGTCCTAAAATTAAATCAAAATTTATAAGAATGATTTATTATAGCCAAATACTAATTGTGAGTAACTATAATTTCAAAAATCTTTCATTTGTAAACAGGATATATTTTTAATCAATATTCAAGAATGAAAATATTTTATTCACTTTGATGAACGAGTTGGGATGAGAACTAGAGAGGAAGTTCTTTGGTAGACTTTGGTTTCGTTTTCTTCTGGAACTTGTTTGACGGATGCAGAATTTTCCAAACCCGATTCTTTAATGATTTCTTCTGTTCTATTTATTTTATCTTTTACCTCGAATTCGTCTTTGCACTTGAACAATCTTAGAATGAAATGGATGATCATCCCACCGAGGGCGAAGGCAATGTCAATGAGCCACGTTTACCAGGTGATGCCAACGACGTGAATTAATTTCATTTATAACTTAAGCGAATATGAAGAAGTTGTAAATAGAGGTGTATCTGTACTCGATCTTCTTCTCATCTTAAAGACCCTCTGGAGTCATGATGACCTTGTCGCCGAAGCCCTTGAACAGCATTAGGAGCAACACGAGCAGCTGGTAGGCGGACATGCCGAGGATGTTCCTGAGCATGCCTGGAGTGATGATACTAGCGTTTCTCTTGACTGGGAGGTGGTCCAGAATGTCGACGGTTGGGCCTTCAGTAGCTAATGCTAGAGAACCCAAAGAATCCATGATCAAGTTCACGTAAAGCAGCTAGATCGAAGTCAACGGAGACTCGCTGAACACGGCAGACCCGAGGAAGGCGATGATCAGGGCCACCACGTTGACGGTGAGCTGGAACTGGATGAACTTCCTGATGCTGGCCAGCACGGCTCTACCCCAGCGCACGGCCTGGACGATGGAGCAGAAGTTGTCGTCGAGGATGACGATGTCGGAGGCCTCTTTGGCGATTTCGGTGCCGGCGATGCCCATGGCCAGGCCCACGTCGGCTTCCTTCAGTTGCGGGGCGTCGTTGGAGCCGTCGCCGGTCGCGGCCACCACGTTTCCGAGGAACTTGAGGCGCTTCACGACGCGGTACTTGTCGGTGGGCTGGCACCTGGCGACGCAGCAGAGGGTCTTGAGCTTCTCGTCGAGCTGGGCGTCGGAGAGCTGTCTGAGGTCTTTGCCTTCGATGGCGTACTTGAGGATGTCGGCGTCGGACGTGTCTCTGGCGATGATGTTGGCGTCTTTGGAGATGGCGACCGCGGTGTTGAAGTTGTCTCCGGTGACCATGATGGTGCGGATGCCGGCCTTGCGGAGGGTCTCGATGGCGCCCGGCACTCCGTCTCTGAGCGGGTCCTTGATGCCGACGAGGCAGACGAAGACCAGCTCGGACTCCATGTTCTCCTCCAGCTTCTCGAGCACGTCGCTCTTCTCGGAGAAGCTCTTGTAGGCGCAGATGAGCGTGCGCATGGACTTGTTGGCGTAGCTGGAGATCTGGTCCAGGATCGAGTTGCGGACGGCGTCGTCGATCCGGGAGACCGCGTTGGTGTTCGGGTCCAGGTACGAGACGCACCTCTGGAGCATGATTTCGGAGGCGCCGCGGATCATGTTCACGAACTGGCCCTGCTGTCTGAGGGCGGGCACGGCGTCGGCCAGCTGCGGCACGGGCTGGAAGGTGTCCAGGTCCACGAGCATGGAGGCGCGCTTGCGTTCGGACGAGAAGTCGAGCTGGTGCACGACGGCCTTGTCGACCTGGTCTCCGATGGTGAGCCCGGCCCGGACCCTCTCGTAGTCGCACTCGTAGAGGTCTCTGGAGAGCATGAGGAAGGCGCCGGTGGTCTTGGCCCCGATGACCTTGTTTCCCTCGAGGCGGCAGTTGTTGGTGAAGGAGGTGTTGAGGCACATCACTTTCTCGTAGTAGCTGAGACCCTGTCCCTTTCTGGCGGCGGCGAGGACGGAGACCTCGTCCTGGGTCGAGGCGGGGTTCCAGAGGTGGGTGGCGTGCATCTCGTTCTTGGTGAGCGTGCCGGTCTTGTCGGAGCAGATCACAGACACGGAGCCGCAGGTCTCGCAGCTGTTGAGCTTGCGGACGAGGCACTGGTCCTTGAGCATCTTCTTCATGGAGTAGGCGAGCGAGATCGTGACGGCCAGCGGGAGCCCCTCTGGGATGGCCACGACGATGATGGTGATGCCCAGGATGAGGAAGCTGATCCACTCGGTGTAGTTCTCTTTGTCGCTCTGCTTCCCGTCCACGAAGAACTTGATGATGAGGACCAGGAAGGTGAGCACGGCCATGAAGATGCCGAGGTAGCCGATCTTCTTCACGATGGAGTTGAGCTTCTGCTGCAGCGGGGTGTCTTCGTCGTTCTCTTCTCCGAGGGCCAGCATCATCTCTCCGTGGATGGAGGTGACGCCGACGGCCGTGACGAGCATTCTGCCGGAGCCCTCCTGGACCAGCGAGCCGGACACGATCCATGGCTTCTCGGCCGTCTTCTGGAGCATCTGGGTCTCGCCGGTCATCTGGGACTCGTCGAACTTGATGAGCTGGGTGGTGGTGATGAGGCCGTCGACCAGCACCTGGTCTCCCTGGTTCAGCACCAGGACGTCTCCCACGACCAGGTCGTAGATGGAAATGGAGGTCTGCTGGCCGCCGCGCACCACCTGGACGTCTCTGGCTTCTTTCACTGCGTTCAGCTTGCGGAACTGCTTCTCTTTCTGGTAGTCGTTGGTGGCGCCCACCATGCTGACGACGATGACGGCCACGATGATGGCGATGCCGTCGATGTAGCCGCCTTCTTCTCTCTCTTTCTTCACGGCCGAGCCGATGATGATGGACACGCAGGCCGAGACGAGCAGGATGATGAGCGTCGGGTCTTTAAATGTCCCGAGGTAGATCTTCCAGAAGGGCTCGGGCGGCCTCTGCGGAATCTTGTTGATGCCGAACTTTTGGCGGTTTTCTTCGACCTGCTTCTGGCCGAGCCCGTTCGCCGTCGTCGAGCCCAGCTTCACTGCCAATTCGTGCGGATCCGTCGCTTGCCTGTCTTTAACAATAAACCTAATTGTTGTTAATTCTACATTTATTGATGTGGAGTGGTAGAATTCGCATAATGCTTAGAACTGAGTATTTATCAAAGAAAACTGTGTTCTAGAAAATTGTAGATACAAAATGATATGCGCTATTTTGGTAATTAATGATATATATATTAGTTAATTTTCTTGGATGTATAATTATTTTATATACAATTACGTGTATTATATATTTCTTTAAAATGTACAAATCTCCTTATATCTCTATTTACCTGTAACTTATTTTATTTTATCTATTTTTATCTGTTAATTTATTTCTATAATGCTATTATATACCAGTTTAAATACTAATAATGTAAAAAGATGAATATATTAATTCCTAAGAATGTTTCTTAGTGATCATTGATTTGAAAGGAAAGGAAATGTGATGATCAGAGAAAAAGGGTGACCAGTATAGACGTAATTTACATTAATTTACGGTGTGATGTTTTCATATTAATTCCTAAGAATGTTGATTGATTGAGATGGGAATGATAAAAATGATTTCTTAGTATTGTTGAGTCATTTAATATTACGTAGTTCCAAGAAATGGAAAAAAATGATACATGTACTAGTTAGTACAAAATGAATTCTTTTCACACGGCTGGAACCAACACAAGCGATTTATGTCTCTGCAAACTCTAAACATTTTCGTTCGTTTAGTGAACTTGGCTGTCCTCAGTTCCCTTTTTGGTCTCAACTTTTGCAACAGTTTTGACCTCGAATTCGTCCTTGCACTTGAACATGCGCATGAAGAGGTGGAGGATCATCCCACCAAGCGCGAAGGCGATGTCGATCACCCACGTTTACCAGGTGATGCCGTACAGCTTCTGGTTCCCGCACTCTGCAGAGGCCGAGGAGCAGTCGAAAATGGCGAACACCTTCCTGATGCCTGGCACGAACATGATCACGCACTGAAGCGAGACCGTGCAGCACAGAACCGAAGGGGCGATCAAGTTGTGGAAGTAGCCCTCGAAGATGTTCACCTCGCTGTTCAGCTTCCTGGAATTCATCTCGTTCAGTATTTGGGCGAAAATGAAGAAGTTGTAGATGGACGTGTACCTGTAGTGGATTTGCATCTCCTCTGAGAGGTGGGACGGAGTCATGATGACCTTGTCGCCGAGTCCGTTGAAGAGCATGATCAAGAGCACGAATAATTAGTAAGCAGCCATGCCGAGGATGTTCCTGAGCATGCTCGGGGTGATGATGCTCGCGCTTCTCTTGACCGGGAGGTGGTCCAAGATATCTTTCGTTGGACCTTCGGTGGCAAGAGCCAAGGAACCCAAAGAATCCATGATGAGATTGACGTAAAGCAATTGAATTGAAGTCAAAGGAGATTCGCTGAAGGCAGCCGAACCGATGAAGGCTATCACCAGAGCGACTATGTTAACAGTTATTTGGAATTATATGAACTTTCGCACACTAGCCAGCACGGCTCTTCCCCAGCGCACGGCCTGGACGATGGAGCAGAAGTTGTCGTCGAGGATGACGATGTCCGATGCCTCTTTGGCGATTTCGGTGCCGGCGATGCCCATGGCCAAGCCCACGTCGGCTTCCTTCAGTTGCGGGGCGTCGTTGGAGCCGTCGCCGGTCGCGGCCACCACGTTTCCGAGGAACTTGAGGCGCTTCACGACGCGGTACTTGTCGGTGGGCTGGCACCTGGCGACGCAGCAAAGGGTCTTGAGCTTCTCGTCGAGCTGGGCGTCGGAGAGCTGTCTGAGGTCTTTGCCTTCGATGGCGAACTTGAGGATGTCGGCGTCGGGTGTGTCTCTGGCGATGATGTTGGCGTCTTTGGAGATGGCGACCGCGGTGTTGAAGTTGTCGCCGGTGACCATGATGGTGCGGATGCCGGCCTTGCGGAGGGTCTCGATGGCGCCCGGCACTCCGTCTCTGAGCGGGTCCTTGATGCCAACCAGGCAGACGAAGACCAGCTCGGACTCCATGTTCTCCTCCAGCTTCTCGAGCACGTCGCTCTTCTCGGAGAAGCTCTTGTAGGCGCAGATGAGCGTGCGCATGGACTTGTTGGCGTAGCTGGAGATCTGGTCCAGGATCGAGTTGCGGACGGCGTCGTCGATCCGGGAGACCGCGTTGGTGTTCGGGTCCAGGTACGAGACGCACCTCTGGAGCATGATTTCGGAGGCGCCGCGGATCATGTTCACGAACTGGCCCTGCTGTCTGAGGGCGGGCACGGCGTCGGCCAGCTGCGGCACGGGCTGGAAGGTGTCCAGGTCCACGAGCATGGAGGCGCGCTTGCGTTCGGACGAGAAGTCGAGCTGGTGCACGACGGCCTTGTCGACCTGGTCTCCGATGGTGAGCCCGGCCCGGACCCTCTCGTAGTCGCACTCGTAGAGGTCTCTGGAGAGCATGAGGAAGGCACCGGTGGTCTTGGCCCCGATGACCTTGTTTCCCTCGAGGCGGCAGTTGTTGGTGAAGGAGGTGTTGAGGCACATCACTTTCTCGTAGTAGCTGAGGCCCTGTCCCTTTCTGGCGGCGGCGAGCACGGAGACCTCGTCCTGGGTGGAGGCGGGGTTCCAGAGGTGAGTGGCGTGCATCTCGTTCTTGGTGAGCGTGCCGGTCTTGTCGGAGCAGATCACGGACACGGAGCCGCAGGTCTCGCAGCTGTTGAGCTTGCGGACGAGGCACTGGTCCTTGAGCATCTTCTTCATAGAGTAGGCGAGCGAGATCGTGACGGCCAGCGGGAGCCCCTCTGGGATGGCCACGACGATGATGGTGATGCCCAAGATGAGGAAGCTGATCCACTCGGTGTAGTTCTCTTTGTCGCTCTGCTTCCCGTCCACGAAGAACTTGATGATGAGGACCAGGAAGGTGAGCACGGCCATGAAGATGCCGAGGTAGCCGATCTTCTTCACGATGGAGTTGAGCTTCTGCTGCAGCGGGGTGTCTTCGTCGTTCTCTTCTCCGAGGGCCAGCATCATCTCTCCGTGGATGGAGGTGACGCCGACGGCCGTGACGAGCATTCTGCCAGAGCCCTCCTGGACCAGCGAGCCGGACACGATCCAGGGCTTCTCGGCCGTCTTCTGGAGCATCTGGGTCTCGCCGGTCATCTGGGACTCGTCGAACTTGATGAGCTGGGTGGTGGTGATGAGGCCGTCGACCAGCACCTGGTCTCCCTGGTTCAGCACCAGGACGTCTCCCACGACCAGGTCGTAGATGGAAATGGAGGTCTGCTGGCCGCCGCGGACCCCCTGGACGTCTCTGGCTTCTTTCACTGCGTTCAGCTTGCGGAACTGCTTCTCTTTCTGGTAGTCGTTGGTGGCGCCCACCATGCTGACGACGATGACGGCCACGATGATGGCGATGCCGTCGATGTAGCCGCCTTCTTCTCTCTCTTTCTTCACGGCCGAGCCGATGATGATGGACACGCAGGCCGAGACGAGCAGGATGATGAGCGTCGGGTCTTTAAATGTCCCGAGGTAGATCTTCCAGAAGGGCTCGGGCGGCCTCTGCGGAATCTTGTTGATGCCGAACTTTTGGCGGTTTTCTTCGACCTGCTTCTGGCCGAGCCCGTTCGCCGTCGTCGAGCCCAGCTTCACTGCCAATTCGTGCGGATCCGTCGCTTGCCTGTCTTTAACAATTTGGCTAAGTTCCTTTCCGTTTGTTTAACTATTCATTTGAAGTGGAATTAAATTATAAACATATATCATATAGTATACATGATTATAAATATGGTGACTTGACACAAAGAATCAGCGTAAATTCTACCACATTAGTGTAAATAACTGCCATGATAACATACTTTTTATTATAAATGAATTCTTTATATTGATTTGAGCGTTTATGAAATATAGCGTGTATAAATAAATAATGTTAAAATATACAAATTAATTAATATATAAAGATATTAGACATGTCTCATTCTTATTTTATTGTCAATTAGATGATGTACAATTTTGAAATTCTATTTATGGCGGTAAATTTATAGTTTTTTAGAATTGAAACGATAAATTAAAAGAGATAGATTCTTAAAATATAAATTAATAACATTTAAGTCTCTTGAAAAAACGTTCTTTCCATAATATTACCCTTTTCTTGTAAAAATTAATAAAAATATTCACTATTTTTAATTTGTTCAGATGTCGTTATTGAACATTTTGATTTGAACGGTTATTTTATCGATATTTTTCTGCATTTGCAATAGTTGAGCTTTGATATCAATGTTCGTTTGATTTGCTGCGACGATGCTTTGGAAACTATCCATATTCGTTTCGATATAGTTCACTAAGTGCTCAGCTTCGTTTATAAAATTGCTTGGGAACGTTATAAATTTGTTCAATAGTTCAGAACCGTTTTCAGGATTTGTAGGATTTGCTTAGCACTTTTCAAAATTTGGTAGCGGTATACAATTGCTATGTTAGATTTGATCAAACTGATGTGATTGCATTGGAAGGGGAATATTTTTAGTAATTTTCTGAAATTCGGACTTGAATTACGCTATTTATGATTGAAGCTTGTTTATATCCTGATTATTAACTTATTACACTTATTACAACGCAGGCTCAAGTTAAATATCAGATATCTACAAGAAATTATGTAACTACAGTAAAGACATAGAAACTTCCTTCATTTGAAGTGGAAAAATGTAATTATTATAGTAAAATTATGTTATATATTAGTATATTAAATATATGATTTGAATGAGTTATATTCAGTTGTATTTTTATACATAAATCAATTTTCAAGTTCTAGTAACGTATATGTTCATAAAATTAATGCTTCATTTAAGACTCTTTAATTAGTATCATCCTGTTTATGTTAAGTCTCCCATTTCTGAATGGGAAAAGGAATAGTTCGGTTTTGAAGAGTAAGTCAACATAAAGACATATAGTTTATGTTATGAAACCTCTGCAATATATTAACTGTTTAAAATCTGTGTTTTGTTCCCGTTTAGCTCACGTAATTATACATCCACTTAACTATAACCTTATCATCAGTACTAAGGCTCATTCCATTTACTTTGTTTCTTTTTGTTTCCATATTCATCAAACTACATTACCTCGAATGCAGACCACCACCCTTGTTCACTTACAGACCCCCTTGCCTTTTTCAAAAAATAGGCAGAGGGTTTATAACTGAGAGCAAATTTGGTTGATTTTGGTTTATATCTCGCATCAGATTTGGTTTTTCATTTCAGTTACAGACCCCTTTTCTTAAAATATTCTTCAAATATCAACAAATTTTTGAATTTTTGCTATTTTATGTATATGACGACTTAAATAGTATTATATATTGTAGATTGTTAAGTTTCCTCGTTTATATTTGGCTATAAACACGTTAAAATCAATACTATTTAATCAATTAAATTTCAAAGCATTTCAGTTACAGACCCTAAATATAATTTAGTTATAAACCCTTTTATTAATAAAAATCAAAAGGGTCTGTAACTGAGCACTTTTGGGGTCTGTAAGTGAATAGGGGTGGTGGTCTGTATTCGAGGTAATGTAGTATTGAGTTATAAACAAATTGATTTTAGAAAATTATAGATTGTCAGTACCATGTTTCATACAATAATATGTACAATAATTTACACTTCTTAAGTATTATCACTTATTCTATTAATTTGTTAAACGAACAAAACACAATAAACAGATGTTTCATAACATAAACACAATGTTATTTGAGATACTGATGTAAACTAGAATTGAAAATTGATTTATGTATAAAAATACAAGAATATAACTCATTCAAATCATATATTTAATATACTAATATATAACATAATTTTACTATAATACTACATTTTTCCACTTCAAAGAAAACAGCTCTTTAAGACTGTTACTTAATTGTAATAAGCCAAAATTAGCGTTTTGTGATTCCTTTTAAATAAATTTCAATTGTATGAACTTGAAAATGGATTATGATACAAGATACTAATTATGTGACGAATATGGATTTTACATTTACATTGGATATCTCGATATATCAAATCAAAATGTTTTCCTACAAGAAAAGGGTAATATTATGATATAAAATGTTATAAATTATACATTCTTTAAATATTAAAATATTAATTTTCACATCCTTTATATATTACATAAAATTTATGAGCACATTTATAATAAAAAAGTATGTTATCAGCGTTATTTACACAATTACGCTGATTCTGAAGTCACCATATTTAAAAGTTCAAACAAATGAATACAGCCAAATTGTTAAAGACAGGCAAGCGACGGATCCGCACGAATTGGCAGTGAAGCTGGGCTCGACGACGGCGAACGGGCTCGGCCAGAAGCAGGTCGAAGAAAACCGCCAAAGTTCGGCATCAACAAGTTCCGCAGAGGCCGCCTGAGCCCTTCTGGAAGATCTACCCGGGACATTTAAAGACCCGACGCTCATCATCCTGCTCGTCTCGGCCTGCGTGTCCATCATCATCGGTCGGCCGTGGAGAAAGAGAGAGAAGAAGGCGGCTACATCGACGGCATCGCCATCATCGTGGCCGTCATCGTCGTCAGCATGGTGGGCGCCACCAACGACTACCAGAAAGAGAAGCAGTTCCGCAAGCTGAACGCAGAAAGAAGCCAGAGATTTTGTCCAGGTGGTCCGCGGCCAGCAGACCCCCCATTCCATCTACGACCTGGTCGTGGAGACGTCCTGGTGCTGGGGGAGACCAGGTGCTGGTCGACGGGCCTCATCACCACCACCCAGCTCTCATCAAGTTCGACGAGTCCCAGATGACCGGCGAGACCCATGATGCTCCAGAAGACGGCCGAGGAAGCCCTGGATCGTGTCCGGATCGCTGGTCCAGGAGGGCTCTGGCAGAATGCTCACACGGCCGTCGGCGTCACCTCCATCCACAGAGAGATGATGCTGGCCCTCGGAGAAGAGAACGACGAAGACAACGCTGCAGCAGCTCAACCCATCGTGAAGAAGATCGGCTACCTCGGCATTCATGGCCGTGCTCACCTTCCGGTCCTCATCATCAAGTTCTTCGTGGACGGGAAGCAGAGCGACAAAGAGAACTACACCGAGTGGATCAGCTTCTCATCTTGGGCATCACCATCATCGTCGTGGCCATCCCAGAGGGGCTCCCGCTGGCCGTCACGATCTCGTCTCGCCTACTCTATGAAGAAGATGCTCGGGACCAGTGCCTCGTCCGCAAGCTCAACAGCTGGGTGAGACCTGCGGCCTGTGTCCGTGATCTGCCCTGACAAGACCGGCACGCTCACTCAAGAACGAGATGCACGCCACTCACCTCTGGAACCCCGCCTCCACTCCAGACGAGGTCTCCGTGCGCCGCCGCCAGAGTGGGACAGGGCCTCAGCTACTACGAGAAAGTGATGCCTCAACACCTCCTTCACCAACAACTGCCGCCTCGAGGGAAACAAGGTCATCGGGGCTAAGACCACCGGTGCCTTCCTCATGCCTCTCCAGAGACCTCTACGAGTGCGACTACGAGAGGGTCCGCCGGGCTCACCATCGGAGCACCAGGTCGACAAGGCCGTCGTGCCGCTCGACTTCCTCGTCCGAACGCAAGCGCGCCTCCATGCTCGTGGACCTGGACACCTTCCAGCCCGTGCCGCAGCTGGCCGACGCCGTGCCCGCCCTCAGACAGCAGGGCCAGTTCGTGAACATGATCCGCGGCGCCTCCGAAATCATGCTCCAGAGGTGCGTCTCGTACCTGGACCCGAACACCAACGCGGTCTCCCGGATCGACGACGCCGTCCGCAACTCGATCCTGGACCAGATCTCCAGCTACGCCAACAAGTCCATGCGCACGCTCATCTGCGCCTACAAGAGCTTCTCCGAGAAGAGCGACGTGCTCGAGAAGCTGGAGGAGAACATGGAGTCCGAGCTGGTCTTCGTCTGCCTCGTCGGCATCAAGGACCCGCTCAGAGACGGAGTGCCGGGCGCCATCGAGACCCTCCGCAAGGCCGGCATCCGCACCATCATGGTCACCGGAGACAACTTCAACACCGCGGTCGCCATCTCCAAAGACGCCAACATCATCGCCAGAGACACGTCCGACGCCGACATCCTCAAGTACGCCATCGAAGGCAAAGACCTCAGACAGCTCTCCGACGCCCAGCTCGACGAGAAGCTCAAGACCCTCTGCTGCGTCGCCAGGTGCCAGCCCACCGACAAGTACCGCGTCGTGAAGCGCCTCAAGTTCCTCGGAAACGTGGTGGCCGCGACCGGCGACGGCTCCAACGACGCCCCGCAACTGAAGGAAGCCGACGTGGGCCTGGCCATGGGCATCGCCGGCACCGAAATCGCCAAAGAGGCCTCTGACATCGTCATCCTCGACGACAACTTCTGCTCCATCGTCCAGGCCGTGCGCTGGGGTAGAGCCGTGCTGGCCAGCATCAGGAAGTTCATCCAGTTCCAGCTCACCGTCAACGTGGTGGCCCTGATCATCGCCTTCCTCGGGTCTGCCGTGTTCAGCGAGTCTCCGTTGACTTCGATCTAGCTGCTTTACGTGAACTTGATCATGGATTCTTTGGGTTCTCTAGCATTAGCTACTGAAGGCCCAACCGTCGACATTCTGGACCACCTCCCAGTCAAGAGAAACGCTAGTATCATCACTCCAGGCATGCTCAGGAACATCCTCGGCATGTCCGCCTACCAGCTGCTCGTGTTGCTCCTAATGCTGTTCAAGGGCTTCGGCGACAAGGTCATCATGACTCCAGAGGGTCTTTAAGATGAGAAGAAGATCGAGTACAGATACACCTCTATTTACAACTTCTTCATATTCGCTTAAGTTATAAATGAAATTAATTCACGTCGTTTTAACAACGAACTTAACGTTTTCCAGGGTATTTTACAGTGCACACTGTTCTAGATCGTCATAGTTGTAACGGTCGCGCTTCAGTGCATCATCATGTTCGTGCCAGGAATAAGACACGTATTCGCCATTTTCGACTGCTCCTCGGCCTCCGCTGAGTGCGGGAACCAGAAGCTGTACGGCATCACCTGGTAAACGTGGCTCATCGATATCGCCTTCGCGCTTGGTGGGATGATCATCCACTTCATTCTAAGATTGTTCAAGTGCAAAGACGAATTCGAGGTAAAAGATAAAATAAATAGAACAGAAGAAATCATTAAAGAATCGGGTTTGGAAAATTCCGCTTCCGTTAAACAAGTCCCAGAAGAAAACGAAACCAAAGTCTACCAAAGAACTTCCTCTCTAGTTCTCATCCCAACGCGTTCATCAAAGTGAATAAAATATTTTCATTCTTGAATATTGATTTAAAATATATTCTGTTTACAAATGAAAGATTTTTGAAAATATAGTAACAATTAGTATTTGGCTATAATAAATCATTCTTATCATAAATTTTGATTTAAATTTAGGGCTTTCATATTGTATATTATTCCAAGTTATAATCTATATAATTCTGAATTTAGGAGACTAATAAATGTGATAAGCTCAAATAAACATTCAACAATAGAAACTAATACAATGAAGTGGACAATTTTAATTAGTGAAGGTATTTTAAAGTAATAATCACAATTATTATATAAATGTATATACTTATGAGTGTTTACTAAGTGTTTATCTCATAATATATTTACGAATTTCCTACCAAAAATAGATTATAATAGATATTAACTAACGAAAACTTCATATAATAAATATTTAAACACACTATTATAATTCCGCCACTTCCCATATGACCACTCAAAAACAGGATAATTATTCAAATATTGTAAAGGATAAATCACCAATAGATGCACACGAATTGGCAGTGAAGCTGGGCTCGACGACGGCGAACGGGCTCGGCCAGAAGCAGGTCGAAGAAAACCGCCAAAAGTTCGGCATCAACAAGATTCCGCAGAGGCCGCCCGAGCCCTTCTGGAAGATCTACCTCGGGACATTTAAAGACCCGACGCTCATCATCCTGCTCGTCTCGGCCTGCGTGTCCATCATCATCGGCTCGGCCGTGAAGAAAGAGAGAGACGAAGGCGGCTACATCGACGGCATCGCCATCATCGTGGCCGTCATCGTCGTCAGCATGGTGGGCGCCACCAACGACTACCAGAAAGAGAAGCAGTTCCGCAAGCTGAACGCAGTGAAAGAAGCCAGAGACGTCCAGGTGGTGCGCGGCGGCCAGCAGACCTCCATTTCCATCTACGACCTGGTCGTGGGAGACGTCCTGGTGCTGAACCAGGGAGACCAGGTGCTGGTCGACGGCCTCATCACCACCACCCAGCTCATCAAGTTCGACGAGTCCCAGATGACCGGCGAGACACAGATGCTCCAGAAGACGGCCGAGAAGCCCTGGATCGTGTCCGGCTCGCTGGTCCAGGAGGGCTCCGGCAGAATGCTCGTCACGGCCGTCGGCGTCACCTCCATCCACGGAGAGATGATGCTGGCCCTCGGAGAAGAGAACGACGAAGACACCCCGCTGCAGCAGAAGCTCAACTCCATCGTGAAGAAGATCGGCTACCTCGGCATCTTCATGGCCGTGCTCACCTTCCTGGTCCTCATCATCAAGTTCTTCGTGGACGGAAAGCAGAGCGACAAAGAGAACTACACCGAGTGGATCAGCTTCCTCATCCTGGGCATCACCATCATCGTCGTGGCCATCCCAGAGGGGCTCCCGCTGGCCGTCACGATCTCGCTCGCCTACTCCATGAAGAAGATGCTCAAGGACCAGTGCCTCGTCCGCAAGCTCAACAGCTGCGAGACCTGCGGCTCCGTGTCTGTGATCTGCTCCGACAAGACCGGCACGCTCACCAAGAACGAGATGCACGCCACCCACCTCTGGAACCCCGCCTCGACCCAGGACGAGGTCTCCGTCCTCGCCGCCGCCAGAAAGGGACAGGGTCTCAGCTACTACGAGAAAGTGATGTGCCTCAACACCTCCTTCACCAACAACTGCCGCCTCGAGGGAAACAAGGTCATCGGGGCCAAGACCACCGGCGCCTTCCTCATGCTCTCCAGAGACCTCTACGAGTGCGACTACGAGAGGGTCCGGGCCGGGCTCACCATCGGAGACCAGGTCGACAAGGCCGTCGTGCACCAGCTCGACTTCTCGTCCGAACGCAAGCGCGCCTCCATGCTCGTGGACCTGGACACCTTCCAGCCCGTGCCGCAGCTGGCCGACGCCGTGCCCGCCCTCAGACAGCAGGGCCAGTTCGTGAACATGATCCGCGGCGCCTCCGAAATCATGCTCCAGAGGTGCGTCTCGTACCTGGACCCGAACACCAACGCGGTCTCCCGGATCGACGACGCCGTCCGCAACTCGATCCTGGACCAGATCTCCAGCTACGCCAACAAGTCCATGCGCACGCTCATCTGCGCCTACAAGAGCTTCTCCGAGAAGAGCGACGTGCTCGAGAAGCTGGAGGAGAACATGGAGTCCGAGCTGGTCTTCGTCTGCCTCGTCGGCATCAAGGACCCGCTCAGAGACGGAGTGCCGGGCGCCATCGAGACCCTCCGCAAGGCCGGCATCCGCACCATCATGGTCACCGGAGACAACTTCAACACCGCGGTCGCCATCTCCAAAGACGCCAACATCATCGCCAGAGACACGCCCGACGCCGACATCCTCAAGTTCGCCATCGAAGGCAAAGACCTCAGACAGCTCTCCGACGCCCAGCTCGACGAGAAGCTCAAGACCCTCTGCTGCGTCGCCAGGTGCCAGCCCACCGACAAGTACCGCGTCGTGAAGCGCCTCAAGTTCCTCGGAAACGTGGTGGCCGCGACCGGCGACGGCTCCAACGACGCCCCGCAACTGAAGGAAGCCGACGTGGGCCTGGCCATGGGCATCGCCGGCACCGAAATCGCCAAAGAGGCCTCTGACATCGTCATCCTCGACGACAACTTCTGCTCCATCGTCCAGGCCGTGCGCTGGGGTAGAGCCGTGCTCGCTAGTGTGCGAAAGTTCATATAATTCCAAATAACTGTTAACATAGTCGCTCTGGTGATAGCCTTCATCGGCTCGGCCGCCTTCAGCGAATCTCCTTTGACTTCAATTTAACTCTTATATGTCAATCTCATCATGGACTCTTTGGGTTCCTTGGCTCTTGCCACCGAAGGTCCAACGAAAGATATCTTGGACCACCTCCCGGTCAAAAGAAGCGCGAGCATCATCACCCCGAGCATGCTCAGGAACATCCTCGGCATGGCTGCTTATTAATTGTTCGTGCTCTTGATCATGCTCTTCAACGGACTCGGCGACAAGGTCATCATGACTCCGTCCCACCTCTCAGAGGAGATGCAAATCCACTACAGGTACACGTCCATCTACAACTTCTTCATTTTCGCCCAAATACTGAACGAGATGAATTCCAGGAAGCTGAACAGCGAGGTGAACATCTTCGAGGGCTACTTCCACAACTTGATCGCCCCTTCTGTTCTGTGCTGCACGGTCTCGCTTCAGTGCATCATCATGTTCGTGCCAGGCATCAGGAAGGTGTTCGCCATTTTCGACTGCTCCTCGGCCTCTGCAGAGTGCGGGAACCAGAAGCTGTACGGCATCACCTGGTAAACGTGGGTCATTGACATTGCCTTCGCCCTCGGTGGGATGATCCTCCACCTCTTCATGCGCATGTTCAAGTGCAAGAATTTGAAGTAAAACCAGACAAAAAACAAACAAAAGATAAAGAACGTAAAGGCAGTGAGTCACTAGGTAGCTAAGACCCACCAGGAATGAATTAAACTGCAATAGTAGATTATACAAGCACAAAGGATAAAAATGTTTTATAAGTTGCTCGAGTTATGTGAAAAGAATGAAAAATAATATATCGTTAAAAAGTTAAACTATTTATACAGTAGTTTCAAATTTTAAGAACGGCCTGATCAAGGAATAGACATTACAATTATTAATTCAAGAGGAACCTGAAAAGATATTGAAAACTAACGATTTAAAGCAAATTGTTGCTTCAGTAAGAGCAGAAAAAACTGTAAAAGAGGCTCATGAGATAAATGTAGTTTACTAACAATAAGCTCATCCTGAATTTACACCTGATTAGATACAAGAAGCAGCTAACACAGAACCACACGTCTCACCTACAACTGTATACAATGCTCTCAAAGATAAAGAATTAATGGATCTTATAGGAGAAAGTACTATGTCTTATGTTAGATCTGTTGATAGAGTTGCTAATGCTAACTCTCCAGAAAACTAAATAGCTCGTTTAGAAAATATCCTTGATTATGAGTCTAAAGTTAGAGTATTTGTTGAATCTCATTGGACTTTAGGTGGGCTGAGATAATATGGATGGGTTGAAACTGGTCATAAAAGATTAAACAACTTCAATGAAGTAAATTATTCGATAACTGCTTTATCTGCTATTGTAGAAACTGGTGTTGCATATACCGAAATCGCAATTGGTAATATTACTGCAGATATTTTCGAGGCATTTATGTGTAACTTAATCGCTTGGTTAAAAGATGTTGTTAATGATGCTGATTGCGTTTTCTATTTGGATAATGCATCCATTCATAAAGATAGAACTTAATTAATTGTGAATTAAGCTAAGCATAGCATACATTACGCTTATCCAAATTCATGCGAACTTAACCCAATTGAAAATATATTTGGTATATGGAAAGGAAAAGTTGAATCTATTCGTGGAACTATCAATATAAGACCTCTTGCTAATATTTTGAAAGTGATGCTGTTACTATATGTGATCAGCTATTCTTAAACTATAAACAACTATTCTTAAACCCCCGTTCTTAAATTAAAATCAGATACTCTTAAATTAAAAACGGCTGTCATTAAACCTCCAAAACCTTTAAACTATGAGTGGAAATCCTTAAACCCTGATCAGCCGGTCACTAAACCGGGTACAAAAGATACATTTGGAGTCTAAACCTTGATCAGGCCGTTCTTAAAATTTGAAACTACTGTATGTAATTATTTAACCCTTAATTTAGACCTATTCGGATTTTTAATTCATATAATAACTTTTTATTCGATCTAATCTCCAAACCGTATTAATATTTCAATTATAATTGTTAGTAAAATCTTGACACACATTTTGACATGATTTTGAACATTCTAATATGATATTTATGCATTTGGTGATGAGGAACAAAATGACCATATCCAGAAAAAAATCATAAAATTTTAATAAATAATAAATTTTACTGTTTTATCGGAATCTTTATTGTAGCTAGGTAGTCAATAATTGCATTTGTTTTCATTTATCTTACTGTAAACAACGATTTAATGATTTCGCTGAAGAGTAAATATTTTGTGTTCATATTGCGTTAATAACTTGGTCACTACTTGAATTATATTCATTCGTATTTAACATATTAATATTTTAATCTACTCATTTTACAATTCATCTAGAGGTATAGAAAATATATTTTTTGTAAAAAATAGCCAACATCGGGATTCGAACCCGAGCCCTCAACATTACTAGTGTTGCGCTCTAACCAACTGAGCTATGCCGGCACATTATGTTTATTTACCTGCATATGCACTTCATTCACGCCACAAATACAAATTTCCCACTTCAATGAGCACGCAAGCTAAAATTTCAACAGTAGTGAGGATCAGGAATCAGCTTGAGCCCGAATTGCCCTTCATATTTTCAGAGTAGGAAATCGAATCCCAGCGCCTGACATTCGCCTTCGACCGCGTTTACGGTCCAGCATCACAATCCACCGACGTCTTTTAATCGGTTGTTCCGCTCCTCGAGCAGTTCAACGCGGGTTTCTCGGCAACTATTTGCGCCTACGGCCAGTCCGGCTCTGGTAAGTCCTTCACCATGATAGAATCGGGCGGGATCGTTTTTTAAACCGTTTAATATCTTTTTCAGTCCCCAAAAGAACTCCAAATTCAATGCGTTGAAATCTACAACGAACAAATCCGAGATTTGTTGGACGTTACCAAAACGGACCTCCGTTTACTGGAGACCAAAACGTGCGTGATCGAAAACGCTACTAACGCGGTCGTTACCTCCCACTCCGAATTTAACACAGTACTTTCCACCTCCATAAAGAACCGGGCGGTCGGGTGCACGAATCTCAACCTGTAGTCGTCGAGGTCGCACTTACTGATAATAATTACAATGAATAAACAGCAATTAACCCTCGTGGACCTGGCCGGGTCTGAACGGGTGAGCAAAACACAAGCACAGAATAACACACTGGTACAGGCTAACAGCATCAACTCATCACTGCTAGTACTAGGACGCGTTATCAGCGCACTGGCGCACAAAGAGCCGTTCGTTCCGTTCAGGGACTCCAAGCTCACTCGCATTCTCAGAAACAGCCTCGGGGGCTCGGCCAGCAGCCTGGTGATCACCTGCGTGAGCAGCCTGAAGGAGCACCTCGACGAAAGCATCCAGAGCATGCGGTTCGCCATCCGATGCGGCATGGTGGTGAACGTGCTGAAGAGACAGATCACCAAATCCGAGAAAGAAGACGAAAACGTGACAGTTCTGAAAGAAGAAAACAACAGCCTGAAAGACGCCAACACACAGATGAAAGAAGAACTCGCACTCAAAGATGCGGAAATCAGAGACCTCAGAGACATTAACGAAGCGCAAGACGAAAAGTACCAGAAGCTGAAACACACGTACATGCAACTCACCAAAGAAATCTTGCACAAAAACAAAGAACGAGACGCAGAACTGAAACAGGCGTACCAACTCATCGCAGCGCAGCAAACACGCTACGACGAAGAAATGAAGAGCATCAGCAAAAACCTGCTGAAACTCACCCAAAGCGGCTTCGCGACCGAATTAGAACAAGATAGTGACGAGTGATGAATAGATTGCAAAAATAAAAGTCAGTTTGTAAATGTCGATAATTATATGTAAACGCAACAACGAATAATAATCCACTCCAACGCATTTCAACATGGGAGCACTGGGTTTTACACTAAAACTCTCCTGAACAACACTAAAATCCCAACAAGGGGGTGATGGGTGTATGTGAAGCAGCAATTTAACATCAGCCACGACTCTAGTTCCAAAACATTTAATTCTAAGTAGAAGCGCTTTGCCGAATAGCATACACGTGCTTATATTCAAGTAAATCACAAGACGCTACAAATGTTGAACGATGGCAGCCGCCTGGTAAGACTGCATGGCCCAACGGCTTTAAATGACTCTATTTATACTATCTTTATAAAATATTATACCGAAGAAGTTTAATCACTGCCAATATTGTGTTTTGGTTTTAAAGGGCGTTCGGCATTAATTTTATGATTCATTCTTGTAATAATCTGACATTATTTTGGCAAAGTGACCTTTTGAAAGCTCTATAAAAATGGAAATCAGAAGACTATATAAACGACCTTCGTTAAATAACACATATTCTCTTCAGATATCACTTTCGTGGCTTCTTTTGCGGTTTCATAATCTCAGCTATTTAATAAATCGCTTTTCCAGGTGGACCAATGCGCTTCTGCAGATTCTAATCTTCTTTCGTCTCGACGAAGTTGTTCTTGGGCCGTATTTTCGGTTTTAGTTCAGGTGATTTGAAGACCTGAATTTATTTGGGGTTATAAGAAGCAGAAAGTCTGTCAAACTGACTTAGTGCCTTGATTCTGTTAGTTATCATCTCGCTTTCTATTTAGTAGTCGGTCTATTCTTATGATACCGCAGAATTTTAAGAGTCCATAAGACTTATTGAATACATAGGAAGTTATGAATTTATTCTCATATATTAAAGTGGAATATGTTTGTTATAATAAATATACATCACATATATTCATCACTCCAGTTATGCTGTTGTGGGAGTTTTTGAATGCACCTTAGTGGAAGTGAAATACTAAGTATAAAGCTAGCAAGCGTCTTCTATGGTAACGTTATCGGCTCCCTTCATCTTTATGAGTTTGTTCAGCTCAACGTAGATTTGTGAGCACTACGTTTGCTGTTCTTCGTTAAAGATGCCTACATCCCACTCTAACGCATACATCCCCACCTTACCTCTGTACATGGAGTTCGAAAATAGAGTGCTGGGCGTGTCCCATACATGTGTGTGAGATGAGTAACCGATCATTTGCACAATTGGTCCAACATCCAGATTCTGCTTACCTATATTTGAGCACAGGATGGAGACCTCCGGTCCTTTCTTGAACTGAATCGGGCCCACCTCGTTTCCAAGAGTCTTTTGCCAGAACTTCTACGCTGTTAGTTCGGTGTTAGCGAACTGGCTCTGAAGCTGGTCTGCGATCTCCTACAAAGTGGTGTGGATCGTTCCAGAGACCATCATTCCTGCAGTGGTGGCGGACTAGCCAAGAATATTTTCAAAGTCGATATTCTGCACAAACTTTTCTCTTCTTAGGTCAACTGCGGCTCCTATGAACTTTTGGTCTTTTTGCAGGTCTTTGTTGAAGTACGCATAACCAGCGAAGTGGGCCATCTGGATTGCGTAGAGGGAGAACGAATACTGCACATTTGGAATTCGTGCCATCTCGACTTCGTTGTAGCAGCGGCATCTCAGCTTGAACTCGTCCATGAACTTGATACTAGATCCAGAAGGACCCTCAAACTGGCCTGTTATTTTAGTCAACGAGAACGTCTGCAGACCTGGCTTTAGCGGCGCCAAGCCATCAAGCTCACCTTGGTAGCTCATAGCTGGTCTGTAGTTGGAGACTTGAACAAGCTCTGGCTTATCGAAGCTAAAGTCAGAATTGGAATACAGCTGGTTGAACTTCTTGAGCAGTTACATCACAGACACCCCGTCTATCAAAACATGGTATGTCTTGATGGAAAGGGCTTACTTGACTGTCAGCATTTCTGGGATGTGGACGTTGACTACCTCCCAGTGAGACAGCTTCTGGGAGTTTAAAGAGTGAGATGCGGTCGCGACGAAGTCACCGATGTCTTACAGCGAGTTCAGAGTGGTGGATACCTGCAAGTTCACTTCGCCAACAGGCTGCTGAACATAGCGCATCCACCTCGCCTCTTGGTCGTATCTAAGTCCGTACGAAAAGAACGGGTACAGCTGCATCAGATGGTTGATCACTTTGTTGGCTCTGTCCAAACACAGCTCGCCTTCGATGAGACCTAAATCGCAGTTGGTCATATTTCGCGTGCTTTGCTTCACTTCGTATGTGGTCAGAAATCTGTTGGGGTCGTTCAGCTTGATGTCAGATGCACTGAAAGGAGGAAACGCGGTTTCATCTTGCTTTTGATGGTCGAAAAGATTCACCACTTGGAACATATTAGGGAGTGAATATAATTTTATATAATATATTTAATAATACTGAAACGTACAAAACTTAGACAAATAATTTTTGAGAATTACAGGAATACTGATAGAAATACAGGTTATAATATACACTCTAAATTGTACATTCTTAATATATTTAACATAATGATGCTAAATTATTAAACAATGAGTTCTCATTTACAAACAACGTCAATATACTGTTTACTACACTTTTCTTTAATTTATTTTTTTGATATTTTCAAGATCAACACACATATTTTACATTATTACTAAAAAAGGAAAATAATACTATAATTCCGCTCCAAATGTTGAATATTTTAGTTGACGATTAATAGTAGACGATAAGTAAAATTTAGTCAGCAGTTTAACAAATTTAGGAAAACATAAACGATTTAGCATAGTAACCGCATATATCTATATTTCCATAAAATATGCAATCTTGTAGAAATGTAACTGGTGAAGTAAATTAGATTTTTGAGGTGGTTAACAGTGCTGCGTCCGACGTCTCTTAATTATAACAGGTAAAGCGCATTGTAGATACAATGCGTAAGTAGCCTCTGTAATTTTTGGAGGTTGATGTGAAGCAGCAGGTTTTAGGGTTGATGGAGGATAACTAGGTTTTGTAGAACGAGGTATTTCAGCTAACCAGCTTGGTTAAAAGCATGCAGGAGCAGCGTGAGCACCTTTTTAATCAACCAGTTTAAATTTAACCTGTTGTTGAGTCGCCAACTGCATTTGAGGTTTAGTCTCAAAATGAGCGCTAACTTTCTCATTAGTGTTAATTGCTTTAGAGTTAGCTACAGTAAGCATAAATATCTGTTAAGTAGCTCCAAAACCAGTTAAACGCCTCTCAGGAAGCATTTCACGCCTTGAAGCAAAAATCGGCCGCTGATTTGCTTTAAAATCAAATTCAGATTCAGAACTAGATTCAGTAGCAAACTACTTTACAGCTTTAATTCACTAATACGTCCGAAAAGCTAAACTAACTATAAAAGAATAATAAACAACTAAAAGAGGAACTTGAGATCAAAAACGCACTTATAAGCTCAAACGAACTCATCATCGGCCAATAAGAGCAGAAAATATAAAAAATCAAATCAAAAACGGATTTAATCGGAGGAAAAATAAACTAGGAACTGACACAAATAAAAATTAGAATGGAAAACACAAAATAAACGATTTTCGCACAAAATGTATAAATTTAAAGCGAGATAAGCAGATAACTTCAGATACTATAAAATAATGTTCAAAATGCTGTACAAAAGGTGAAAATGGAGGAAACGCAGGAATTTGAAATTAAAGAGTTATAAATGGAAGAGTCATTCGCACAATTCACGAAAACACTGCAAATGCCGAATCTTTATCACACAGAACATTAAAATGATAATATAAATACAGAGATAAGTTTAAACCCGTAATAACGTCTGCTTCCAGTAGTGGTTTAAATCCAACAAATCGAGAACCAAGCTAATATAGCAGACGACCTCATAAAAGAAATAGACTCATACTTCCAATGAAATATGTATATTATTTATAATTTTACATAAATTTTACATTTTTAAAAATCAAAAGTATGATCTCTTGATAGGTATATATTTCCAAACTAAATGATGATAATGTTACAGTTAAGTGAGTCATTTTATTTTCAAACTAAATGGTATATCAATTTGATTTAATCAAAAAATGTTATGATATCTTTCTATTTAACTATACACATTCAATAATGCACAATAGTACAATATTCTGTATTATTCAAAAATATTATTAAACATTGCATTTTAGATTAAAATGAAAAATTTATAGCTAGAAAAGGATAATTAAGTAAGAAGAAGCAATATGTTATTTTTAGATTGAAGATTATGTATAAATTACTATAGTGTTACTATAGTGAATTTTAATAATATTTTAAAAATACAAATATTTTATTCTAGAAATTCAATTTGGTTAATAATATAATATTTTCCCACATCTCTAATGATACAACTCATAACATATACTCTTTATAAAATGGAATAAGACGAATGGATTTTAGACGCTAGAATCTGGAACGGCGCAAATACTAGAAAATTAATCTCAAAAATAGCGTACGATTTTTCTTAATCAGTGTCTACTTTTATTACTGCTGATGCTTCTGTAGTTAATGTGAAGAATCTTCGTTTAGAAACACAATACCGCGGTATGTGCACGTTTTCTTCAATTGATATGATGACTGGAACATTGATAAAAAATGCTTTGTTTGTAGTTGATGTAGATTTATTGATTCCGAAAAACTGCATGGATGTAGAAATATCGTTTGCTAATTCAATTTCAGGATAACTTGACAACATTTCATTAACAGGAAATATCAGAATCACCACTGAAGCGGGCATGAAACCAACCTTTAAACTATCATAATTAGGAGGTCACATTTTCAACCAAGACGACTAAGATTTCCTACTAAATTCGTATTTTACGAATTTAACTTATTTTATCAACGGAGCAGTTGTCAACGAAAACTCCACAAATGTGTTTGTGTACCCTAACAATTTTGATAATGTTTAAATTACAACCAAAAATCACAACAGTATTGACTCAAAAATCTAACAAGCTTCCATCAATAGCTGTACTGGAAAATAAAATATAAGTGTAACTGAAGCTGCTGCTCTGCATCCAGGTCTTGTTTAAGAATGGTATGAATAACGTTTAGACCTTCTTTAGTGGAAAGAAACTCATTCAAAATATTATCATGCCGACTTTGATATGAATGGTGCAATAATTATTGATTCGCAGAAGTCTGAATAAAGAGCATACTATGGAGGAAACACTCCAGTTGCTATATTCTTAAAAGATGGAACTACCATGGAATGTCCAAAATTCTATCAACCATTTGATAAAACTTGCTAATCAAGCTGTGACACAAAAGTTTTCGGCCCGTTCTGTCTGAAAAATTGCACTGGCATGTATGCTACTGATAATGATAATAACAATTGCTATAAGCGATGCCCAGCTGATCTAGGTTTTGTACTAATTAATAAGGTATGTTCCAAGTGTTCTATTTTGGCGGTTGATTAAGGTCAGTGCACTTCTACATAATCATGTCCCCAAGGTTATATACCAGTTGGTATGGGCTGTTATGCAGAATAACAACATGTATAAAATTATTTAATAGAATAATGTTCTACAGTTTGTGAGCCAGGTAAAGTTATGAACTAAGCAATTTGTGATTCATCTTGCAATGATGGTTACATTAAGTAATTAAGTCTTCGAACTTGCGTGTAGTGCACATCGGATTATAATGGCGGTAAATTTTGGAATAGATAAACATAAAGTTGTACAAATAAATGTTAGTATTATAACGGAACTTTCTGCGAAGAACTTGGGGGTGTTTACTGCCCTCTCTTTTATGTTGCAGATGGAAAGAATGTCTGTATTGCCAAGTGCGATGCAACTTACAAATATTTAGTTGAATCTGAAAAATAATGCTATCAAGTTTGCCCTTCAGCATTCTCGATGACTGATCCAATTGATATGAAATGTCTCGTCAGTTGTTAAAATTTGTTTTATAATTACGAAAATGGTGTTAAAACTTGTCTTCCAAGCTGCGATATATCAAACTTCAAAGCCATTGAAGCAGATAAAAGTACAACTGATTATAGATGTGAAAGCTCATGTGCTGCGTTCGAGGATAAACCATACTCTGATAATCATATATGTGTTCCATTTTGTCCAAATTCTAAAAAGTTTGTACATTCTGATAAAATAACCTGTGTAGATACATGTTTGTTTTACAAGGTTTCTGGATAGAATCTTCTATGTTAAGATAGCTGTGCTGGACAATTTAATGGAGTTGATACAAAGTATGACAACACACAGTTAA
>CAXDID010000331.1:0-108693 GCA_963988835.1 Hexamita inflata | reverse complement strand
TTGATCCAAAAATAATAATATACAGCTATTATTTATGCAAAAGGGCTAATAAATATTAAATATGCAAAAAATTAACACATAATTCCACTTCTTATTAATGATATTTGTTGTATATTCTCTTGCAATAGAATAAATTTAATGCCATTAAAATTTCGTGAATATTGAGAATTAATGTGTTTGTAACTTATTCCTCAGCTCAAATAAAACGTTATGTGGATATTCGTGTGCAGAATTCGGAGAATTTGAAAATAATGGAGTTTGTGCAAAAATTCAGTAAAAGCGAGTTTCTTGTTCCGATCCTTCTTAATACGGAGCGGGTGCAATATCTGATGGAGCTTCTGGCTGCATCTGCGATAACGATAGCGGTTTCGCGGGCACTTGTACAACTCCTGGAACAGTCGCGTGTACGAATTGTTTCGCAAATTCTTAAGTGGTGAGTTCCAACGCGTGTGTGTCCTGCCAAGTTAAATATCCTCTCTCCGCTGGAAATAATATGTTGATCTACAGCGATTTAACGCCCTCCAGGTGCATTTGCAACCCAACATTCGGCTTCAGCGGCTCCAGCCCACTCGGCTGCACCAAATCCTGCTACGACAGCGGGCTCATGGTGAGCGCCGACTCTGTGTCCTGTATATCATGTGATGAGAAGTACTCTAAAACGGGTCTCGTTTTCAACCCGGTGGCAACTTCAAGGTGCATTTGCAACCCAAACGGAGAGTTCTCGGGCTCGAGCTCAGTCGGGTGCACCGTTTCATGCTTCTCAATAAACGAGGTCGTTTCAAGTGACGGGTTAACTTGCTAAAAATGCGTTGACAGATTTTCAACAGCTGCTAATAAAAATAATCTCGTTTTCGCAACTGATAAATGCATTTGCAATCCCGACGGAGAGTTCGCGGGCTCGTCAAGCGGGTGCTCCGTTTCGTGCTACTCAATTGATAAACTGGTCTCAAGCGATGGATTGACATGCGTTGAGTGCTCTTTAAAATACGCGGCGGTGGATAACGCAGCAAACCTCATTTACGACGCACTGGCCATTTAAAGGTGCAAGTGCGACCAGGTTTCGGGCTTCGCGGGAGATTATACAGGTTGCTCTACCGACTGTTTTCAAGCTAATAATGTTGTAAAAGAGGATGGAACTGAATGCCAATTTTGCTAAGATAAATTTGGAGATGGATTCGTTTTCGACAGCACCAAGTAGAATAAATGCAGCTGCGACGCCGCGAATGGATGGGCTGGAACAAATACGTGCATTGATTGCACCGCAAAGCTTATGGTTGTGAGCGATAATGGAGAAAAATGCATAAGCTGCTCAACTAAATATTAGACTCTTGCCAATAGCTAGTACATTGGATTTTTACAAACAGGAGTATGCGGGTGTGATTAATATTACGGGTACGCAGGAACCATTTTGGCCCCTTCTGGCTGCAATTAGAACTGCTTTTCTTTAGGACAGATTCCGAGCGTTGATGGAACTGAATGCAAAGAATGCAACCAAATATATTTTAACTCTGAATTTCGTTAAAATAAATGCGTTTGTGGTCCAGGATTTGCTGGGATTAACAGTATCTGCGTAGATTGCCATGCTTTTAACCAAATTGTAAGTAAAGATGGAAGTTAATGTGTTTTATGTTAATCTTTATATGGATTTGGCAGTATTTATAACTAAACTACCAAATAATGTGTTTGTGATGTACTGAATGGATTCACTGCCAGCTTATAAACTACTTTAGTGTCTCATAATAACGTGTTATGCTATAATTGTTGGAATTAAGGACAAGAAACAACTTACGATGTAGATATCATATCTTCATCTTGCAAAGGGTCATGCGCTGAAGTTTTCGATCCAGTATCTCATTTATGTACATCTTGTTCAGCTAAAAATATGTATTTTGATCCTATTAAAAAATGTGTTTCGTGTTCAGATTAATATGGCGTTGGGAGTGTATTTGATTTCTCATAAAAAATGTGTGCTTGTGATACGTAATAAGGATACGCATCGACTTTGAGTAATTCTCAATCCAGTAATTTTAATACCAACTGCGTTAATTGCTTTTTAAATGCTAGAACGGTGTTAACTGGTTCGGGCACGTCGGCCTGCAGCGCGCCCTGTGCCGAGATTTTCGACCAGCAATCGAATTCATGTTAAACCTGCGCCTCCAAGGGCATGCTGCTATCTCTTTCCGGATACAACAAGTGCGTGTCGTGCAAGGACGTCTACGGAGCCGGGAGCATCTTCAACTCCACGACGAATCAGTGCGTGTGCGACGTGGCGAACGGCTTCGCGGCCAGCTTATCTTCCACCTTGACGGCCCACTCGAACGTCCAGTGCTCCAGCTGCTGGAACGCAGGCAAGGAAATTCAATTCGATGCAAATGTTCTTCAATCCTCCTGCAAAGCCGCGTGCGCCTAGCTCTTCGACTCCATCACCCACAGCTGCGCGACGTGCGCGTCCAAGAACATGTTCTACGATCCGGCAAAGAAGTGCGTTTCTTGTCAAGACCAGTTCGGGGTCGGAAGCGTCTTCGACTCCTCTTCCGGAAACTGCGCCTGCGACACGGCCTCTGGGTACGCCGCCTCTTTGGACGCCACTCTGGTGAGCAACTTCAACGCGAGGTGCGTGAATTGCTTCGTGAACAGCAGAACCGTCCAAACCGGGGTTAGTACGTCGGCCTGCAACGCTCCGTGCGCTGAAATCTTCGATCAGTAGTCGAATTCCTGCTAAACTTGCGCCTCGAAGAGAATGGTTTTAGTTACTTCCGGCTATAATAAATGTATTTCCTGCCGAGACTTGTACGGAACCGGCAGCATCTTCAACGGCTCGACGAATAAATGTGTTTGCGATGTGAATAGCGGTTATTCTGCCAGTCAATCGACAACTTTAGTTGTTCACTCCAACGTGCAGTGCTTCAGCTGCTGGAACTCCCAGTTCGACGCAGATATTCTGCAGTCTTCGTGTAAAGGAGCTTGCGCAGAAATATTCGACTCGGTCCTTCACCAGTGCGTCACGTGCGCTTCTAAAAACATGTTCTATGACACGGCAAAGAAGTGCGTCTCCTGCCAGGACTAGTTCGGAGTCGGAAGCATTTTCGATTCTGTTTCCAAAAAGTGTGCTTGTAATACAGCTCAAGGATACGCGTCAACTTCTTCATAGAGTTTAACGAATAATTACAACACAAATTGTGTAAACTGTTTCATAAACGGGCGAACGGTATTGACTGGTTCGGGCACGTCGGCCTGCAGCGCGCCCTGTGCCGAGATTTTCGACCAGCAATCGAATTCATGTTAAACCTGCGCCTCCAAGGGCATGCTGCTATCTTTTTCCGGATACAACAAGTGCGTGTCGTGCAAGGACGTCTACGGAGCCGGGAGCATCTTCAACTCCACGACGAATCAGTGCGTGTGCGACGTGGCGAACGGCTTCGCGGCCAGCTTATCTTCCACCTTGACGGCCCACTCGAACGTCCAGTGCTCCAGCTGCTGGAACGCAGGCAAGGAAATTCAATTCGATGCAAATGTTCTTCAATCCTCCTGCAAAGCCGCGTGCGCCTAGCTCTTCGACTCCATCACCCACAGCTGCGCGACGTGCGCGTCCAAGAACATGTTCTACGATCCGGCAAAGAAGTGCGTTTCTTGTCAAGACCAGTTCGGGGTCGGAAGCGTCTTCGACTCCTCTTCCGGAAACTGCGCCTGCGACACGGCCTCTGGGTACGCCACTCTGGTGAGCAACTTCAACGCGAGGTGCGTGAATTGCTTCGTGAACAGCAGAACCGTCCAAACCGGGGTTAGTACGTCGGCCTGCAACGCTCCGTGCGCTGAAATCTTCGATCCAACATCCAGAGCGTGTTAATTATGTTCAAGCGTCAATAAAATTTTAGATACAACAACGTATAAAAAATGCACTTCATGTTAAGATTTGTACGGTATTGGTAGTAAATTTGACACTTAATAATCAAAATGCGCATGTAGTACTGATGCTGGTTATGCAGCGACAGCGTCGTCAACTCCAGTGTTTAATTATAATACACCGTGTTATTAATGTTGGAGTTTATAGCGAGAAATTATTTTAGGAGTTGGAGGCAAAACAGGTTGTTCCGAAAATTGCCCTGAATAATTTGACGCAGGTAGTCACGTTTGCTATACTTGCGCTTCTCGTGGGTTGTATTATAGCACTTCGTTAAAATATTGTATTTAATGTTAATAATAATTTGGAATTGGAAGTGTTTTTAGCACCACCGCTAAGGGATGCGTTTGTGATGTTTCGTCTGGCTATGCCTCAGGTTAAAATTCATTGACTTAAAATTTAAATGTTGTTTGTGTTAATTGTTTTAACTAAAAATTACTAGCAATAACAAGTGCGGATGGCTTAAGTTCAATGTGTTAATCTTGTAATTTACAATATTAAACGACGGGTTTAGTATTTAATCCAGCTTCTCCATATAATTGTTAATTAGCCCCAGGATTCGCCGGTAAAATTACTTCAGCAACTGCAATATCAGTTGTTAACTGCTCCGTTTCCAAAAAGGTTCCTAGTTCAGATTTATTAACGTGTGTTTTATGTTCGGATTTAAACCAGAATTCAGCTTTTAGCGATTTAGTCAACAATTGTACTTGTAATTATCAAGGAGGCTATGCTGGTTTGTTGTAATCATGTTAGTACTGCTGGACATTGAATTTAATTCCAAGTAGAGAAGGATCATCTTGTGTTTCTTGCTCGTCTGTATATGGAGATGGAAGTATTATTAAGCCTGGTGTGACTTTGGCCGCATAGTAGTGCATTTGCAACAGTTCTGCAGGTTACGCATCTAATTTAACGTCTTATATTGATTTAAACGCCGGCTATAACGTTAAATGCGTTAACTGCTGGTAAAATCAGAATCAACTCACTATTTAAAGCACCCAAGCAACCACATGTCTCTCTTGTGTATCTTCCTTCTTTAATTAAACGACGAAGATATGTGTTCCATGCGGAACAAACGAGTTCTTTTACGGTTCAAGTTGCGTTTGCGATTTTAGAAAGGGGTTTACCGGGTTACCAGGAAATTGTTTCTGCAATTAAGCCTCCGGGTTTACTTCAACTATTCTCAATAGTGCAGTCACCTGTGTGTGCAATCAGTTACTCGGTAATATTCTTTTAACTTCATTCAACGCGAATACAGCTTTGACCTGTTAATGTAGCGCTGCTCTTGGAGTCTCAGGTTCTCCTGGTGCGTGTTACTGTTCTGGAAATCACGCCGGAGCTCCGGGCTCGTGTACGTGCGATTCACAGCGTAATTTTACTGGTGTAGTTGGTGCTTGCGAGTGTATATCCGGGTTTGCGAATAATTAAAATGCCTGTGTTTCTTGCCTTGAGTAGTAAATGGAGGCATACGAGGTCCTTCCTAGAACGACGCCAAAGTAGTTTACCTGTGCTAAATGCGCTGTTAACGAGGTATCTTCAAATGGGTGCAAGGCTAAGACTGGAATGGTGTTGAATTCAACTACGTATTAAGCTAATGGTGCACCCGTTAGGAGTTATATGTGTGATTCAACGAGCGGTTTCGCCGGTGACGCAGGCTCATGTGTTGACTGCGGAGCTAAGAAGTAAGTAGCAGATGGGAAGTCGTGCAGGGCCTGCGCGGCTGATGAAATATTCGAGAACAGCGTTTGTGTTAAGTGCGCGACAAGGAACGCGAAGGTGCTCAACGGCTAGTGCAAGTGCCTCGACGGCTTCGGCAGCCCGGACTCGACCAAGTAATGCGTTAAGTGCGCGTCCACGTAGAAAATGGCCGTGTACAACCCGGTCACCGAGGAAAACACCTGTGTCTCATGCTCTCCACTGTAATAATTCGACGGACAAACCTGTTAATGCACTCAAGAAGGGTTTGAAAACGTTAACGGGTACTGCGTCTGCTCAGCCGGAACCATTCAAAGTGGGAACTAATGCGTTGACATAAGCGCTATTTTGAACAAGAGTTCAGGTGGTTCAGCCGGTCTAGTAGCGGCTATTATTGTTCCAATTGTTATTTTACTAATTGTAATAGTTATAATTTGGTTCAAGAAACGGTAAAACGGGTCAAAATCGATGTCGGAGGTGCTGGACGAGAAAATGAAAGAGAACGCGGCCTACAACAACGGTCAAATGTTGGACAATATCTCCAAAGATATTGAAAACCAGAGCTTTGAGCATAATGAGCATGATAACTAACAGGGTTAAGAGCAAAATGTTGGAAATAACGAACAAATAATAGCTGAGGATCAAATTACAGTTGAACATGAAGTAAAATACGAAATATTGGGCGAACAAGACGAAGTGGGGCTGCACAGGCTAGAAGAGGCAGATGAACAGAAGCCGACACCAATAGACGAGTCTGAAATTCAAGTGGTGAACGAAAAGCCAGCGAAAGAGCCTTCAGAGCCCGAAGTTAAACCAAGACGGTACATCGTCGTTTACGAGAAAGAAGACGAGGATATCCCAATCATAGACCTAGACGGAGGATACGACACGCAAAATGAACAGTACGAAGACCAGTACACAGACGATCAGATTACGTTGTGAGGTTGTTGAAAAGTATTTTGTTTGCAACTCTAAATAACTAGGATTTATTAAATGTGATTCTCAAGCCAGATAAATTACATCACTCGGTCCAACTCGTGCTTTTGAGCATCTTCAAGATATCTTGGTCGCAATCGTGTTCTGAAAACATCGTGCTGATCAGTCTGTAGTCCTCGTGTTTGTAAATGCACGTCTTGTCGTATTTCGGAATAATAAGCTGCGACTTGCTGATTTGGTGGTGCATGGAACATCTCTTTTTCATTGGAGTGAACACAATTTGATTGTCGTAGATATCACTTGAATTCAAATGTTAGTCATCATTATATCTAATCTTTCAATATCCAGATTCCGTTTCACATAAAATATTATTTGAGAAATATACTGTGGTGTCCGAGCCAACTTTGATTTTAACAAATGTTTATGTAATAATTGCGCTTGAAAATTAAATCACTGTATTTATGCTAATTATAACATATTCAATTAATTCTGCGGTTCATTTCTTTTTCACTTCATCCTTCAAATGACGAAGCACACACGAAGCCGACGGATCACAATACAAGAGCGTCGCATAATGATGAGAATGTGAGAAACAGAATCACAAACTGTTGCAACCAAGAAATACATTGCTTGTTGCCTTCAATGTAGTCTCCAAACTGTTTATTCCATTTTTAAGCACTTTGAAGTTACAGGCAAGCTAGAAGCTTCTCATGCCGATAATAGTGTCAGAAAATTTGACTAAGCTGAGATTTTCGCGTTGTTAAATATCGCCAGAGCCATAGATTCGAAACTCGACGAATCATAGCTGAAAAATACTAAGCCCTTCGTGGAATTTCCATGTCTCTAACAACGGTATCTCGTCTCCTGGCCAAATTCAGTTTAAGCTTCTATGTTGCTAAGATAAAGCCAAAACTTACCGAAAAGCATAAATTGGAAAGTTTGAACTTTGCTCGAATGAACCTGAAACAACCAATTGAATATTGGAGAACTTTTTAGTATACCGATGAGTATCGCTCAAAATGCTATGCAAATCGAGCGAGTAGAGTGCTCAGAACACCTAAAGACGAGTGGAATCCGAAGTATTTTCTCGAAGTGTAAAATATGGACTGTTTTCGTGCATGATCTATAGTACGATTAGCTATAGATATAAGGGTCCATTATGGTTTATGCCGTGCGGTACGACCATGAATTCAATTGTCAATTCTTAAGTTCTCAGACAAGTTACACTTCCATCACTTAATAGCATAACTTGAAGTTGCAACAAGATAACGCCCCGACACATTTTAGTAAGTATATGAAAAACTTTTATACTGCTAACAACATTGAGCTCTATCGCTTTCCAGTAATGAGTCCAGACTTAAATCCACTTTTTCACTGCTGGAATCCACTGAAGTCAAACATTTCCCCTGAAGAATGTACCACATATGACTTATTAAATGAAGAAGTAAAGAGGGCGTTGGAGTAAATCTCGTTAGATATCATCAATCATTTGATTGACTCTATGCCCAAAAGGTTAGAAGAAGTAATAAAATAGAAAGGAGACGCTACTAAACATTGAGTTAATATATAGTTAAAATTAATACAAAAAATAGTTTTGAAATAGTTAGTATTTTTTGAAATCAAAGTTGGCTTGGCGACCACAGTAACTATATCTTACACCGTTAAATGTAATCTGTTTTCTCCACTAAAAGATGTGCCATCGTATTGAATACATTTTAGTTGCTATCAAGCATTAAACAGCTGATCAAGTTGTTATGATTAAGTTGTTGTCCACTCTCATTAAGCTGAAATTTGGGATTGGGTTTGGTTTGGTTTGCTATTTGGTTGTGTCAGTTGAATGAATATAGTTTAAATACACGGGATTACTTTATATATTCATAACTATGTAGTAGCATAATATTCGTATTTCAGCACATTACTGACTGGAAAGAAGCTATTTAATTCTTTTCTTATCGTTCGCCATACTGAAATTACATAGCAGGAAAGTAGTCTTCCACAACGCGGAATTCGTTTTAGTGGAGATCAGAAGTTCAGAATCATAAGGCGGGAGATTGGTCTAGTGGAATGATTCCTGTTTCGGGTACAGGGGTTCACGGGTTCGATTCCCGTATCTCCTCACTATATTTATCCCAGAACCGCGATTAACTCATTAGATTTCGCGATAGTTTTAGCCAACTCACATTCCTTAGCATTCACGTGATTGATTTAAAAGCACGTTCTAAATTTTAGAATCTAAACTGAACATCTCAATATGATGTCTGCTTGCAAACATGCAATAATAAGTAAATAAGGATGTTTGCTAAATCAATCGACGTGTAAGGAACATAAATTTAGTAAGCAACTATTCCCAGAAATTTATTGTGTATTAATATATTAGTTGAGTTGAAATTTCAAGCAGAAATCACTCTTATGAAAAGTGAATATGTCTTGTTTTAACAACGAGATACGTTTCAGGAAGTCTCTTGGTCTCGTCACTTCTGTGCTGCCATATTCATTTTATTGCCCAATCATCAATAATACTTATAAGATTACGATCATCTCACTGATCAACATAATATATTTATTTAGTTGTGCGATATATTCTTAAGACAAAGTTACTGAAGCGGATTTGAAAGTAGAGCAGATCTCTTAAATGATGGTGGAACTTAGGTGAATTAGAACATGCAGAAGTTAAACAGTAAGCTATTTACAAACACTTCCGAGTTTAAAACTACGTGTATCACATTAATATACCGTCCGCCAATCTCAGATTTGAAGTCACAATATCAATATACCTTGTGAAACAGATGTTCCAGATGAGCTGCATGGACTATTTCAGTTAAAATATATTTGACAAGTATTTTAATAAATCTACATCAAAGAAAGTTGGTATATAATTTATGTTTAATAGCATATCGCATTTCATGTTATTGAGTAAATACTAATTCAATTAGATTTGGAATCATATGAATCTGGTATATTAATAATTTAATAACTTTAATTGTTAAACTAGAAAGGAATAGACATACAATGCCAAATGTGAAATCGCAAATAAACATGAAGCCAGAATTGATATTACACTTAGAAATTTGTACCTGTCATTCTGCTTCAACGGCGATGTAATATTAATTCTAGTAAGAAGTATTTAAAAGCGTGATAAGAGTTTGATTATATCGCTGTTAGAAGATCGTGGCAGTAATAGCCATTATTATTGCATATATTATTACGTAACTTCGGGCTGTTAATTCAACAACTTTTATTGGTCTTGATAATAATATGAATATACTTCAGAAAACAAAACCAAGGTCATTTTGTGGCTATAAATAAGGCGATAAGAAATAATGTGATGAGCTAGGCTGTGTGTGGTGGCCATGATCCGTTATGGTTAGAATCGTGTTTCAAAAATTGATAGATTAAAGTATAAGTGAACGTTTGAAGAAGTATAATTGATCACCAGATGATTATTAAAGTAGAGGAAAATATTTCCCATCGAACGATGCTCTTTTGTAGCGTGTATAGGCACGTGCTATGAGCTAAAATAGCTCTCAGTTATGCGTGTGGAAATGAGATTTCGGATGCTGAGTGAGGGCTATTGGTCTTGATAATATGTTTAAACTAGTAAGTGAACCGGATACTACAACAAGAAAGTTGATGCATATTAACCGAACACAGCACAGCTAAAGTATTGATACCAACAATAGAAATAAAACTAAATCAATATTTTAGTAAATCTAGAAAACCGTAATGATATCGTGTTCATCATTCCACGCGATGCTGCGAAAGCGTGCTTTTAAATCCCATTTCTTTTGGAAGTTTGGTAATTCAAAGTAAGTAAATAGCAATAAATATAACGTTGGTGAATATAAACTATTTTCATAGCAGGACAAGACGTATGTATCCTATTTCAAGTTATACCGATAAATTATTGCAATGCTGTTCAAATCATTATTGTATTAATACTAGAAACCCGAAACGATTTCGTGTTCATCATTTCATACAATGTTGTCTTCTATTATCATGTAACAACAATTAACTTAGACGCATAGCCAGTGTCAGAACAATATTTTACTAAACAACAACTAATACATCTTCTGCTAGAAAGCCAATGTGTTAAATAAAATACAAATCAACAATTAAATATACTTTTCCTAAAAATCAAACAATGTTAATATATTAATATATACGGAATCTACTTAGTAATCCAATATTAACTTGCAAGTCAACAACGTGGACGTGAATGTCTTCGCCCTGTTTGGATTCAGCTTGAAGAATTAACTTGTTTCCAACTCGCTTATCAACATAAGCCTATCATTCGACGTCTTTTCAGGAGCTCTGCTATGCACTCAGTGCGACCTGGAAGTCAGAAGCAGCACGCTCGTGTTTGTCGCGTCCGGTCGCTAGATCTCTGGGTTGATCATCGAGTCCAAAGAATCCGTTTAGATATATCAATCTTTCGTGCAGTACAGAATCAGCAGCGCGAACTCCTCTGGCTTGGTAAACATGATCAACAATTCACAAACTGTATTCTCGATATGGCAGTGCAAGCTGGCTGGAAGCAACCTGGTGAAGAGCGACAACAACGGATATATTTCATCTTCGGTCTTGGTCGAGGTTCAAATCAACGTGACCCAACTTGACGTCTGCATTGGCGCGACTTTGCGTTTTGGAACGTAGAGCTCTTTTGCCTTGGTAATCGGAAACGAAACCTTTAAATGCGATCTGTGCGGTACCGATTCCGTGGTCTATGGACTGTGTCGAAGTATTTTGCCACTCGGCGAACTGGTGGATGGGATGTACGAATGCGTGCACCCGTTTTTGTTTGTTGAGAATATATGCCGCTGTGTTCACGGATACCTGCTGAACGGAACCAAGTGCGTAAATGTAATAGAGTTCATTACTAACATGTCGAAGTTGGACGATAGTGATAAGCTACAACAAATACAGTTGCAAATAGATAATCTGCAACAATCTGTAAGCGCTCTGGACTATAATGTCATTGGCAATGCAAGCAACATCAATGACCGCATCGGCTTAGAAGCTTCGATGCTGGAGCAATTCATATTGTCTAACTATTCCAGATCGGAGGCTAATTTACTATTTAACATGCATACGCTGGACCAGATGATATTCAATAACATCTCTGCTATTAGAACACAAATACAGCAATCGTAAATTATCGCAGACGCCAATTTACTGCTGAACACAACTATCTTGGACTAGAGAATTTTCAATAATATCTCTTCTCTTAACAAGCTATTCGCTCAATTAAATGGAACAGTTTATAATCTATCTCAACAAATAAACTGTACCAGTACCTACGGACATTCAATGGTAAACGGTTCTTGTGTCCAAGTATCTTGTGCGATTCAAGGCTAGCAGAGTATCAACGGGATATGTCAGTGCACGAGCATACACTCAGTCGTTCAAGGCGGTATTTGCAAGTGCCCAAGCAACTCTGAAGTGGTCGGAGGCGCCTGTGTTTGCTCATTAGCGGGCTAAGTGATGCAGAACGGAGCGTGCGCCTGTTCCACAGCCGGAGCCTTCATGATTGGAAATACATGTGCCTGCGGTTTAAACCAAGTGAATGTTTCAAACGCGTGCACTTGCCCTGTAAATACCGTTCTCATCGACGGAGTCTGTACCTGCAATCAAGTGGCTGGCCATATAATAATAGGTGGAAAGTGTCAGTGCCCGAACGGACAGAAAATAATCGATGGCGTGTGCAAGTATATTATTGACAACGCGGATTACGGATTCGTGTGCAGCCAGTAAGTGTTCACGGCGACATTCGATGTTCAGGGCGTAACGAGCTAAGTTTCCAGCTCGAACAACTTCAGCGGCGGCTATGTGTTCAAAGTAGCGACCGTGATATAGAACGCGTTCGTTGACGTGGCCGATAGTGTGTACTCAACGATGTACTCGACTATAAATCCCTTGTTCGAGAGCCAGTCTGCGTTCAACAACATAAAAATACAGCTAGGCGCGCAGAAGATATCAAGCGGATCCCTCGTTGCGGACAACGACCAAATCAAGATAACGCAGATGAACATAGTATCGAAGTATAACACCGAGCTCCAGGTGGTCAGTGCGCTGAACATACTGCAGAAATCTTCCAGTGGTACCAGCATATCCAAGTTACTGGTCAATCTGTCGTTTGCTCTATAAAATGGAAATATAACGCTAGTCAATAACTTATATGGAACCGCGAATATTACCAACTACCAGGTGTCTGGCAGATATCAGAGTTACAACTGTGTCGCGCTCATATCGCTAATCGCAAGTTCAGCCACGATACTGGTCGACAATCTAAACTTCATGCCCACCATATTCTGCATTGGAAATCAATCTTCTTATTTGTTCAGTTCCGTTTAGCAGTGTTCAGTTCAACTAAATAATCTCGTGATAATACTTGGAAGTATGTTTACATATCAGGAACTTGTTTCACAAAATTTATCAAAAGTGTTCTATTTTGGTGGTCTTATTACAAATATGTAAGGAGCTGTTGTAAATATATATAATTTAATGTTAAATAATTATCAAAATTGTAAAACTACAGATGTTTAATATTCAGGATTTATAATAGGGCATGCTTAAAATATTAATAACAGTATAACAATTATTAATATTTGCATGTAACAATCACTGATTGGTTTGGGAAACTTTAAATATTTGGGACTTATTGGATATAATGATGGAAATTTGTCACTTTAAGAAGGGCATATAACTATAAGTACTGAGCTTTCTCAATAATTTGATGTTTTGGGTATGGTTGGTTATCAATCATAACTGTCAATATTCTCTGAAGTAAGTAGTACAGTTGTAAGACTACTTACAAGCCCTTGGAAGATTACGAACGTTGGTACACTCTTCGGCTGTAATTTTGCAAAATAATAGCGCTTAAACGATATAATAGTAAATAGAAGTAAAATAGTGGCCGATATTTTCAGCGGTGGGCTAATTGGTGAGCTAGACGAAACAATAAATGTGTAAAACATAACGGTACAATTTTCAAACATAACAAACACGGGAGACTATGCCGCAGCCTTCTTCAGCTACGCTGCTAGCTCAGCTAAAATAACTATCGAAAACTCTGTTATAAATTCAGTTCGCGTCTCAAGTTTTAGCCGTTCAGGGCTGATAACTGGTGATAATTTACATAAACTGCCGTTCAATATTAAAAACTCGAAATCTATTGGAGCAAATTACATAAATAATGCGTTGCAAACGAACTGCGCTAGTTTCACTAATGTGTGGTCACCTAATTAGTGCTGAGTGATAAACAAGTATATTATATTATTATATAATAATTAATAATATGAGTTGTATTCTAAGTTCCTCAGCTATTATTAAAACTTATTGTTTATTAACGCAATTCGCAAAATTGATTGGAGTGATATTTGGGAATTTGCGTATGGGTCTTACAAAACATAAAATATTCGCAAAAAATTATGAATTATATACAGCTTTGATAATCGATATTATAATAATTCTAATATTATAGAATTGAATAGTGAGCAATACAGTTATGGGAGGTGGAATTGCTTTTTCTTGTTTACTATGTGAGTAATTATATATTAAAATATTTTGCCACTTCTAATGCGGATGACAAATTCCAATAAATAATCTCAAGTTGGAGATTATTCATGAACTACTCATTAACACAAGAGGGCCAAAAATATGATTTCGATCGTATTAGACCATAATCGACTATTCAAAGTCGGTATTTAATATTCCAAAAAGGAAAAATAGAAATTACCACATGCAATAAAAGGACGGCAATGACAAAAATAAACGCGGTAGAAGATGTTTAGGGAAGGTCAACTAATTCACTTAACAAACTTAGGCAGTTCTGAAGCGTTTGTATTCTCTTCATTTCTGGGTCCAACGGATGAATTCATAAAATATTGTACCAATCTGAACTAGTTATATCACTTGTTTAAGATGTCCCTGTGTAATTTCTACGTTTTAGTCAACAAAACTAATTTATGAAAGATTTTATCTCGAAAATATATGGTAGTTAAGCCTGATTGGAGAAAAGAATAAGAGGATCCAATGATTGGTATACGGACGCAATATGTAATTTATAACTAGTAGCGCAAGCACTGGACCTGCAGAGGACCTCGGTGTTCATCTTCAACTGGGTCAATCTGAACGATTTTAGGTATTTCTTAATCACGAAAAACAATGGAGGACTTTTTCTTTCAATCTCAACCGGGAGCTCAAGATGAAGTATTGGTACTTCGCTTAATTAGAATTATAATTCAGGTAGTTACAGTCGCTTTCATTCTCAATATTCAAATAATGAATGCATTTTTGTTTCTTGAAGAATGGAATCAAGTGGGTTAGTCGGGCCCAGCATTAAATAATATATTGATGCTACTCTAAAACAACAGTTATTTTACTTATGATCTTCCACTTCCATTTCATAATGAGAAATCAATTTTCTTGATTGTTAAATTATACAACGTTAGGTAAAGTTGAAACTTATTATTGAAGTATATACAGAGTTATATACGTTAATTATTGTAGCACAGCTATCCAAGGCTCAACCAGGCCTTGATGTGATTGAAGCACTTTACAAATCAATAGTAAATAGAGTTAATGAGTGTATTGATGAGGAGGGAGAACACACTCATTATTGAGCCGGGCAGTGATATAAGTAAGATTCAAATAATAAACTTCATTCTTCTTCCTAATTCAAAAAAGCATTTCGAGGGCCCACCACTGTATCAATAAATTTTCTGCTGTCACAAATCAAAATCCCTAAAGTTAGTAAGTTTAATTTTAAATTTTTTATGCTAATGAACGTAGTAATCTTTTAAATGCGTTTAACAGTTATTTACATTACTAAAAACGTACAAATTTTATTAAGATTTATGATTGAATATACAAATGCATGAAAATATTCTTAATGTGAATATATTTAACATATAATGTAACATAAATTTCAGTTATGGTGTATTTTCTGACTTTAATGTCACAATTATTCATGCCAATATTTTCTGAGTTTGCTATGTTATAATTGTAATGCAATAATACTAATAATCAATCACAATGTATTTATAAATATAAAATTTTTAAATTGCATAATAATTCAAATATGTAGTAAAATTAGGTATAATTCTAAATGTATGAAATAAAAACACTCCATAGAATTCGATGTAAAAGAAAGAGTGGAGCTTAGAAGAAGTTTAAAATCTAGTTAAAATAACATCAGATCTTAAATTGGTTAATAGAAAATTAGATTGGGTTGAAATTTCTAATTAAATGTAAACAAGAACAGCTTAATAATGTAAATCATACTATTCTAATGTAATTAAAAAGAATATGAATGTAGAATGTAGAGAAAATCATACGTGGTCAAAAATAGAGATACTTTCTCTTTGGACGATGGGTGTAAATTTTGGTTCTGACTATTAATTAATTCAAAAAACGTGTTTTTAACATTTGTCAATAAAATAAATATCTAGTTAATGGAAATAAATTCAGAAAATGCACTAGGAGCAGTACTAAATGTTCGAAAATATTATCTAAGATCCCAAATTTATACAAACACTTAATTAAAAAATGTTTACTAAGTTGTACGTAAATGTTTTACTTGGGTGTAGTCGTATGTAATTAATAAATGACAAATTATTAAACAAACAATAATCTCACGAACCTGATTATGGACACCCTGTTGATATTACTGAAATTAAAGCATTTGAAGCCTATTTTAAGAAAATCAGCCCTTAGTAATTATTATAAATATTTCAAAATGAATAAACAAGTAGAGGGTTACCAGATATTGATTTGAGTGAGTACGCATGATTTTAATTAAAGATGTACGTGTTATATTATTAATTTATTTTCATTGCGCATTATTAATTAAATATATTTGTTTTTGAATTAAAAATCTAGTCTTTTGTGCTCCCCCACTCCCTCACCGCAATTTCAAATGTCAATTAACTCAAAGGATATACCATTCTTACCAGGTACTGTTTTCGCAGATCCTAGAAAGACAGATTTCAAGAAATCTCATATTTTGGATAAGAGCGCAACATCAGTTTTATGTGATGATGAGAAAGCTCTCAGAAATCCACAAGGTGCTACTTCTACTCCACTTTGTGAGCGCGGAACTCTTAAAATAGACACACAAAAGTTTGCACCACAAAAGTCGCTCATACAGGGCATGAAAGAAGTTATAAACTATTATGATCCATCCAAAACTTCTGACCGCGGAGTAATTGGTTGCAGAAAGAATATGATAGTTGAAACTCCAGAAGGCGTTAAACTTGATGCCATCAAAACCATTCACAGAGATCACGATGCCGAGCGCGCATTCGCCAAGAGCATTCCAAAATTCGAGCCAGCTTTTGTAAAACTTGACGGAGCTGTTCTTCGTTTCTATGCTTGGACTCAAATTGAAGTTCAAGAATCACAAGACGAAAAGGTCAGAATTAAGCATGTTATCATTGATTATACCGTTTTAGATGGAACATTGATGGTTTATGAAAGACCAATTGCCAACGCTGGTCAATTGCAAGGTGAAATCTTGAAGAGACAACGTGTTCCACTTGACTACAGAAACAAGGAAGCTGGTTACATTGGTGTCAATGACTTGAAGGTTAGACAATCCCTTGAGCTTTTCGGCATGACTTACAACATTTATGCTTGCTCTGCTGATACTCGTGTGTTCCTTAAGAACGAAGGTATCTAACTTGAGTAGGATGTTGCTGATGAAGACGTTCCAAGAGACGAATACATCACAACTCGTCAGGCTAGACTCCAGGAGTTAACTGCCAAGCAGAATATCACAAAGAACGTTGCTGACGACAAGCTCGCCAAGTATCTCAGACACGACCGCGAAGTCCTCAACTTCCAGGCTTACTGGGATAACAGAGATTCTGTCTTCGGTGAGGTCAGATATTTCACAATCCAGTATTTCCTCGCTGACGACAACGTGCAGGTGCTTGAGGTCCTTCCACAAAACTCTGGAAGAGATCCATTCCCACAGTTTGTCAGAAAGCAGAAGGTTCCAAAGAAGTACAAGATGACCATGTTCTCCGAGCAATCCGAGGCCACTCAGGAGTTCTACTCCGCCAGGGACTTCAAGCTCGGCCAGTTCGTTGACATCTACAACAGACAGATGTTCATCTACGACTGCGACCAGTTCACCCGCGACTACATGCTCCAGGAGTTCAACATGACCATGGACGAGGTCAGACCAGCCGATTCCAAGCAAAAGCAGATCCTCGACTCCAAGCCGAACATAAACAACCCAGAAACCCTCTCCACATTATCCAGAGAGCAGGCCTCCAAGCTCTTCCACTCAGACGTGCATGGAATCGGCTCTGAAGAGGACACCATCGGCTCCTGCCTCTCCGTTCACCCAGTCCCACCAAAGAAGAACGTTATAAACTGGATGAAATTCGGCGATTTGTGCATCAAATTCCTCGCCAAGTTCGTTCCCTACAAGGGAAAGGACGTTCACGTGACCGACGTTGACAGAAAGTTCATCATGACCTACTACTTCGCCGACCAGTCCGTTTCCATATTCGAAGTTCAAAGCGGAAGCTCATAGGGATTCGGTAACAGATTCCTTGAAAGGACCAAGCTGAAGAACATCCCACTCATGGAACAACAAGAAGGAGACGAATACGGCAGAGGCGTCGGAAACATCTACTACAACTTCACAGACTTCAAGATCGGAGCCACCATCGAATGCCTAGGATGCGCCATGAAAATCTTCGAAACCGATAAAAGAAGCACAGCTATTTTGGATGCCCTCGAAAAAGTCGGCAACGACCTGAACAAGTTTGATCCAAGAATGTTTTGAGTGATCGAGAATGATAAAATTTATATACTACTTAATCTTTCATTTATGGTTTGGACTCGTATTCAAAACGTTTGAGGACATCAAAGGTACTTCGTCTCGAAGAAGCGTTAGAAGAACGAATTAAAAAAAATGACTTATTAAAAAGAGATTAAAGATAGATATATCACCACTTTCCATCAGCACCCTTTGCAACAGCTCTGCCGCCGTTGTTCACCGCTGATTGCTTGGATGGACCTCTACCACCGCTGCTCTTTATACTTCCCTTGAACTAGCTCTTATTTGGTCTGTATTGGTGCTTGGCCTTATCAGTATTATCAAAGAAACTCTTCTTACCATCATATTTTTCGACGTCAACTTCTTGCAATTTTTTGGCTGGGTCTTCACCGCTCTTTTGGCAGTCTTCTATAATCTTGTCCTTCTTCTGTTGTATAAATTTGGCTCTTTCTTCGTCCAAATTCATGGTGTTTACTAATTCATCAATAGCAACTTCTTTCTTTGGCACATTTGGATTGTTGGATATAACATCAGTTATTTCTTTTATTGGTTCGGGAGTGCTTTATTATACACTGACAATTAAAGCATTAGAAAATCTGATTGGTTTCTCTGGGTCGCCCATTGGAGTTTCTTAACCATTAACAACTTGGCGTACTCGTTTTAATTGGAAAGAATCAGCGGCTACAACTGTTACGATACCATAAAAGAATTTGGATCCAGATATTTCAACTAAAACTTCTTCGTCAACTTTTAACTTAGTGAGATCGCAAGGCATAAATTAAGAGGAGTGGGTTATTTATAAATATTCTTATTATAATGTAATATAAAAGGAGTATGTATAAACAACTCTTATTTTAGCTTTTATCATACAACAATAAACTATATCACATTGCATAAGAGGAATCCTCGTCAACATCGCTATTACTAGATACTTGTACACTTGCTGACAAAAAATCATCAATATCTTAAAATATTTTTACTTCAATATTTTCTTAACTTTTGGTTTTTTACTCTTTAAATTTTGGTATTTCCATCTTTGATCTGAAAGGTTCACTATTATCTATTAATGAAACAGTACTAGATTCATCATCAATAGTTAGTTCTTCATCACTATCATCAAATTTAGGTTTATAAGTGAGTGCTTTAATGTCTTGCAATAAATGGAGCGTGATTATTTGAGGGTATCTGAAGTAAAAGCTGCTCCATATGTGAGTTTCTGCTTTTCTTGAATCTATGTGAGCATTGTAATGTTATATGGTTCTTCTCATCATTGTTGAGACGAAAAGTTCTTATCTATATCTGAGTACTCCTGTTCGTAGCTAGTGTTATAAACCAAGAAATCCATGATCATCAACGAGTCTGTATTTGTTTTTGAGTAATTTAATTTTAAATTAACTTTGAGAACGAAGTGGAAGACGTTTAGCCGCTTTGTTGATTAGCTCTGACTAATGCTTAAAATGGAACAACTTAAGTTTTCCAGAATTGTCCTATTCAGAATCGTTACTAATGAAACTTTAAGAATATGATGTTCTGAAAGTTTTCGTGCTTATTGAAAATAAAGATTATTCTGCATCAAGCTAAATATCAAGAGACGGATGGCTTATTACATCAGTCAGTGAATATCTCAAGCACAAATCACGATGTGTCGCATTCCGTACTAAATCTGCCAATCCAGCATTGTAGGATTTTAAAATTTAATGATATTGCCTGGCAGAAGATTCTATTGACGTAGTAGGAAATGTATTAGTTAGCAAATAGAATAATAAACAGCCCAATGAAAACACATCAAACTCTTTACATGAAAAATATCCATCATACAAATCATATTTACGAGGAGACATCAATTCAGTCACACACTAGACACAAGCAATTCTAGAATCGTAAATGCAATCAATAGATTATGGTTAAGTTGTTGATTAAGGACTAGAACCGAAATCTATAATATAAAAATTATTACTTGATGCTAAAATATTGTCTGGCTTCAAATCGAAATGATAAATACCAATATCGTGAAGTTATTTAACTGTTTCACAAATTCTTTTAAATAGATTTAAACATTATTTTAGTTAATTATCGTTTAGAATCCGATAACCTGGATTGGGATTGTTAGTAAATGTTGTCTGAGATATTTATGAGAGTGGAGTATAATGATACACTGCTATTATCAATTTTTCATTTATTAACTTGAGTATATCTTAATTATCAACGCTATCATCAATAATAATCGTTTCATATAATTCATGTAATTTAATGACGTGTTTAATGTTATGAATTTTCTATAACGTCAGAATTCTGTTTTATGACTGTTAATTTTTTGGTAGCAGCTAAAATGCATATTTTTCTTTCTATTTTTCGCATAGAATATATTTCGATTGTGTACCATTTCCTATTTGATTTAAATATGTATATTCGTTTAACATTATAGAGCCATTTATAAGTGAAATACGCATTGAATTTGTCATATATGAAGTGGATAATATATTAATAAGCTTATTAAACCATAACATAAAATTATGTTCAATAAAGTGTTTAATATTACAATTTAAAACTAAAAATTGAATAAATGCACACCGAAAAATTTTCGGTCCGAAAATTATGTTACTGGTTATCCTATTTCTCTTATCTCACCATTCATTTTCTAACCTAGGATCAATAGGAAATGTGCAACTCTAACAAAATAATTTATTAAATAATTTAATACCAAGATAAATGAAGTTCCCCAGTCATTAGTAATATTAAAATATAATAAAAAGGAAAGAAACTGTTCTTTAAGTTAAAAACAAAATATTGTATACGACTTTTCAATGTAGTAAAAAACTATCCCTGATTAAATTGAATATTAAATGCATAAACTTAACGCAAAACGACTTCAACAAAATTGCATTAAATTTGTGTTTGCAATTAAAAAAAACTTGTTTTAGTTTTTGTTCAACTTTGTTTAGTTGACACAATATTTTGGAACCAAATAAACTTAAACATAATCACTCGTTCATTTTAATCCTATAGTTGTTTCAGTTTATTTTACGGTTTCAGAGTCTACTTTTGAGGGTCTTTGCATTTCGCTTCAGCCTGGATATGTTGGTCTCTACGTTTTCGAGCGCCTCCTCCAGCTCTTCAATGTCATCGTTAAATTCGTGCAGTATTTTTATTTTCTGATTCAGCTGGCAAATTAAACTCGTTTGCGGATTGAGCTTCTAAAAATTTAACGCACTCATTGACGTCGAGGTCTCCTCCACAAACCTTGAATTTATTTTAGGCAATTTCTACGGACATTTGTACACGTCTTTCGATTGTACTTTAAAAGACGTCTTCATGGTTGGTTGAAGTGGAATTGGCTATCAATATTTATAATAAGCGCACAATGAACAATATCTAAAATGTAATCTAAAAATATGCAATTTGTGTATGTGAATATACAATACTACAATTCTATATAATATCTAGTTAATTAAAAATATATAAAGGCCACATTAAATTTCTAAATTACAAAAGCAAAAATATGCACAACCCAGGACTTGAACCTGGAACCCCCTGATCCGTAGTCAGGTGCGCTATCCAATTACGCTAGTTGCGCCATGAGAGATTCTTTTGCATAGTGTGAGAGTATATAAGTTTTACAAAAACTTAGTTTAGTATAGTTTTGAAAACACAATAATATCATAAAGAATATAGATATGAATACATATCATTTGTATTTTCCCCATATTTGACGTAACTCTAGGCCTTACTGACCAGATTCCAATCTGAAGCCTTATTTGTTCAAATATATTGCTAAGGTGGCCGTAAGGATCTCTTCAGGCATTAAATTATATTTTGATGCAATCCAACCGGCTGCAACATAAATATTTTCAGCTGCAATAATAACTGGAATAATTTTTTTCGAAATTTCTTCGGCTTATTTTATCTCGGTTTCGATATAACTGGTTAAAATGCACTTTTTTATATCGCAAATTTATTCTGGGTCGTCTATTTGGTGGTTTAGTACATAATTTTTAAGTAATTTAATAGTTTCTAAGATGCACATTTAGTCAATCTTTTTAAGGTAATTAGCAGCATTTGGTACTAGAGCTGTGATTTATTCCTCGCTAATTTCTTGATTATACGCATTTTCTAACTTTTCCATAAATTTTGACACATACGCAGCTATTTGTTTTTGGGTCTTCGTCTGAACTATTTTTTGGATTCCTTCAGTATCAGAGAAGGAAACAGTTTCGAGAGCTTTCAAAAATAAGTCGTTCTCAGCAATTGACCACTTTGTGTTCTAAAGCTTTTGTAAGCGGATTTCAATGTCGTCTTAAACTTAACTCAATTGACTCAACTTCATAAATATATCATGTGCTAATTTTTAATCTTATATTGTTGCATTAGATAATAGTTAATCAAATGGTTCATATGATACAGAAATAGAATTATCTTACATTTGAAGTGAAATTGATTTACTAACATAAATCGATAAATTAAATTAGTTATACTTAATATGATATCTAATTTATAAATGTATAATTGCGTAATTTACATTTAATTATGTATCTAAGATGAAAAAATTAATGAAAATTGATGAATATTTAATAACTTAAAACATCACAACGACAACCATATTACATGACATGATAATTGGCTAGAGAGGTGTACGTTTCTATATAACTATATAATCAAGTCACTGTAATATCATTTTATCTTTTTGTCAGTTTGTATTAATTCGAGCCCATGTTATCCAGAGTCTAGTCTGAATCCTTGTTTGTTCAGGTAAATAGCTAGTGTAGCAGTCATGACTTGTTCAGGTAGGAGGTTATATTTTTACCCGAGCCATATAGCCGCAACATTAACATTTTCTGCAGCTAGAACGACTGGGACGAATTTCTTAGTAATTTACTCTGCATATTGTATTTCAGATTCTAGGTAGCTGGTGAAGATGCATTATTTCCTATCGCATATTTCTTCTGGGTCGTCTGTGCGGTGGCTCAACGTGTAATTTTTTAGTAGTTTAACAGTAGCAAGTACGCACTAAGTATCTGCTTGTGTTAAATATTTAACCACCTGTGGTACAAGGGCTGCTGTTTTTTCGTCACTTATATCCTGGTTAAATGCCTTTTCTAGTTTTTATATGAATTTGGAGAGATATGAAGCGACCTATTTGACGCTCTTTGTCTTAACTATTTTCTAAATCCCTTCTGTATCCGAGAACGGTACAATTTGAAGCGCCTTTAAAAATGACTCGTTTTCAGCAGCACTCCACTTTGTATTTTACAGTTTTTGCAACCTGGAATCAATTTCGTCCTGAACTGAACTGAGCTCGTTCAACTTAATGATTAAATCCCGGGCTAATTACTAATCTTGTGATGTTGTGTTGGATAATAATGAGTCAAAGGGCTCATAGGTTACAGAAATAGAATTGTCTTGCATCTGGAGTGGAATCTTCTAAAATAAAACAGAACCGATAATAATGAAATAAATATAATAAAATAAAAAATATTTGTAAAATATTCAAAATGTACATTATATTCTTTTCACTGTTCCTTTGTAGCACCCATATTGAAATATTTTTCTCCATTGCTGCTTCTTTTGTGTATTAACGTCTTCATTCCACATAAACATTCAGATCTTTCCTGTAAGAACTTAAGCTTGACTACTTCTGTAGGTTTTATTAATCCATAGATGAAATAAACTAACCAAATGCTTCCCCCAGCCATCAAAAATACTAAAAATGTTTCTAAGTAATACTCTCCGGACATAATATAATCAAAATTGAATGTATCAAGCTGAACAAACAAACTGATCCAATATACTAGAATACTTAGTATTTAAGTGATAACCATCCACCAACTCCATCTTTAAACGGTTAAACAGATTAATTCTAGTTGCACTAATGTTAGAGCTGAGAAACTGACCAAGACTAGATTTGCGAAATTATTTTAAACAAAGTGAAGTGACGCGAATATCAATACTATCGATCCGAAAATTGCAACAGAATTCCAAATAAAGAATGTTTTAATGTTAAGCAGTCTTCCCTTCAAAAGGTTTTTATAAAGTTCGGGATACATCATCGTTACTGAATAATCTACATCTTCGTTTACATAAATACAAAGCAAGGGGATAATTGAATACACACAAACATAACCTAACATTAGAACACCAGAATATAATACAACAGAAGTAAAGTAGTAAACGGCCGAAAACCATGCTTGAATAAGAACGCCAATGATACCTCGTTAAATCACAAATTAGCAAGCTTCAACTGTATTCTTGTAAGCATTACGGCCGTGCCAGAAAAGTAATTATTGTATGTCTTTAAATTAACCAAGTGCAAAATCAGATGCCATAGCTGCTTGAACTCCTTCTTTCCCAAAGATACCAAACCCAACTGAAGCGGCTTGAAGTAAAGATACGTCATTAGCGCCATCTCCTATACCAGCGGTTTCAGATTAGCAGTGTTGTGATATTAACTTGCAAATAAGTGCTTTTTGATCTGGAGAACATCTACAGCAACAAACTGCTGGTAATGTTGATGTTAGTTTTGCGAATGTATTTCTTGCGTCATCTCCTAGGTCTTTACGTTATTAACCTGTGAAATAATTATAGCTTGATGCTTTAATTTTATTAAGCCAAACTTTGAATTTTGAGAGTGGTACAATTCTTTCAGGGTCATTTTCAACAAGACGATGAGTGTAATAATAATCATTAGCTCTATTTCCAAGTAAGGTTTACAAGCTTGCTCCATCAATAACAAGGCATTCATGTGGTCTAACTTATTAGAGTAAGTCGAAAGCTTTTTCAAAATCGTTTTAATTTTCTATTACTCTAAATGGTGTAGTTTTGCTATCGATTAAACGAGATGAGAGGGCAATACATTGAATTGTTTGCACTTTATCACCTGATAAAATCCAAGTTCTGATACCGGCAGCTCTAAACATTTCTAAACTACGTTGAACTCCATCTTACAATTAATCTTCAACACCAGTTATGCCAAGTAAGAATAAGTCCTTGAAAAGTGTGTTTTCCAATTCGAGCTTTTTCTAATCACGGTTAACGAGCAAACAAGAAGCTTCAGTATAATTTTTGTCAAATTGGTCAAAATCTTCGGCCGAAAGTTCTTTCAACCCAAACACCAAAGTTCTCAATCCATCACAACTCAATTAATCAACTTTTTCCTACAACCAAGTATATTATTAAATAAGTAATTTAGCTATAACTGAGTCAGCTCCCTTCACATACAATAAATATTTTTAAGTTTATTAATCAAATAATATAATTCCCATGCGTTTAGTAACAGAATTGAAAGGGAATGTGTACTTGATTTGATATTCATCGTCGTTAATTTTCATGGTAAAGTCATCACGATATGTTAATGGTAATTTACATTCAGCAGCGAATTTGACTAAGGCTACTTCATCTGGAGAGCTTGCTAGCAATTCACCGTCTTGTAATGAAACAGAATGGCAAGTGGCAATTGATTTCATCATATGTTCAAGTCTTTCTTGTGGATTTAGTGGGTCAAGTGAGTTCTGTTTCTTTTGTTGAATTTTGTACATTTAGTTTCTAAGTTCTGAGTATTGAACAACCTTTTATGACGAAGTGGAAATAGCATCGGTGGTTTGGACAGGTTCAGCTTCTTTATCTTTTTGTGACAGTTGTTTGATGACTTCGTGGCTTCCTTCGCATGCTTGTGCTTCTCCGTAGATAATTTTGAGAACTCTCATTACGTTTTTGGTGAGTGTGCCAGTTTTATCAGAGAATATGTGCGTGATTTTGCCGAGTTGTTCAGGGATTGAGGTTGTGTTGACTTGTATTTTGCTCATGTTTGGATCTCTTTTGATTCCGCCCGAGATGAGTAGTTTTCCAACGTCCATGCATACTTTGAGGCTGAGTGGGATGATATTGTTGTATAGTACGAAGAATCTGAGGAAGGTGAGGATTCCTTTTTCTGAGCTGCAGAATGTGAATACCAGGCTCATGATGATTAGAAATAGAAACAACCCTTTAACGAACAGGTTCATTTGCACGTCAGTGCGTCCTTCTTTTACGCGAGGTTTTGACGTGTTCATCTGGCTCCTGGTGTCCTTACCTGTGTGCACGACCATTGCAACGCACTCTGAGCTCGCGACGACGCAGCTCTGCCAGATTGTGTTCTGCATTGACAGTGGGAACGTTTATTTTTGATTGAATTAGTTGTCGCCCAGGTGAACGTATTTGCCCATGAAGTTGTAAATGTCCTTCGAGAGTTCTCCGCACATAACGATTCCGCGCTGCTCAGATAGTTTTTTGTACTCGGCGTTTTGCAAAACGGGAACTGACTGCCTCGTTTTCCAGTCAATCTCTCCGTCAAGGTTGTCCGTTCTAATGTAAACGAGGCCCCTAGGATCGAGAGTTTGCAATACCACCACATCAGCTGGTACTCTGTCATCTTTCTTTAGGAGGATAAGGTCGCCCGGTTGGAGGTCGGAAGATTTTACTGTACCGTTTAAAGTGAGGACGGGCTGGGAGTTTATTTCTTTGTCGCGCTTCCAGCGGTTCAGGTCGTCGATGAACTCCTTGAGCACTGAGATAACGACAACAATGATAAGTGGGAGGTAATAAGTGAACGCTAAGCCCACTTGCAAGGCTGGAAACAGCTGAGTAAGTGAAATGAAGAGGAAATACTGATTCGAGAACAACTTAAACTGCTCCAAGGTCGCACGGATGAAAAAGGAAGCCCATGTATACTTCTGAGTTTTTACCACATTCGGAGCATACTTTCGATTGCTGAGCCTGTGGTTCAAAGGCAAGTCACGCGCAGCTGGAATCACGTTCGGAAGACCAATATGCTAGTCCGCAGAAGTCAACGCATCAGTCTGCTCGACCTGCGTGTACTGCTAAATTATAGCATCCCTATAGAATTCCTCCATAATGATAGAAGTGGAAATTAACTGCAAACTATTCGCAAATACTGATATAAATCGCGATTGCATTTCATTTTGTGATTGAGATTAGAAGACTCAGTTTTATTCTTTGCAACATTTCACTTCGTAGTTTAGTTCAACCAAAATAAAATATTTGTAGATTAAAAAGTAAGTATTGACCTTTAGTATCACTGCATCCCCTCACTTGGATTGTTTGGGCATTGGTGGAACTTTAGCGCTCCATATTTAGTCTTATGCGTCGGTGAAAATGCTGCACTCAACAATATCTACTTTTTATTCAGCGTGCTTTTCATATATTTCAGTTAACTCACGGTCGAGTTAGATTGGAACAACCTTCATTCTTTCATAACCAGATTCTTTTTTGAATTCTTCAGTTGATTTTTCATATCCCTATTCTTTAGGATTAGCTATTTTAACGGTAACTTAACTACTTTGGCTTTGTTCATAATCTCTTTTAGCTTTAGCGATTTATTCACGGGTAGTTCCAGATTAGCAAGCATGTCTGATATAAGCGTCTCTCTTGGTTTCTAAATCCTTCTTTGGAGTCTTATAATTATTTTCGGTAAGAGTGACAAGCAATTTATCAGCTTCAGCAACGTCAGATAGAGTTATGATATTAACAATGCCTATCTTTTAAACGTCTAAAATAGATGTCAAATTTTAAGTAATTTATTCTATTGGAGTAGAATTTAATGTGGTGGTAGCAATAATAACAGGGCATTATTAAACTTTAACCAAAAAGTGTACTCTCTTGGTATCGCTGTCGATACGAACTACTTCTGACTTATTAGCGTTTTCAATGAATAAATCTTCTCCATATTGTTTGTATAATCCACCAATAGCACGGTCTTTAATTAAACTATTAAACTCGAGTTCCATTGATGAAGTAAGCTTTAAGAATAAATATGGAGATAAGACAATTTTGTCTGATTTACAATTTTCTACAAAGTATTGTGTAACGGGATGCATAACAAGAAAAGGAGGTGAAAATAATAATAATCCTTTTATAATAAATAATGATATCTATGTTTCACCTCATATTAATGGCATTCATAAATTTTGAAGAGAAAGAGCTCAGAACACTTAAAGCTTGTATGAACTGTTACTATCTTAATAGTTATCAGTCTTCATCTTGTGCTAATTGCAGAGAAACAAATCTAATTCAAGAATATAACGGTATGGTAGGTTTGCTGGATCCATCAAGCAGCTACATCGTGAAACTGATCAGATCGTACTCCAAATACGGCGGAGATCTAATCCCCGGATTTTATGCTGTGAAGATAGAAGAGGAAGAGAGACTAGACGGTGACGATTGAAGATTGAATGTTATACCTTTATTATTTATTTAATTAATCTTAAATACATCAAAATATATTTAAAAGGAGCTCATGCTTAACTGGTGATTTCATAGGTTGTTTTTCAGCTCTAAAACTAAGAAGACAAAGCTGGATGCTGGATGGATGGCTAGAATTATGAAATAAAGTCTGTAAACAATACTCATCAATTAAAAAGTAAGTATAAATTTACCAGTTATTCTAAAGTTTTAATGCTAATATTAATATTTTAATTTACTTATATAATAACGTTTGATATCGTGGTATATTGTTATTTTAGAAGTTATTTTAGTGATACTACAAAAGCAAAAATATGCACAACCCAGGACTTGAACCTGGAACCCCCTGATCCGTAGTCAGGTGCGCTATCCAATTACGCTAGTTGCGCCACGAGAGATTCTTTTGCATGGCGGGCGGGCTGCGAGCTAGCTAAAGTTAAACGGTCTCCAGTATATTTCCAAATCAAATAAGTCCACATTATGTCTAGGAATACGCTTAGTTATGTAATACTTGAATTCAGCTACCAAACTACAATTTGTAGTTTGAATGTAGATTATTATATACTAACACAAATACGTATTTCAGAGCGTGATACTTCTCCAGATACTCACTCCAGATGAAACACAACTATTCGCTTGCCAACAGGACGAAGAACGCGACACTTGGATAAATCATGATTCCGATGCGCTCCAGACGAAGCATATTTAGTTAGGAAGACTTCACGTTCATAAGCTCTGTATTCAGTTAGCACGATTGTGACGATGACATTTTGGCTTTGTTTTAAGTTGAGTGCACCACTATCAATTTAGATTCCTGCAACTGTTAGACCGAGTGATTAGTATGTTACTTCTTAACATTTAATGAATTGTTGTGATTTATAAAAATCAAATAATACTCAACGTTTCAGAGGTTCTATTCTACTTAGGTATCATATGCTTTGAACGAAATCCTTACAGTGATAATTATGATTGTGTTTATGTATTTTTATCGTTTTTGTGAAAAATAAATAATAAATTTAATATTTTGTCGTAATTAATATGTATAATGTTTTTACGATGTTTAATTGTCCACATCAATTATGAAGAGAATTACTTGGACAACTCTGGAAATAGAGCAGCTTACTCATATAACAGAGCACAGCCGCAAGTTCGACAAGAAAATCGACTGGGAATCGGTAGCTTCATAAATACCCACCAGAACAGCTTCACAGTGTAAATCGTATTATGCTAATGTATTGAAAAAGACTTTGGACGTTCCTATTCGTCAAAATCATCAGTGGAACAGAGTTGAGATAATGTCACTTTGGGCTCTATGCGTTAATTTCAACAAGGACTATGCTTTCATTCAGAAGAACTACATTCCAAATATGACTGTCAAGCAGATACAGAGCTAATTCTTAAATATAGAGCACAAATAACAGGAAATGCACTAAACTTTCAAATAAATTATTAGCAACCATTAATTTATTCAGAATCTGTCCGATAAAGACTTCGAGATGCAGTGGTGGATTATCAGAGCTGCCGAACGCCGTTACAAGCTAATCGACATTGAGCTTAATCAGATCCCCCACGAAGACATCCCAGTGAGCGCTGTCCGCGCAGACATAAGCGAGATTAAAACGATGAGCATGTTCTTTTAGGATGTTAAATTAAACGATCTCATTCCAATATATAAATAAGAGGAAATTAGGCGCGGGCTTGAAAATGTTCCGTTTTACGTTCCAAAACTTCAGTGCAGCTTCAGGATTTTGAACCTGTGAAAAAATCAACAAATTCCTGTACGGAGATGATAAAATTTATTCTTGAGTTTCAAGTTTAACGAAATGGTATTTAATATTATAACTTATAATTACTAATTTTGTGTATTTATATTTGTGTACACATATATTTGTGTATTTGTTATTAAACACGATGAAGCTATTAACTCTCTAGTTTATAGTAAATATTATAAAAATGATAATTCGCCACGACTGTTAATCTATAAGATACATATAATTAAAATATTTAAAAAAAGTAATTTACGGAGTGATGTCTTCTTTCTTTTTCTTCTTAATTAAAATATTAAAAGTCATTTAAGATTTAAGAAAATATTTTAAAATATGTATACTTCTAGTCACCATTATCATATAATAACAAAATTCCAAAAATATAATAAAAGCTTGGATTAGATATATTTTCAAATACACAGCCAATAATTTAAGATACTCATATCACATATCACTTCAATCTGTTTTTGGCATATTGTATACCAAAGTCCTCACTCCAAATGTAACGGTACTCGATGGTCACTAAAATGAACAACTCGCAGATGGACAGGTTGATCATGTATTAGCGACAATTACAATAAAAAATAAGATCATTCCGTAAATTACGTCTATATTGGTCACCCTTTTTCTCTGATGATCACATTTCCTTTCCTTTCTAACCGATGATCAATATGATAACAACAGCATTCCTCTCTAACCAAATATCACGCACTGCGTTATATATCACACATCTAAATTCAATAAAGATATAACCATATAATATAGGTTGGTAACATAGTTGCGATGTTTCAAACAAAGTACACATGTTATTTATTTACATATCATCAATTGACACAATAATTAATCTGTCAACTTGAAATAAATGTATTAGAAGAATAATAATTCATATTAATTGAATGAATACTCATCAATTATCAATTATTAAACATTTTTAATTTCTATTTTCTTCTTTTATATTAAGTATTTGAGATTTTTAATTTTCCACATCAATTATGAAGAGAATTACCTGGACAACTCAAGAAATATAACACCTAACGTAGATAACAGAGTACAACCGCAAGTTCGACAAAAGGATCGACTGGGATTTGGTTGCTTCATAAATTCCTACCAGAACGGCCTCTCAGTGCAAGTCTTATTACGCAAATGTTCTCAAGAAGAACTTAGATATTCCCATCCGATAGAATCATCAGTGGAATCGGACAGAAATTTTGATTCTCTGGTAACTTTGCGTCAACTTCGACAAGGACTTTTCCTTTATTTAGAAGAATTACATTCCGAACATGACTGTGAAGCAGATAGGTAGTTAATTTTTGCAAATTCAGAATAAACAATATGAAATATACTAAACTTTCAAGTAAATACTTAATAATCAATTTCATATTCAGAAACTATCAGTAAAGGACTTTGATATGTAGTGGTGGCTTATAAGATTCGCTGAGAGACGTTACAAGCTAATTGACGCTGAGATTTACCACATTCCATGCGATGATGTTCCAGTAAGCCGCTATCGGCCGGATATAAGCGAGATAAAGAATTTGAAGATGTTCTTTTTAGATGTTAAAGTAAATGATCTCGTTCCAATTTACTTATAAGAAGCAACTAGACGAGGGTTAGAAAACGAGCCATTTGTTATTCCAGACGATGAGTGCAGTTTCAAATTACTGAACTGGTAACAAAAATGATGTTGATTAGAATATAGATGAATATAGTGTTATGAATTAGTATTTATTCATCGATATTTAATATCTGATGAATTAATAATTACTATAATAACAAAAAAGATTTCATCTTCATAAATCATAATCGTAAATTCGTTATTACATTTACAAATTTGTTATTATTCACTTATTATTCGCTGTTATGCATATACAGGTAGTTCTTATAAACTATATAGTTTCTATAAATAGTCATAATACATTGATCAATATTTATAATACATTTTTTAATATTAATATCTACTGAATAACAACTTAAACACTTACTTAAACATTCTTCAAAATATTTAAATACTTCAAAACTCAAGTACAGGAACATCTTTAATTTATTTCTAAATCTATTAATTGGTAATTACCAAGGATATAATTCCACAAATAAAAAGCGGATTAGATATATTTATTTAAATACATCTATATACCTTTCTATTAATATACTTAATATAGAATACCAAAGTCCTCACTCCAAATGAAGCGATATTCTATAATTTCTAAAATGGAAAACTCTTAAGTAGATAGCTTGATTATTCCTAAGCGCGACAGAAATAGCTTGTTCAAGTAAAGGGACTTCATGTTAATAAGTTAGCTATATTGTGAACATGATTATGATGAAGAGATTTTAACGATGTTAAAGAGTGCTTAGATAGTGGAATGATTGTAAAATTTTGCTCATTTAATAGTGACTACAATATCAGCAGTTAGATATGAGTTGAGACTAAAAATAAGAAAACATTTCTTTACTTCATTTAATACATTTATATTTCCATATTTCCACTAATTATTTCACTATTTGATTTATACAAGTAAATTCCACTCCAAATACATGGACACTTCCATCTCTGTCACATATGAACCGTTCGACTCCCTTTTATCCAGCTCTCAATAGGATTAATAACTAGCAAGTGATTTAATAACAAAACTGAACCAACTAAATCAAGTTTAAAACGATATTGACGCCCGTTTGCAAAAACTTTAAAACACGAAGTGGTCAGCAGCCGAGAACAATTAATTTTTAAAGGCCCTTCAAACGGTTCAGTTCTCGGACACAGCTGGAATTCAAAAAATAGTTCAGACGAAGAGCCTTAAATAAGTTGGAGTGTACTTGTAAAAGTACGTTCTTAAGCTGGAGAAAGCGTTCAATCAAGAAATGAGCGATGAATAAGTCACTTAACTTGTTCCAGCAGCGGTTAAATACCTAACACAAGCTGATGCGCAATGCGTACTTGCAACTGTAAAACTACTCAAAAAATACACGTTGAGCCACCGCACAGACGACCCAGAGCAAATATGCGAGATTAAAAAGTGCATCTTCACCAGCTACATAGAATCAGAAATAAAGCAAGCAGAAGAAATTACTAAGAAATTCGTCCCAGTCGTTCTAGCTGCAGAAAATGTTAATGTTGCAGCTATATGGCTTGGGTAAAAATATAACCTCCTACCTGAACAAGTCATGACTGCTACACTAGCTATTTACCTGAACAAACAAGGATTCAGACTAGACTCTGGATAACATGGGCTCGAATTAATACAAACTGACAAAAAGACAAAATGATATTATAGTGACTTTATTATATAGTAATTAAAATGTAAGTAATAATAATACTAATCACTCAGTATAAAACTTAACAGTTTTATACTCAACTTAAAACAAAGCTAGCCAAAATGTCATCGTCACAATCGTGCTAACTGAATACAGAGCTTATGAACGTGAAGTCTTCCTAACTAAATATGCTTCGTCTGGAGCGCATCGGAATCATGATTTATCCAAGTGTCGCGTTCTTCGTCCTGTTGGCAAGCGAATAGTTGTGTTTCATCTGGAGTGAGTATCTGGAGAAGTATCACGCTCTGAAATACGTATTTGTGTTAGTATATAATAATCTACATTCAAACTACAAATTGTAGTTTGGTAGCTGAATTCAAGTATTACATAACTAAGCGTATTCCTAGACATAATGTGGACTTATTTGATTTGGAAATATACTGGAGACCGTTTAACTTTAGCTAGCTCGCAGCCCGCCCGCCATGCAAAAGAATCTCTCGTGGCGCAACTAGCGTAATTGGATAGCGCACCTGACTACGGATCAGGGGGTTCCAGGTTCAAGTCCTGGGTTGTGCATATTTTTCAACTTCTGGTATTTACATATATTTACTTTTGAACATAATAGATATATCATTAATCAACTATTTGTACACTATTATTATACATTCTATAGTACTCATTTCGTTTTCTATTATATTTATTAGATTAATGAGAACAATAATAATTAACAATACGAATACTAGTTAAAAAATATAAACAAAATTTTGTGGAAAGCGTATAATATTTAAGTATCTTTATGTTTATTAATTTTGTAAGTATAAGACAGTTTTTCTTGATCTGTTTTCATATTGTGGTGTGAAATTCACTGTTGTTGTATATTTAATAGTAAGCTATAATTATTACCACTCCAACGCGCAAAATATGCCTCCAAAAGCAAATCCAAAAGTTAAATCTGGAAAGAAGGAGAAAACAGGCGGTGATGTGGACGTCGCAAATTATTTAAAGTCCATAGAGGATCTGACTCAAAAAGCTCTTGTCCTGGAGCGAACAGTAAAGCAGGAGTAGGAGGAGCGAAATTTTTATCAGTTGGAGCGTGATAAGATCCATACGTTGTATGAGGTGGCTCATACTCAGTTAGAGTAGTTGAAGCAGACGTTATAGTCTAAGGATCGTTAGGTGGAGGAGTTAGTTGAGAATCATTAGGTGGCCGTCCGTGTGTATTAGTAGAAAATCAAGGATGTGTTGTATGGGAATTCTCAGGAGGCAACGAAGCTGAAGATCAATTCCGAGTAGAATTTGCGTTCGGAGGAGGATTTCCACCGGTCGCGTGAGGACGAGCTTCTGCGCGAGATTGAGTCGTACAAGCTCAAGATCAAGGAGAATTAGCTTTCAGCTCAGGACATGCTCCGCAGCTTGAAGGAGAACAACGCGCGTGAGTTTTCAATCTAGAGGAACTCGTATGAATAACAGATTTGGACCATGCAGCGCGATTTCGAGGTGAAGCTCCGTGACTGCTTGTAAGAATCTGAGATGCGCCGCAAGGCCGAGATCCAGGAGGTGGAGACGAACAAGAACAATCACATTGCCGATTTGGTGCGCAAACACTAACTTAATTTTGACAAGATGAAGAAATACTACTTAGACATTACCACCTCAAACTTAGACCTTATTAAGTCCCTTAAAGATGAAGTGGAGGAAATGCGCAAGAAATAAATTGCTAACGAGCAGCTCATGTACGACGTCGCTCAAGAGAACAAGCGCTTAACCCAACCACTCCAAACTGCCTTAGCTGAAGCCGAACAACTCAAAAAGAAACTTGAAGAGGCGAACGAAATCAATTCGCAGTTGAAAACCGCCTCAGAAAACGCGGATTAACGCCTAGCCCTCATTCAGCACCTGGAGTGGGAGAACGACATCCTCAAAACGTCCTTAAGAGACACCGCCATGGAACGGGACGCGTTAAAGGAAAGATTCGAATAAGCCGTTCAGGGAGTGGAACAAAACGCACATTTCAGAGAAGCCGTTCTTGAGAGGAGAATTGTTGCACTATAGAATGAAATTGAGAGCCTTACCACGAAATACAACGAAACTGTAGCTGCTGGGCACTTGGATGCAGCTGTGGCCCAAGCAATTGGTTAACAGACCGATAACGTGCTAGAAGGAAAGAACAGGAACATCAGAGAACTCAGCTTCGAACTGGCACGCGTCATGAGGCTGTACAACGAAGCACTCAGAGTCTTCAGAGGAAAAATGGTCTCAGCGGGCTTAGGAACCGCCGATATGGACGGATTCAGACCATTCGAAGTTAGAGACGACCTGTGAGAAAATATTTGAATATTAAATAAAAATGAATCTCAATAGTAATCAACACCACAAAATAGGAATTTATTTAGAGCGGGGTCGAGAGACGATACACCAACTTTGACTCTTCTACAGAAGGAATGTGTTTCTGAAACTATGCTTTTCTGGTAAAAGGGCTAAAGAAAATTCATAGCCGAATAAGTTTGATTGTTATGTCATTATACTCTTTTTCATTGTCGTTGAAGCCAGTTTGTGTTAATTCTGCTCAAGAGCAAAACGTATTTTACAACCCTGTACAAGTACGCGCTGAGGATAAGCACCTCAGGATATCTCAAAACTAGTTTAAGCTTGTCGTCAATTGCATTATTTACCGTTGTGACCAATAGTCTGGACCACAAATAACAAAATAGGAAACCTAGTTGACCGTAAATTCGAACGTAAATAGATTCAGCACAGTTGTTCCAAACTACTATCTCAATAGAAAAGATGAGGAACTGGGCTAAAACTGTAATCCGAGCGAGAAGTTTTACGGATAAATTTATTATTGAGCGTGTTCTAATAAAAATAATGGTGTACAGTATAAATATTGTTGATAGGGTTGCAAATATTATGATAACGTCTTTCTTAACCTTAAATCTAGAAATAGAGTGATTTTGAATTATTAGTGATTGACTCATTTGAAGCGTTTTTTAAAAAGTACATTTATATGTATGTTTACTCTGGAAACAGATTGCAGTTATCATATTTATTAATTTAGTGGAATTATATGTATATATATTAAAGCATATATAGTACATATTTATATATATGTGCCTCCGTAGCTCAGCTGGTTAGAGCGTGCGGCTGTTAACCGCAAGGTCGACGGTTCAATCCCGTCCAGAGGCGATTTTTATTAATCTTAAATAATATTCTGTATACTATTTTCTGTAAAATTAAAAAGCTAATAAAAGTATTGAATATAGATAACTACCATAAACATATAAATAAACAAATACATCTTACACTAAATGAAAGTATTTGTGTTGATATGTTATTCATTTAACAAGTAATTGACAAATACTGCTATTACGTTTTCACACTCTTTTAATCAATGAATATTAAAAGAATAGGAGTTGTAGCTGTATTTATAACTGTACTGATGGCAATTTTATTGTAAGGTTTAATAATATTCTACTGTCGCAATATATAGTATTAACCAATAAAAATATTTATCAAAATCGTTATTTGCATGTAAGTTGTTATATATTTGACATAAATGATAGTGTGGAAAGGTTGTAAAGAGTCATAATATGTTAGAATATTTGGGCAACTTGGATTTTTATTATGTTATTTATCTTAGCGGATGTTGACGAATTCAATTATTACTCACTTGGAACCTAACGCTAAATTCATTATAATAATATCTGAAAAGTTGATATTATGCGCTTATATGTCTAGAATACTAAAGTATGTTATCATCATAAGTAAACTACTTATAATTGAAGAGTAGAGATAAAATTAATAGTGAAGTTATTTAAAGTATGAAATTAGTTTCATTAGAAATTTCTAAGATATTTACCTTATTCTAATTCATCAACTCCGACTTGTCTTCCTTTTGCGAAGACATTTTCGATTTTACCTCTGAATTTCATACCGTCAAATAAACTGCCATCCATATTTTCTTTAAGTTGGTCCATTGACCAGAGAGTTTGGACATATGGGTTAACGACAACGATATCGGCGTCATACCCAACTTGGATTCTACCTTTACCAGTTAACTTGAATCTATCAGCTGCATTTTGGGAAAGTTGTTTGGCTATTTGTTCTTGAGAAACGTTAGCGGCTTTCAGAACGCTGTAGGCAGCAATGAATCTAACTTGGATACCGTTGGTTCCAGCTGGCATTTCGTAGTATTATTTGTCGAGGTGGTTGATTTAGAATGGTTTCTCGGCTCCCCAGCGTTGTGAACGTGTGTACGGGCAGTGATCAGAGATGGCCATGTCGATTTGGTTATCGATGAGCATTTTTTGCATTCCTTTAACGGCAGCTTCCGATTGGAGTGGTGGAGACATAACGAGGTCTTCTTTGAATAAAGAGTATTTGTACTCGTCGCTGGTAACGTGGAGATGGTGTCCGGTGACTTCGCAGGTGATTTATCTTGAGTTGTACCTCTTTTTGTAGACGTTGATGATTCTGACTGCGTCTGGGAGGGAGACGTGGGCAATGTGAACATCGCAGCCGATGATCTCGGCTATGGTGAGCACACGAGAGGTGGATTCGAGTTCGTTCCACTCTGGTCTTACCTCGGACATCATGGCCATGTCTTCAAGTTTTCTGATGTTCTGGGCGATTACTTGCTCGTTTTCGCAGTGGATCATCGCGATTTTACCGTTCGCACCAATTTCCTTCATGATGGCGAAGAGGTCTCTTGAGTCGTCAATTTTGATTCCACGGTAGACAGTGAAGATCTTGAATGACTCCTCGATGGTAGATCCCTGTGCTACGAGGGATACGTGAGATGGCTGGGTGAGGGCGATGTGGAAGGCGTAGTCAACGAAGCAGCCGTCGGCCTTGACCACGTCCAGACGGTGCTGGATGATGTCCTTGGCAGTATCTGTTTCGAACTGGGAGAAGGCGAAATCCATGATGGTAGTAGTACCACCAGCAATAGCAGCTAAAGAACCAGTTTTGTACGAATCAGCCGAAACTTAGCCAGCACCCTTCACATAAGTGAAGGAGCCAGCTGAAAGATGTACGTGTGGATCAATACCACCTGGATATACCTCCATACCAACGCAATCGATGACACGGTCGTAAGCGGCTGAGATCTCTTTCTCGAGTGGTAAGATGTTTGAAATCTTACCGTTTTCAATCTCAATGTTGACAATGGCAGTTACTGGCTGCTCATTCATATAGTGGAAACACCTGCAATTTTTGAGGAGAGTCTTCATCACAATAATGGAAGTGGTGTCTTTTAGTGTAATAATTTTGAGAGCCGATATTAAAATAGCCAGTATATGATGTAGTATTTTGTAATAATTTGTTTGTAAACATAACAAATTTTTGCTATCTATTTCATTAAATTGTTCGAAATTGCGTTACAACGTGAAGTTATAATTAAGTTATCAATTACAAAGTTGTAATCATCCAACAGAGTTTGCAATAATTTAATCTACACGAATTATAACTTATGTTCTACATTAAATTCTGTATAAATTTGTTATCTGAAGAATCTTTACAAATCAAATTTTATATCAATTCCATTAAATTTCGCTATATTCGTGCATTCAGGTAATTAAAATATCTAATCTATAATCTGTGTATACAGAAATGAAATTTTTGAAATTGTAGATTATAGTTATTTGCTCGTTTCCATGCAAGAATATGCATTTTCATACTTTATTAAATTTGAATTAACGTGTATAAATTTGTTCTAACATTGTATTAAAAGTTATATTATGATGGTATAATTGGCTAGCTATTCTATTTGTAGAAATTGTAAATAGGCTGATTAGGTCAAAAACAGCATCAAAGTGTGTCAAAGATTGTCAATCATATTAATCATAAAATACAATTTCTTATTTATTTTAATTTTCTAACTCAAAAATTTTAGCGTGTTACCCACTCCTTTAACCAATCATGAATCCCAATATTCGCATTAACGGCAAGCGTCTCAGAGAGTCCTTAGAAACAATGGCTAAAATCGGAGGAACACCAAACGGTGGTGTCCAAAGATTGGCTTTATCTGATGAAGATAAGACTGCTCGTGACTTACTCTGCAAGTGGTTGAAAGAAATCGACTGTGAAGTTTTCTATGACGAAATGGGTAACATTTTCGGCAAAAGAGCTGGTACCAAGCCAGAATTAACTCCAATCATGTCAGGCTCTCATGGAGACTCCCAACCAAAGGGTGGTAGATTTGACGGTATTTTAGGTGTTATGGGCGCTCTTGAAGTTCTCAGAACCCTTCATGAAAATAAAGTTGAACTCCTTAGACCAGTCATGCTTGTACAGTGGACCAATGAAGAAGGATCCAGATTCTCACCAGCAATGGTTAGCTCAGGTGTTTGGTCTGGTGCTCTCACCAAAGAATGGGCTTATTCCAGAACTGATAGAGATGGAAAGACCCAAGGTGCTGAAATAGAAAGAATCGGATACAAAGGTAAGCTTCCATGCAAAAACTGGCCCACTCATGCTTATTATGAATTACACATTGAATAAGGCCCAATGCTCGAGAAGAAGGGTATGACCATTGGTGCTCCAAAGGGTATCCTCTGCCTCCACTGGTATGATATCTATCTCAAGGGTGCTGCCAACCAAGTTGGTCCAACCCCAATGGAAGGAAGAAACGACGCTCTTGTTGCTGCTTCTGAAATGATCCTTAAGGTCAATGAACTTCCAGCTAAGATGGGAGGAAATATGGTCGCTACTGTTGGAGAAATCTAATGCATGCCAAATTCAAGAAACATCATACCAGATGATGTCCATTTCACTGTCGATATCCGTTCTTGGGATGACGAACTAGCTATCAAGGCTTGGGAAGACCTTCTCAATGACTTCAAGGCTATTTCTGAAAAACGTGGAACTCCAATGAAGCATGAAATCACTTGGAGAGTCGAACATGCTCCATTCAACAGAAAAATGGTTGATAGAGTTATCAGCAATGCTAAAGCATTCAATTATCCAGTCATGGAATGGGTTAGTGGTGCTGGACATGATGCGAGCTACATGAACCAAGTAGCTCCTACTGCTATGGTATTCGTTCCAAGCATTGGTGGCCGCAGTCACGTTGAATGTGAAGATACCAAGTGGGAAGATTGTGAAGCAGGAGCAAATGTGCTCTTACACTCAATCATGCAATCTGCAAATGAAGTGGAGTGAACAAATTCAATTATATGTATTTCATGGTTATATAAGTTATGGTCAACTAAAATAAAAATAAAATTTGTCAAATAAATTTTTGAAAAATACATGAAGAATTTTGACCTCTTATATTCTAATATTGTGAAATATATAGAATATTTTAAACCGCTTCAGAAGTATTTATATTTTAGTTTTTTAACTTAGATAATAGAACTATTTAATATTATATTTATTATATCGTATTATCATTCACTCACTTTTCAACTGCAACAACTTCAGTTTGATCCAAGAGAAGTCCTTCAACGTCTTCGTGATCAACAAGCAGATCGGCAACCATTTCAGCCCATGGGCCTTTTCCTTCTGCTCCTTCGCTTAGTAATCTTAAGTAATCATTTCCCCATTTGATTTTTAGTCCTCCTTATACTTTAACGGTTTCGCTAGCATTGCTTTGAATAATGGTGAGTTCTGGATCGGTGTCTCCTTCAAATCCAACGAAAGCTGGAGCTGATCCGTCATTTCTGATTCTCAGTTCTTCACCACTGCCTTGAATTCTGGATACTTCGGTAAATTTCTTCTCGAGAGCGGTTAATTGTGGTTAACCGTTAACGCCCAACACTGGGATTTGATACGATTCGCCTTTCTTGATGAATAGGAGGATTTTGGCGCAGTTGAGTGGGTATTCAGCTGATTCTGGCTTGAATTGAAGTGTCAAGTCGCAGTGTGACTTTGGTTTGATTACCAATTCCAGTTTGTGCTGGTGTTCGTTTTTCTCGTCGACGAGTGCGAAAACGGAGATATCGGAGCTGAGTTGGGAATACTTGCAGTTTGCGGTTGAGGTAGCGAATGATCTGTTTCCGAGTTGTACTTTAACGCGTATTTCTTGTTCGGAGATGTTTTTCACGCGCATTTTAGCTAACTAATAGTCTCCTGGCTCGCATGGCTTGAATATAACTGACTACGGTGATACTTTGATGGATGGCTTCTCCTTTTGTTTTTCAACAACTGCTTCAGCGATGTTTTCGCTTGGTTCCTCTTCATTTACAGTTTCTGCTTGTCTAGACTCTGCTTATTTTGGGGCGAGGTCTTCATTGGTGATAACTTACTGTTGAACTGATTATTTAGAGGAGTTTACTGGGATTTGAACTGGTTGTGGGCTCCTGATAGCTTATGGGCTGGACTGGCTCAGGTTGAGCTCTGGCTGGTAGAAGTTGCTTTACACGACTGGGCTCTGTACTTGGCTGCCTCTCATGGAGACCTCCATGATGCTCTGCTGAACCTGAGATTTAACGCTCTCTGGGATATAAGCACTCCTATCGTATGCGTATTCGGAGTGGTACCTCTTTGGTGAGGGGGTGATCATGGGTGGCTGAACGTACGAGTACCTCATCGAGTCAACGTAGGCCGAGTTGTACAAAGTTGAGTTCGGGACGGAGCTCCTGAGTGTTCTGTGAACGGGTGTTTGGAACATTGGGGACTGTGTTACGTTCATCGGAACCACCACAGGTGAGACTGGAACGATATTCTGGGCTGTGAACACCTCAATGTCAATAGTTTAAGAGGAGAGGGCGCCCGAGAGCTCGAGTTAAATGGTGCCCCTGGAGGAGGGGAGGCCGTAGGGAACGCGACCGGTGGCCTGAACCTTGGCCACCCAGACCTCGAGGTCCACTCTCTCCAAAAGGGGAGTGGCGTAGGCGGAAACGTCGCCGAAAGAGAGGCAGCGGCAAATGATAGTAGACGCATCGCGGGAAAGGAACGTGATCGAGATCGTCTGCTCCTAATTAGCGGTTAAATTCACTGGATACAACGTTCTGTACTTTGGAACCGGATACTCAGTTATCAACTGCAAAGAAGGGCCAGCAGTCGAATTCAACATCGGACGCATCGCAGAAATTTGCGAGGACACCGAAAAATCAGACTATTGCAACACACGGGAACCAGAGAGTGATCCATACATTTTAATTAGAGTGAAGCGGGCGCAACAACACCAAGCTTATTTTCAAAAATCTACAGATTCACATATTTCTCCACACCACTACCGCACTTTTACAATGTACCGCAATACCTATTAGTCAGGTTTCCTTTCGATCCTGTACGCTGTTGGTGCCAAACCATTAGAGCAATGGGCATCTCACGTAGAATCGGGTTTCATCAAGCGTATCACTGATCCTGATATCCAATCTTGTGTTATTGAAATCATGGGCACAAATATCGCCACAAACTATATCACCTGCCCAGCTGATCCACAACAAACACTTGCCATCAAGTTGCCATACTTAGTTATGCTTATTAAGAACATGAAGAAGTATTTCAGCTTTGAAATCCAAATCATCGACGATAAAAACATTGCTCGTCGTTTCAGAGCTTCTAACTATCAACGTACTACTCGTGTTAAGCCATTTATCTGCACAATGCCACTCTGCTTAGGTGCTGGCTTCAATCAGATCTAATTTAACTTAATCGACTTCACTGCTAGAGCTTATAGAACAAACTACATTGAAACCGCTAGAATGACCGTTCATGCCAATTGTAGAATTAGAAGAATATACTTTGCTGACAGCTTATATGAAGAAGATGAAATCCCACCAGATTTCAGAATGTATGTTGACAAGAAGGGCAAAAAAGAGGGAGAATGATTTATGTCTTAATTTAAAAGCAATAAAGTATATTCTTTGTTATTTAAATAATAAATCAAAATAACCAATCAAGAAGTAAGAGGAAATGCAGACTACAACGAAAATAATAGTAGTTTGTACTGCTTTTGGAAAGCAAAGAAGAGGAAAATGAAATCAAAAAACGTAATGACGTATTTTAATATTAATTTAGTGTAAGAGTTATCCCTTAAGAAGAAGATTGATTACGTTGAGTTAATACTTTGACTCAATAGGGATGAATCTCGTCTAATAATCAATCATGATAATTATTTTGTAAAAGTTTTTCAATAAGTTATCAGTAATTCCAAAATTTTTGCAGAAATCATAACAAATCTAAAAATAGGTAAACTTCACTTAATAAGTGTGAAATAAAGATATCTGTCTACTAAATACCACTAAATTTCATATCAGAAATTAGAAGATTATATAACTTTTCATGATATATTAGCCATCACGAATTTACATATTTATAATTCGTGTAAACCACACCCACTTCGCACCTTTACATGAATCAATTCCGCATGAAAAACTATCCCCAAGAGATACAAAACCGTATAGTGAGTGACCTAACTCAATAAGCTATACGACAATTTCCGTTTCAGCTCAATCCCAAGGACAGCATGTTGTAAGAAAAGATATATAACATGATTATGTCCAAACAATTTCAGGTGAACTGGTAATAAATGGCGGATCCACTAAAACTTACTCGGTGGCAGGTCTACCATTGGTACCACGAAAGTTATGCCAGAAATTGTTTCTCACAGCGAATTACCAATGAAGATAAGGTAATAATAAGGCAAGAGGTTATGAAGGCACTAATAACTGATTCTCCCATGGACCGTTAATTTTAACAGACTTTAAAGATGAGGTTATCCAAAAACTATAACAGGTCAGAATTTTCGATGGTCTACAACAATCTCCTTAGATCTAAGGAGATAAAGCGAATCTAGGAACTCAAGGGGTACGCGTCAGACTCTAGAATTTCTAGTTCAGGTGTTGCAGAGGATGTTGTTAAATTCGGGCTACTACATCTTTGGGAGACATCCATTCAAGTGAAATGACATTTAGTCATAGATGAATTGGAACAAGCCAGCTGTGAGGCATCGAGCCGAACAAATCGTGAGCCAACACTCACGAACTAACAAACTAGCACATTTTATGTTTATTCTCTACTTCATTTATGTATTATCTATAATTCCATTCACTCATTTCGTTTGAAATGAAACTCTTCTTCACAATTTCCTCCCATAGGAAGCTGCTTGGTGTTAAACAAATACCAACTAAACTAAATTAATGGCATAGATTATTCGTTTATGTTTTGGAATTCATCTACAGTTCAATTATTAATTAGTAATTTACTAATAAATAGTTTATATAAGCTGTTCTATGTATTTTTCACTCCACAGAACTATAAAGTTCCAATTCATTTTAAATGAATGAAAACTAGTTCGTTTACTTCCAAAATACATTCTTTTGAATGCCGAATCTCTTTCCCTTCATTCAAAACTATATTTCAACTTTCAACATTCATTATTAATATATATTTTGAATATTGAATAATATATAAACAAATATCAAGAAAGTTATCTGTAATGTCTTAAATCTATATTTAAGAGTTGATGACAGTTTAATAACACAACAGAAATCATATAATATAAAAATATAAACAACTAAACATAACTAAACAAAAAATTAACATCATTAATATCATATAATAAGCTGCTAGAGCTTTATTTGATTTCGTTATAATCTAGCTATGTTTTCTTCTATTTCGGTACTTTTTCTTTCAAAGCGTTAGAGAGTTCTAACCTACTCTTTTAGCACATTAATATTCGATTTTATTTGCAAATTAACACGATATTTGTCTTCTATCATTTAAAAGTTGTCATCGCTTAGTTCATAAATTGTATCTTCGTTAATTGAAGATAATTTACTATTCGCGGCGAAGTTTCCAGATAAATTTTGTAGTAGTTACGGAATTTTCATTTAATTAGTACGTTCATGACTGAAAGACTTCGATTATTAAATGTTTGTCATATTTTAAAGTGGGACATATATTAGCACCTATTTTTATACAATAAAGCTCATAGTCTGATATGATATTTAAGATTGCTTCAAACTCCAATTTTGCTTGTAAACATCAATTTTGCATACATATTAATATTTATACACCGTAGTAATATTGTGTTATTGTATATTGCACAATATACTGAAAATGAACAAATATAGAATAACTACTACAGTTTGTCAAAGTTAAAAGTGATTGATAATTTCATAGTATAATTAATGATACCGTATTTATAATCAAGGAGATCTGTAATGCGCGAAAGTTTGAGTCACACTAATAATATATATTAAATGTTTAATTCTAAATAAGTACAGATTAAACTATATCAACGTAATTATAGTATTAATTATATAAATGTGAATAATTATATAATTATCTCATTCTATAAACAATATTTTTATCATAATATGTATGAAGGGATAATTGATGGAGTGAAATTATAATTGCAAACAAATTAATATAATACCATTTAAGACCATAATGTATTTACTTTCATGTATTTTTCACTCCACTTCTTTTGTGATTAACATGGCACACAGAAACTATTCTAAATGCAGAAAGGGCAATCTCGGCTTCTTACCAAAGCAACGTTGCACCTACTCCCGCCCACAAATCAAGTCCTTCCCAAAGGATGACGCTTCCAAGGCCTGCCACCTCACTGGTTTCATCAGCTACAAGGCTGGTCACACCCACATCATGGGTCTCATCGAAGAACGTTCCACCGACAAGAAGACCATGAAGCAAGTCATCAAGCAAGTCACCGTCCTCGATGCCCCAGCCATGATTGGTGCCGGTATCGTCGGTTATGTCCAAACTCCAAAGGGTATCAAGGCCGCTTACACCGTCTGGGCTGCTCACATCGCTGAAGCCGCCAAGCGCAGATTCTACAAGACTCAAAACGCCAAGAAGAACGCTTTCGCCAAGTACGAAACCGCTGCTGCTCAAAACCCAGAAGAACTCAAGAACAAGCTCGCCCAAATCAAGAAGGAATGCTGTGTTATCCGCCTCATCGCTCACACCCAACCAGACCAAACCCCACTTGAAGCCAAGAAGGCCCAAATCATCGAAATCTAAGTTAACGGTGGTGACATCGCCAAGAAGGTTGACTTCGCCGCTTCCATGTTCGAAAAGGAAATCAAAGTTGCCTCCGTCTTCAAAGAAGGTCAACAAATTGACACCATCTCCATCACCCGCGGTCGTGGTTTCGAAGGTTGCACAACCCGTTGGAACGTCCGCCTCCTCCCACGTAAGACTAGACGTGGTACCCGTAAGGTCGCTTGTATCGGCGGCTGGCACCCAGCTAATGTCCACTACACCGTCGCTCGTGCCGGTCAGATGGGCTATTTCCACCGTACTGCTCAAAACAAACTCGTCCTCCTCATTGGTTCCGCCACTAACGCCGCTGTCTGCAGAACTGAGATGGATACTACCGACAAGGGTATCAACCCACTCGGTGGATGGGTCAACTATGGTATGATCAAGGGTGACTTCGTCATGATCGCTGGTAACTGCCCAGGTCCAAAGAAGAGAACCGTCGTTCTCCGTGAAGCTCTCCTCCCATTCAGAAACGAACGTGGTATGAAGGTCCAGTGGATCTGCACCGCCTCCAAGATGGGTCACGGTATGTTCGAAACTGCCGACGAAAAGAAGGCTTTCTTCGCTCAATCCAAGAAGTACAAGACCACTCAGTGATTTAATTAATGTATATTTTCATTCCATTTATTTATTTCATTCAATTTAATTAATTGAATTTGTTCTTCCTATAGAAAACTGGATATTATTTTCATTATTAGGCTTTACCTATTCTATATAATTACAAGCGAAAAGTAATGACTTGGTATTTCATAGTCTATTGAATGAATCCATTTTTTACAACATAATATGGGGAACAGTGAAAGTTTTAGGTGTTTTCTCCGAATCTTTCTTCATATGACCTGCTTTTTCTATTAATCATATTATTTGTTTTTGATTGACTGTTTAAATATTAATGTTTAAATCGTCCATTTGATTAATTCCTCGCTAATATCATATTATACTGTGATTTATCACAATATCATTAATACAACCCAATATTGATTCCACTCCCAAATGAATTTCGCTCCCATTGTGCTCACCTACGAGCCTCGTACTCAAATGCAGCCCCAGCAACAAATCACACCATCCAATCCCAGACCGCTCTCCGTGAAGCGCATTTATAGCCAGACCCCTTAACTCTACTAGAATAAGTTCTTCACGTCACCACCTCACCAGCCCTTCAAGTCCACCTTCATCGAGCAGCTACAGACCTTAAGCACACCTTAAATATACCATAGACCTTAACCCAGGCCACATACCTCCATTCAAATAACAAAGAAAGAGAACGAGAAGAACGCGTTTCAAGAGGAATTCGCGAGGGCAAAAAGGGCGATAAAAATAACACAGACGTCCGAAAAACTCCTCCATGAATGGACGAAAATTAACGGGGACATCTTCCACCCGAAACCCAAAACGAGTTTCATGTGAACATTTAGAATTTAATTTTCAGTTCTTATTTTGGTTAGTTCTAATTAAGATTTCAAATATTTATATATTTTACCTAATTATTATTTAGACTTGTTCCAAAATCTCGATCAGTTTTACAGTGGTGGGCCCTCGAAATGCTTTTTTGAATTAGGAAGAAGAATGAAGTTTATTATTTGAATCTTACTTATATCACTGCCCGGCTCAATAATGAGTGTGTTCTCCCTCCTCATCAATACACTCATTAACTCTATTTACTATTGATTTGTAAAGTGCTTCAATCACATCAAGGCCTGGTTGAGCCTTGGATAGCTGTGCTACAATATTAACGTATATAACTCTGTATATACTTCAATAATAAGTTTCAACTTTACCTAACGTTGTATAATTTAACAATAAGAAAATTGATTTCTCATTATGAAATGGAAGTGGAAGATCATAAGTAAAATAACTGTTGTTTTAGAGTAGCATCAATATATTATTTAATGCTGGGCCCGACTAACCCACTTGATCCATTCTTCAAGAACAAAAATGCATTCATTATTTGAATATTGAGAATGAAAGCGACTGTAACTACCTGAATTATAATTCTAATTAAGCGAAGTACCAATACTTCATCTTGAGCCCCGGTTGAGATTGAAAGAAAAAGTCCTCCATTGTTTTTCGTGATTAAGAAATACCTAAAATCGTTCAGATTGACCAGTTGAAGATGAACACCGAGGTCCTCTGCAGGTCCAGTGCTTGCGCTACTAGTTATAAATTACAATTGCGTCCGTATACCAATCATTGGATCCTCTTATTCTTTTCTCCAATCAGGCTTAACTACCATATATTTTCGAGATAAAATCTTTCATAAATTAGTTTTGTTGACTAAAACGTAGAAATTACACAGGGACATCTTAAACAAGTGATATAACTAGTTCAGATTGGTACAATATTTTATGAATTCATCCGTTGGACCCAGAAATGAAGAGAATATAAACGCTTCAGAACTGCCTAAGTTTGTTAAGTGAATTAGTTGACCTTCCCTAAACATCTTCTACCGCGTTTATTTTTGTCATTGCCGTCCTTTTAATGCATGTGGTAATTTCTATTTTTCCTTTTTGGAATATTAAATACCGACTTTGAATAGTCGATTATGGTCTAATACGATCGAAATCATATTTTTGGCCCTCTTGTGTTAATGAGTAGTTCATGAATAATCTCCAACTTGAGATTATTTATTGGAATTTGTCATCCGCATTAGAAGTGGCAAAATATTTTAATATATAATTACTCACATAGTAAACAAGAAAAAGCAATTCCACCTCCCATAACTGTATGTTATTTATAAAATTCATTTTGATAACTTCTAAAGATTGTCACAAAGATAACTTCTGAGTATTATAATATTTCAAATATGGTTATTCAGAGAATGTTAGTTTAAGTGCCGAACTAACTTAGGTTACCTGAGGAGATTATTCAGAATGACAATCCTAGAAGATGAGGAACGATATTGAGATTAGTTTGTGGAAGCGTTATTGTATACTGTTTAATTTAATGTTATTTTACATAAATGTTTTTAAATGTAAATTATTTTCGTTTTTCTAAAAACGGCGATGAAATAATTAGACTGGGTCTCATTGTTGATAATTCCACTGATAAACGGCTCACCTTAGTTAAATTATAATGTTAAAAAATTATCACAACTAAAATTTTCTCTTTCAATTCATACTTATCTTCCCAAGCATGAGAACGTATTTGGAAACCCTGATCAAATATGCTGTTAGTATAATTAGCTCAGGGTATTTTAAGGTCCGCCGTAAATTAGGATCTAAATACGAAAATAATGACATTTAAAGCAATCGAGACCAAAGATAAGAAGTCAAAAAGCCGAGCTGACCAAACATTCTAACATAAATAGACTCTTAGCAATTTTTCCATACGTAAAACTGCGTAGAAAACAGTAAAATATGTGCACAAATCACAATGTATATGAATAGCTTTACATATGGAATTTATATTTGTCTAACTCTAAATATTATCACCGCATATATAATCATTATTACAAAAAGAGCCATAAACATAATAACTAGATCCTTTTTCATTACAAATCCTTATTTTTTATTGCTTGATTTCGTATTGAGGTGTGAGTGTTTAATATAATATGTCTTAATTTATACAATTACTATTCTATAATTTCACTTTAAAACTTTATATTAAATATTATGTAATAGTTTTCTTATTAATACCTTAAATATGGAATTATATATAATTTTATGTATTTTAAACATAAGTTCATTACTAATTAACATCTATTCGCCCCAACATAAATACATATTTACTAATTCTAAACAGATATGCAAACAGTATAATTTTTTCAGGATATTTAAACAATTTCATCAAAGATGGTTACATATAAGGAGTCATAGTAGTCACGAATAAGCGAGACCACAGCAAAGTTGTTAAAAATCCGAGTTGTCCGAATGTGCGAACATATGTAGATTCCGCACAATTTTCCCATACAATTATTTCAGTAAAAAAGATTAAAAACTGAGAAATTATAACAATTTTAGCAAGTAATTAGACGCTTTTGTTAGAAACTTCTTTCAATTTGAAGAACACTACACCATATAGTATAAATATAGAGAGTATTGCTGAAAATATTACAGTTACATCTTTTTTTACCTTAATTCTATTTAATTTTACAATCTTGACCATTCAGGAAGTGGAAGTTGAGCTAATGATTCTGATGCGTAATTGTAATTAAACTCAAATTTAGTGTTTAAAAGAATATTTCAACGTATACAAAATACGTAAATAATGTAATCATCAATATGTAAAATTATAAAATAAAAATAAACTGGCAAATAAATTTATCATTAATCTCTTTGAAATTCTTCCCTTTAATACACAATAAGATTAGACATTTTTTCTTGTTCAATTAGAGTTTAAATAAATATTTTGTTTTGGTATTATTGTTTTTTGAAGGAATATTCGTCAGTTCTGCTCATATTGAATTCGTTTTTAACGTTTTTTAATAATTTTTTTATAAACGAGTCATTTCTTTTTACATTTTAAATTTAGCTCATGTAAGTTTTGATGTAATCCTTCATTTATTTTTGAGTTTCCTGCGGATAAAGTGGAAGCTCATTCGCAGCAAATACATCAAAATATTACTTCTCAGAGTACGATTTTCCTTTAAATATTGTTATGCTTAAATTAGGAAACTCAGTGACTATTCGATTATCTAACTGACTCCAGTCTCGGCCGCTCATTTGTTATTTTCTTTCTAACTGTTTGTAATATTAAGCAAATTCTTAAATAGTGTTAAGCCTACCAGTGAGATTATATTTCGCGATTAGGTGATTTAACATGAATTAGTTCAATTTTGCATGTTATTCTGAAGTTAAAACCTTTCTTTACGTCTTTTTGCTTTATTGTTAGTATATTTACATTTAGATGTGGTGTGGTATGGAGTAATATGTTATATTTTTCTGCTATATATTATATGGTTATAGGAGATATCTTGGAGTTATTTTCACCTCCTGATCAGAAAACTAATTCCGCTTACAGTAGGTATATGTATAAAAATACATATACTGTTTAATGTGCCTCCGTAGCTCAGCTGGTTAGAGCGTGCGGCTGTTAACCGCAAGGTCGACGGTTCAATCCCGTCCAGAGGCGATTTTTATATTTTATGTTTATTTTTCATTATATTTATTAATTATATTAATAACATTCATATATTTTTCCAGATCAAATTATCATGTACTACATAACCTCGTTCAGAAGGGGGTCGCATTTTCGCTTATAAGGGGGTAGGTCAACTCGCTTACAAGGGGGTTGGACATGAAGTTACCCCCTTGTAAGCGAGTGCCAAATATCATGCGTTTTAGCCCTGTTTTTTAGCCATAAACCTTACAAATACAACAATATTTTTGGATACATTTTGGATACATTTCACTTATAAGGGGGTTGAAAACGGCAACCCCCTTATAAGTGAAAAGGCTACCCCCTTGAGAGCGAGGTAATGTAGTATTATCAAAGTTGCATCTCACTGGTTAATATGAATTTTGCCGAGCATGGCAACGTATTTCAGGATCCTGAACATGTAAGAGGCTAGAATTATGCTCTCTGAATATTTTAAATACCGCACCAATTGCTAATCCAAGTCACTATGAGTTGTGTTGATGAGCATTCTGGACCACAAGTAACTGAATAAGAAACCAAGTTGCCCGAACGCTCGAACGTAAATTGACTCGGCGCAGTTCTTCCAAACTAAATATTCAATTGTGAACATCGCGAATTGGCAGAGAATTACGAGAGAGACGAAGAGCTTCACCGGTTAAAACTGAATCTGAACTATTTTAAAGACAGTGAAGCCGTAGAGGATGATGATGAGGAACAAGGCTCCGAAAATAACAAGCACGTCCTTCTTTGGTTTGTGTTTGGGCATTATGGGAATGAAACTGATATAATAGTTGTTTAATGATTTAAAAAGGGTAAAGAAAGAAATATACAATTATGCTGTTAAATATACAGGAAGAAAGGACATATACCAGTAATACACTGTTATGTAACTCATTTGAGCAACATTTGTTATTATTTAATTACAAAAATACAGGGCAGATTCAATATGAATTAGTACGTTAAAAACAGTAAATGAGACAATATTTATTTACTAAAATATAATGTAACAACTTTATTAAAATATAAATTGCTAACTGTACATAATATTATTTTCAACATCACTTGGCAACATCAGTGAAGTTCTTCTTTCTGTTAATGAGCTCTTCTTCTTCCTTTTCTCTCTGAGCTTATTCTCTCTTTCTTATCTTTTCCATGTCCTTGGCAACTCTCTTTTCGGAAACTGGGAATTCCTTGTCAGTCTTGATGAAAGCTCTACCTAACAAGTGAACAATCATAATACCAGCAGCCATACAGATAGAAACAGCCCAGCTAGCGCCGGAAATGCTGTTTGGAGCAGTGAGAATCTTACATGGCTTGAGGGCGCTTGGTCCACAGGAATAAACACCGAAAACGTCACGGATACCTGGAACAAGCATGATGATAACTTAGAAAACAGCTGTGCTGATAATAACGCCGCAGAACATGAAGTTCTTGGTGATACCTTCGAAAATGTTCACTTCATTGTTGAGTCTTCTTGAGTTGAATTCATTGAAGATTTGGACCATGATGAAGAAGTTATAAACAACAGTGTATCTGTAGGTTTGACGTAATTCCTTGAAATGTTTGATGGTTTCGGCATCAACGAGTCCAACTGGATAAAGGGAGTCTGGAACAACGGTGAAACCATTACCGCAGGCACCTTCGAACATCATGCACAAAATAACGATAATTTGATAAGCGCCAGAAATTATGACGTTTCTGAGCATACCTGGGGCAATAATTGAAGCAGAACGGTGTATTGGTGGGCAATCGAGAACGTTCTTGGCTGGTCCTTCAGTGGCAAGAGCAAGGGAACCAAGGGAGTCCATGATCAAGTTGACGTACAAAAGTTAGATGGAGGTTAATGGAGATTCTTCAACAACGGCGGCACCTAAGAAGGCAATTAAAAGAGCAACTACGTTAACGGAAAGTTGGAACTGCAAGAACTTACGAACGTTAGCAGTAACGGTTCTTCCCCAAGCGATAGCCTTAACGATGGTGTCGAAAGCGTCATTCATTATGATCATATCAGAAGCTTCCTTAGCAACTTCGGTACCAGCGATACCCATAGCAAGACCAACGTTGGCGGCCTTAAGTTATGGAGCGTCGTTAGAACCGTCACCAGTGGCGGCAACAACCATGTTGTTGGCCTTAAGACGACAAACTAATCTATACTTATCCTTTGGAGCAGATCTGGCCATGCAAACCAAGGTTGGGAGCATAGCGTCAACTTCTTAATCAGTGAGCTTGGCGAATTCTGGACCAGTAATGGCACGCTTTTCGGCAATAGCTTAGTCAACATTCAATCCTTGTGGTAAAATACCGGCATCCTTGCTGATAGCGACGGCAGTGATGATGTTATCACCAGTAACCATTCTAACAGTAATTGAAGCGTGGTGGCAATCAGCAACGGCTTGCTTAACAGCTGGTCTAAGTGGATCTTAAATACCAACTAAAGCAGAAAGAATAAGGTCAGATTCAAGGGCATCGGCTTCAAGGCTAGTGTTCATGTCGGCTTCTTTGTAGGCGAGGATGAGTGTTCTTAAAGAGGCTTCAGCGAAGGTTAAGATTTCTTTTTCAATTTGAGTCTTATCTTGTTAAGTTAAAGAAACGATGGAACCGTCCTCAAGTTGGATCTTTGTACACTTGTCTAACATCATTTCAGAAGCACCCTTAGCCAAAACATAAAGCTTATCATCCAACTTAATACCAGAATTAGCAGAAAATTCTTTACCCTTCAAAACAACTGACATTCTCTTTCTTTCGGATGAGAAGTCAAACTTATGGTGTATTGCGCCTTCTGGTTGATTACCAACAACAAGGGCTTTTCTGTAGGTGACATAATCGCAACCCATTTCTTCAGATAATAATAGCATACCACCTTCAGTTTTGTTACCAACAACAACGCGTTTACCAGAGCTATCAGGTTTAATTTCAGCAGTTGAGCAAACAGAAGAAATCAAGTTATAATACTTTCTTGTTTCATCATGAACTTTTTCCTTAACATCCTTACCGAGTGGGGTTGTTCCTTATTAGATGAAAGAAGTCTTACCGAATCTAGCTCTAACAACTCTCATTTGGTTGAGTGTTAGTGTACCAGTCTTATCTGTGCAAATATTAGATACTGAACCCATGGTTTCGCATGATTCAAGCTTTCTAACAAGGCATTGGTCTTTAATCATTTGCTTCATGGAATAAGCTAATGAAATAGTAACAGCGAGTGGGAGACCTTCTGGAACAGCGACAACGATGATGGTAATAGCGAGGATGAAGTAGTTGACCCATATGACATAGTTCTCAGCCTTATGGAAATCTTGTTTGAAGAAGAATTCAATGATGAGAACGAGGAAAGTCATAGAAGCGGAACCGATACCAACATAACCGATGATTTTAGCTAATTCGTCAAGTTTGGCTTGTAATGGAGTTTCTTCATCGTTTTCTTGCAAGGTCAAAAGGATATCACCGTAAATGGAGTTTTTACCAACGGCGGTAACAATGAACAAACCAGAACCACCTGTAACTAAGCATGAACCAATAAGGAATGGGTTCTTTTCAACAGATTTCTTAATTTCATCAGATTCACCAGTCATACCAGATTCATCAACTTTCATATCATTAGAGGCAATAAGGATACCATCAGCAGCGATTTGGTCACCAACGCCGAGAACAACGATATCACCAACAACGACCTCATATACTGAGATTTCTTGTTGGGAGCCATTACGGATAACTTTCATTGTCTTATCATCTTTTTGAGCGTTCAAAGCACGGAATTGTTTTTCTTTGGAATAATCGTTGCAGGAAGTAACCATAACGACGACGACAACAGCTACTAAAATAGCAACTGAGTCAATCCATTCCAATTCAGATGGCTTTATAACAGTGGTGGTGAGAATCATGGAAACGACAGAAGCTATAATAAGGATGATCATAGTGGTGTCGTTGAGGGCATCAAGCATGAGCTTCCAGAATGGAGTTGGTGGGGGTGGCTCAATTTTGTTGATACCGAAGGCTTCCTTGCGCATTTGAATTTCAGAAGAAGACAACCCGTGGACTGGGTGAGACTTCATCTTTTCAACAAGGTTATCGACGGACTAGAAATTTTTCTTGAACTCGTCGAGCTTTCTTGTACGCACAATAGATTAAAGTTGTGCGACATCATAGGGGAATGCAGAAGCTGCGGAGTAGACTCCGTGAGCTTCGACTTATTAGTTGGAAACTAATGGTTGCTTTTCGAACTCCGCCATTTTATAAAAGATGATGTGGAGTGGATAAACCCACCAATTTAATTATATTTTAATACAATTTTAATAAAAGTTGTAAATTCTGATATCAATATTCTGAGTTTGAATCAAACTTACACTAAATGCAAAAATATTATAGCTAAAAATATATTGATAATTAACGAGTATGTTTGAGAATTAGGCTTTTAATTCACGGATAACGAAAGATATGAAAATTTATACTGTTCAACTACTGGGTAAATAATTAGTTTCATAGTTTACTTGTAATAATGGTGAAGATACGCTGATTTAATAATATTCTGTAAAATTTCGGTTGATAACATGATTTTTATATATCATTTCATTTCACAACATTCTGGCTGATGAATATGTATCCGGGTGTGAATTTCTTGTCCGGAGCATCAGGTTGTGACCATCTTCCGAGCTCTCTCCCGCATTTTCTGCAGATGACGTGCCTGGACCCTGGCTGCCCCTTGACCGTGTCTAAACTGATTGAGTCTGGCTCAACCGACTCCAAAAGCAGCCCGAATAAACACCCTTTCTGCTTTCTGGCCACTTACCTCAAATTACCGGCTCCGTTCACGACAACGTTTCCGCAGTCCTTGCAGCACACGCACTACCTCACGTTAAGACCAACCGCTTCAACTATGACCTAGGTCTCGTTCAACTAAATGGTCTCGAGAACTCTCTTGACGTCGTCAATGCGTTCGGGTCTGGGGAAGGCCGACCTTCTCGGTTCTGGACGAGTTTCAAGGTCAACGAGGACGTTTTTAAGATTTGCTTTTATTTGGAGATACAAATTCTGGAATTCTTGGAGGAAAACGACCGGCTGTCTGGCTAGCATGTGCTTCTCGGCCGATGAAACGGAGTTCATCATCTTCTCAACAACGGTGGATAAAGATGTTTGAGCGGTTTTGTTAATCTCAGTACGCCTGTTGAGGGTGGTTTCGAGCTCGGTCTCCATCTTATCGAATTTCTGCTGGACAAGAGATAGGATCACGTCGCGGGTTGTTCTCAGCTCGGCAACGGCGATTTCGTACAAATTCTCATCCAAACGATCGCACTCCTGATACTTGAACATGAGCTGGCGTAACTCGCCTGTGAGCTGTCTGCACTTATCAGTTTCCTCACGCAACTCCCTCACTTTTTGCTCTACGGCGTCCTGAATAGTGATTATCTTCTTGTTCTTGTAAAACTCTGACGACTTGCAAAACTTGCAAATTAGCTGTCTGTCATCCATACAGAAATACTCAGCACTTACGTTGCAGGAAGTTGCCTCAACATACAAAGGATGCGAAACTCCATACGAATTCGTCTCACCCTTGAGCAAAGCAGCACTCACAACGATTTTATGGCACTAAGCTGAGCATGGCATCTAAATTAACTAACCAGTTACATTTCCAGCATTAGCTATTGGAGTTCTCTGATGCATTTTCATCGTAGAAAACCCATGAATCTTCTTGTCGCACTCATCGCATAACTCACATGAGCATGAAGAGCAGCGCAAAGTACGCTCGTTCTAATTACATTCCTGGCACAAGCGAGAAGAAGCACGCTTTTGTGGGTTAACAGCGGTCAATGTCGCTAATTAACGCAAGCAAAGAGGACAGGAAATTTCTGGAAGTTGATTGGCTTATTAAGTCATAGACATTGCAGATAAATTTTGTGATGTTATTTGTACATTTTTACCCTAATATGCTTACTCGGCAGCCTCACGCAATAAATCAGCTGGGATATCAACCGATTCTTGTTATGATATAGCCAAAATACATTCACCGCAATAACAGTGGTTACAATTTAGCTCAAATGCAGTTGTTAATGGTTTACAGCAAAAATCACAGTAAGAGCGTTCATTTAATTGTTATACAACGGTAGCAGCGATTGAGGAAGGAAGGACTGGTCTAGAACTGTCAGATAATTTGGATGAAGTTAGCCTTGACATATTTACTAAATGTGGCGGTGGTGTGGTGCTAATAACATATCATTAATTTATGATTAAAAAGAGAATTATATGCACAAACATAGAAACTAAAACAAATTAGTGTTATAAATATATTACTGCTGGAAATAACAAGGGTATTCACTACACTTGATTAGTTTCAATACAAACTTGTGAATATAAACTAAAAGAATTTAACTTGAAGGTTCAAGGCTCAATTTCTTGTTAATTTGATTTAAATAATCTCAACTCGACTCACCACAATGACGAATGATCCTCGAAAAGTCTAGCAGAAACTTCAGGGGACATTTTCTTGTAAGATAGCATTAATCTCTTTGTGAAAGTATTTTCTATCAAGATTTTTCTGTCTGAAGAGTAAATATTCAAACCACCGATGTGATCTTCTTTGTTCAATTTCTTTTCATGAAGAGAAGATTTGATACCTTGTCTTTCTAAATCTTTTTGCAAAGTGGCAAATAAGGCTTCATCTCCACCACAAACTTGGACAACAATTTCATTGCTGACAAGTTAAGAAGCTCCTTACATAACTAGCTTCTTCATAACTTCTGGATAGTTCTTAATTTATTTCATTTATTCTTTGCATTTATCAAGACATTGTTGAATAATTTGATCTCTAACACGTAAAACTTCTAAACGAGAAGCATTGAGTTGACCGGATTCTTTAACTTGTAATTCTTATTTAGCTTCCTTCAATTCACGTTCAATTTCAGCTTCTGCTTTTTTGGTTTCAGTGATGCTTAATTGTTATGAAATAAGATCAGCTTGTTCCTTAGATTTCTTTATAATAACGTCTAAGCGTTATTTAGTATCTTCTTCCATGAACTTAATCATACGTTCAATTTTAGCATCAAGTGACATGATTTGTGGTGGTGTGGGTCGATTGATTCGATCGTCTAAATAATTATATGAAGTAAAATTAGTGAAACCACTTTAATATTATAATGTAATGATATAATTTAATATTTATTAATGGTTGTAAGTCAGTGAAACGTCTAATACTCAATTTAAAACATAGTGTGCTACTATATTCATACATATTATATAAGTTCATTTCATTCAAATATATTCATGGCTTTTAATACATGTTGATATTTTCTGTAAAAGAGGAGTCTACCTCTTTCCAGTTCGCTTCTTTCTAGTCCGAAGTCTGTGATAAGTCTTCCAGTTTGATTTCTAACTTCAAAGGTAGTTTCCCATTCAAGTTGTGGATGCCAGACAGTTTTTTCGTTGCTCGTTTCTCCGTATTCAACATTAAGAGTGTTTCCTTCTAGCGCTAAATACTGTACTTCTTTGTTGAGTTTGCATAGCACTGCTAGTGCGCATAGTCCTTGTCCTCCGATTTGTGTTCTTCTCAGGCTGAGGCATATTTTATTCCTTTTGTCTCCGATCATGTTCCACATGGTGATATTTTTGTAGTGTTGGTCGTATCCTTCATCTGTGTCAAAGCAGCCGAATAAATCGTGCTCTTCCTCTTCTTCGTTGAGTTTCACGGTGTATTTGAGAAGCCCTTCAGCAAGTGCGTTTGCTCCTTGGTTTTTAAGATTTGTCCCGTCCAAAATGAGCGTTTTGAGGCAGCACTCATCTTTCTGGAAGTGCTGTTTGAGCTCGAGCGCGTAATCGAAACATAACAGGTTAGAGCTTATGTCTAGGTACTACAATGGGGTAATCGCTTGTCCCTTGTTGAGTGGTTTTGGCATATCTGGTTTCTGGCTGTTCCACTGTTACAGTTTTATCATCTGGTCAATTCTCTCCTGAGCTAGTTGATTATCACTTTGATAAATATACGAGTCCTCTGTTGGAACAACAGCAATCAAGTTTTTAATTAATTGGACTGCGTGATCATCTTCAAAGTGCTCACAGCATTTAATGGTCAAAGCTTCCAGTGAGGTGTTGAACTTGATTCCGCGATTTAACCGCTCGAACGCGGTTGTTGGCAACGCGGAATGGCCAAGTTGGAGCTCACGCAGACCACAGAAACGGGATTTGAGGAAGTCAGCGAGGTGAATAATTGCTCTCTCTGTGATCCCAGTCTACTTCAAATCTAAATACTGTAAAGTACCCTGTGGCTGGGATTCCTAAGATATAACTCCGTAGTGGAGGGCGGGCGCATCCAAAATGGACTTGACTATTATCTCAGTTGAGTTGTCAAGCTTATTCTCGGCCAATGACAGATATTGCAGCTTCGAAGACTTAATCAATTGCGCTAGCTGAGGGCCGCACTTCTCAGTGAGGTAATTTCCGCGCAAGCTCAATCCACAAATTTGCTTCGATCTGAATAAATCTTCAAGTGTGGTTATGCACGCGTCAGTTAGCTTGTTGCAGCCTAGATCCAATGTTATTTGTTGGATATCAATTTATTTCAGCACTGCGCAAATATCTACTAGCATTTCGTCAGTAACTCTATTATTGAACATACTGTGTTATCCTCCGAATAAACACAGATGCACTGACGTAGATTTGATAAATTCTAGCAATGGTTCTGGTAATTTGTGTTATTGTGCGTAATGTAGGACATCAGTTTGGCTCATATTGCGCGGTGTGAATAACTTTTTTAATTATATTTTTCGTGTTTCTATATTTTGTGTGCCACCCCGTTTGATGTTATTAACCCTCTAAGAGCAGGAAAAAATCATTTCGGCGGTGAATGAGTTGTAGCCGCAGCTCTAGTCTTAATAGAACCCGTATTATCAGGCTCTTTAGTTAGGTTCGTAATTTTGGCAGCAGATAGGTCAGATGTCTGGCACGCAGCAGGAGCACGCGCGTGTATTTTATTTGAACACGCATTGTGCGTAATTTTTCAAGCAGTTGCCGGAGAAGGCGTTGAAGCTGGAGATTTTGCTCGTGATTTCGGAGCATTACGAGCAGTTCGAGTCCGAGTTGGATCATTAGTGGTTGTTGAAGTATTTCCTCCCCTTTCACCCTGTGCACGTGCACCGTTTCATTCAGCAATTTCTGAATGCCGTGTACATCGAGGACAAGTCCGATCTCGCCACTTTAATTCAGAAGCTCCAGAATAACGTTGAGATTCAAATTCAGGCCGAAATTGTTCAAGAAGTCATTAACAAAAAGGAGCTAATAACAGCCGCCCAGCCAAAAGAGCCAGAGAAGGAAACAATCAAAGAAACACCGATTAAAGATACAAAGAACGAAAACGGACAGAAAATACTCAAATAAAGAGTTCAGGAGTTCAGAGAAAACGTTGATAGCTCAAAAATGGACCACGTGGAGATGAAGAACTTCCTCAAAACACTCGTGAAGGAATGCGTTCAACTCAAAGAGAAAAACAACGAACTAAAAAGAAAATGCCAAAGCGTAGTCAGACACGCGAATAAACTCAACAGCGTTTATAAATGAGTAGTGTTCTTTTTATTTATTATTAAAAAAAGTATTTAAAATAAAATAATTAAGGTCCCAGTTCCGCCAAGCCCGGAAGTGTGCAAAAAAGAATTTGAAGTAATTTGAAGAAGGAAATTGATCGTGAGTTGAGATAGCTGTAAGTTGTTGATAATGTTTCAGTTAAGTGATTAACAGTTGAAATGGCTTTTAGAAATTTCGAGGAGCCACCCAAATACGGTTTCTGTAATGTAACACTTCGGCCGAATTTTTGGGTTTCCTCTATTTAACTTAACTGAGCGATTAGATATTTATTGAGAAAATGAGATGTTTTTTGTCAAAATGTTAAGCTGTTACAAACAGAAGCAATTACATTAATAATATAAGTAATTGAAAATTAAAGGAATAATAACATTAAAGAAGATGAGGAAAAGCTATTAATAAAAAATTATACATAACAACAATATTAATTATATTTTTAATTATATAGTACAATAAAAATAATTCCACTTTAAATGAACTGGAATATTACATAAATTGGAAATTAATTATAATATGAATAATTGGATAGCACCGTATAAAAGCAAATATATGGTTAAATAAATGAAATACTTGTTTATGGACATAAAAAGTCAATATTTGAACCGAAACTTTAATTTGAAACAAATAATATTTATAAGGCAACATTTTAAGATGTAAGTTTTGATATATCGTATCTATAAACATTCAAAAATCTAAGAAGCTTACATTTATCAAGAGTTGATTGTGATGATATAACTAACAATTAACTAATCATTTTGCAATTATTTAAATGCAAGGTTACGCCAACAACATTTAATTCATTAAATTTGACTAATATTGATATATCGGAAACAAATATATAAAACTTACATTTTACTATCCCGTTATAGTATCTTTAAGCATTATCAATTACAGAATCCAGTCTAAGTTCGTTATCAGGAATCTAAAATCACAAATACTTAAAGAAATTGACAATTTAAAATACTAAAATCTAAAATCTTGACTATCTCTAAGATTTACCATTATTGTTGTTTTTAGATCTATAAAATAATAAATAATTCATAGAATTTGGCTCTATAAAAAATATTTAGTCTCTAAGAAGTATTGATTTATAATATACAGCTATTGAATCTCTAATTGGACTGGACCAAATAACAAATCTAGAAATTATAGATTTATCATTCACAGATATTCAATCATTTATAGGTGTAAAAAATCTGGTTCGTTTACAAAAAATATGTGCCAATGAAACCCAGCTTACTTCATTCATGGGACTATAAAATATTCCACGAATACAAGAAATATAAATTAAAAATTGTAAAAAATTCTGTTCTTTTGAAAGCAAAAAATAAATAGATAACGTAAAGGTAATAGACGCTAGCTGGACATCAGTAACTAGCTTTGAAGGGCTTGAAAACTGCTATCTAGATAGTTTGGATTTATAATATTGTGAAAAATTTATAGGTGGAAATACAAGTCCATAATAAATATTAAGTTTAAACATTTAAAATACCAGTTTTGCTCTTTTACGTAATATTATAAACACTAATGTGTAAACATTAAATATACATGGAGCATCTGTTAAATAATTTTAGGAAATGAAGTTAATGAATGTTAATAATGTAATAATAAGTTCTGAAAAGATCAAGTATATGATAAGAAATGACAATGCTTATTCAGTATAATAATTGAATGTCATGTTGGTTGATAATTCTATATCAGATCTGGATCGTTTGGTTAACTTATAATAATTATAAATAAGTGGGAAATTATAATCTTTATCAAGTTTTTCAAATTTATTAAACTTGACTTATTTAGACATACAAAAATGTAAAAATATTTACTCTTTCGCTAGTTTACATAATTTACCAAATCTAAAATATATTAATGCGAATAGGAGCGGAATTACGTCAATTGAGCATATATTACAATTTCCAGTTCTGAAAGAACTCAATATATAGCGGTGTAATATTAAAAATCTGGCTGTCTTGAATGATATTCATCTTGATGAATTAGCAATCGATGATGATATGTTGATTGATCCTAACTAAAATATAAATTTCAAAATTTCTCCTAAAACTCATTTAAACATGTTAGTTTAAAATGAATATGTTCCAAACTGTGTTAGCAGTTTAGAATTTGATAGAATAAAAGTTACAGGTTAGATATAAAGCATCTGTAATTTAACTAATGTTAAAGAACTAATTGTTGATGGAGAATATGTTGAACAATTAAATTTAGTTAATCAAAATATTACTAAGCTTTCAATTAACAATACAAGCATATCTAACTTGTAAGGTTTATATATTCCAAATATCACTAACATAAACGTGTCAAATAACTAATATCTTACTTAATTATCTGGAATTGAGTAATTAATCTATCTTGTATCTATAGATGCTCATAACTGCAAAATATCGAATATGACCGTATTTAATAAACTAGAATACCTTGATATATCCAATAATCCTTTAATTACATTAAGTGTTCAATGTGTAGATAATTTAAATATTTCTAATACACCTCTTTAATAAATATAATATAGTAATATACGCTCTATCAAAGCAGAAAATTGCGATCAAATGCTTCTGGAATCAATTACAGTGTAGCACATGTCAATAGATGTATCAAATATCTCTCAAAAATATAATACCTAATAACTAAGTATACTTAATTGTGTGGACACTAATTAAATGGATTAAATAAATGATAATATTTAAAATATTGTATTAAGTGGATCTATATAATTCTTAAATATTCGGAATATTTTCAGTTTAGATGTTTCAAAATGCTTTAATTTAATTAATTTTAATTAAATAATTTGTAATTGTAAAAGATTAATATGGCCATAATTATCTGAATTACATTCAATTGATATTTAATAACTTAAGATAATCGAGCTTAAATTAGGAAATTCTGATTATGAACTATATAAATAGCCAGGAGGAGCAAAAATATTAATTAAAATCAGAAGTAATCGAAGTATCTACAACTAGATAGAATATTCCAATAAAATTAAATAATTGAAATAAAATATAGAATGTAATAAAATAATAATACAAAAAATTGGAAAAGTATTATTAAATATTAACTTTTCCGCAGGTAGCGAATGAGATTAGAAAGATTTATTTAAAACATAATGGTTGACTTATATATATTCGTATGAGAGTGAGGTATAAATTATATTTTTATTCATAATATATACACACATAAAATATTTTGTTGTTCACATCCATTTAACCGCAAAGAAAGCCCCTCTTTTCACATACTCATCAGAAGCAACTTTGGTTTTATTAGGTAACAGTACGATAGGTCTAACATATCCACCAATTTTCACAGGTATAGGTACGTATTGTGAGTTAATTTTCAGTGCATGAGATTCAGGATATTGTGTGTTGAATGCTTCGTCAAAGTATCCATTTTACCAAGAATCTATAACAACTGAAGTTGCGACTAAATCAAAAGTTTAAATGAATCCTTATTTAGTTTCAGGTGTTATATCACATACGGTATCTAAAATTTAATCATATGACAATCCTACTAATTCAAAATTACGTAAAACCACATAGAATTATTGATTTTTCTTCTCGTCTCGATCAGCTCTCTTACCAACATCAACTGATCCATCTTCTAGAATTTTTGGATTTTTATGTGGTGTTGCTAAACTTATAACTATTCTTTATCTCGATATAGGTGCGTTTTAAGAAACAGCATTCATCATTTTGATAAAGTTAAATATATCACCCATAACAGGTGCATAAATTGATGCTGAAATGATCCAATGAGAATCATAAACACCGAATCCGCGTTTACCTAACGTTAAATTATTTTCAAGCGTAAGATTAGATTTCAAAAGATTTTCTTCTAATTCGTCAACAGAAAAATATTTTGAAGGACCATCTGTTTATATACGCCTGAAAGATTCTAAGTGTGAAATATATGATCTAAATAAATTTGGAAGATTTTCTAAATCATTATATTTTTATTTCACTTATTATTTTGTTTTTAGTTCAGAAACTAGTGATTTTAACTGTTCTGAAGAACAAACACGTCTACAAACTTATTAATATGTAGGTTATTATAATTGTATTATATTTTTTAATGAACTTTATTCTAATTGTATTTGTTAATTTTAATAATGTTTTAACTAATTAATGAAAAATCCGAATTCACGGAATTAAACCACATAAGGAACAAATACACGCTGTAAATTATGAACTGGTTAAGACACTACTGAGTATTCAGATTTATCATCCTATTCTTAAGGTTAATCTTCAGTAGGTTTTTTACCTTATAAAGTTAGTATCATATTTGTTAATTCTTTTGGCTAAGATACACAATATTAACGACATTTTCTGTGCTTATCACTGAGTTTTGATTTAATTGTTTTTTCTAAATTATTTATATCAATTGGAACATCAGTAATAATTGCTTACATTAAATTACGATACACTGATTATTCTTCATCTGCATTAACAATCATTTATTATTCAAATTTATTTAATATAGAAGATGCTGTTGAAATTGTTGATTACTATGTTTTTGAAGTCATTTTAGAAGTTTTAGAATTACTACTAAACATTGACATAGAATCATCAAAATCAGTTCCTGATTCATCAGATAGTTCTGAGGTTGATGTTCTTGATGCTGAAATTGATTGTGATTTAGACTAATTAGATAATTCATTTGAATCAAGGGATTCTTCATCTTCTAATTTAACATTCATTCTGTCCCTAATTTTTTAATCAATACCAAATCGTTTTTGAATTGATTCAACGACGAAATTTGGAATAAATAAATCCATCATTTAGTATATTCCATATAATATTCTCTTTGCTGATTTATCTGCAAGCATTTGAGTATGTTAATCAATTTAATCCATTAATTGTGAAGCATCTTACCAAAAGAACATCATATCTGCCATTGAACACGCTAAAAATGGAGAATTAAATTTAATTGAAAAATTAGAATTAGTGGATTACGTTGTACGAGCAAATAATTGCATTATTACTTAAATTATTTAATCATCGTATGATTCATTAACCTATCTTGGAATTATTAGCGAATGACGCAAACAAAATACGGTAAAGCCTCGCATTGTTACGACACAATTATCAAAAGTGCTTGTTAATCTAATATTGTATAAAAATGCTTATTAGTTAACTGTGACTGTAGCTAAAAGTATAATATGCTTGAAGGCATCATATATTGAACCAGGTTTCTGAATATATGTTGAGCGAGGAAGAGCAAGTGTGTATATGATTTTTAGTAAGTGTTAAAATTTGCTGTTGTCTCTCATTTAAATTCCTTGTTAATTATATTTGTTAAGTGATTGTTAAACTTAACTTGATGGTATTAAAATGTAAATTGGGTGAAGTGATTTTTTATTTGTTTGTTTTTTGTGCAGTAATGTAATTATGTATTTCAGCACTGATTCTCCGTCCATTTCTGGGTTTGCGTTTAACAGTATGGGGCTGCTTTGGAGCATCGGGAGATCGATGAGCGTTTCTTACTTGAGTCTTTTTCCTGTTGTGTATTTTTAATCAATTGTGAAGTGACAGAATTCGAATATGGAGTCAATTGCAATTCCCTGGTCGTAATAAATTATGCTCAAAGATATTGGCGGAGCAGTTGTTTTGCTCTCGGCCTTATTGTAATTCAAAATTGAAACGTACGAGTTCAATATCAAATTATACAACTGTACAGTTGTTTCTGAGATATACTCAGAGCAGTTTCCGGGTTCAGAACCGAATAGTCTAATCATTAAATCGAAACTGGGTTGGAAAAACTCAGTTATTTCCTCCGGTTTGAAGTATGTATCCTTGCTACCTGGCATGTTATTGTGTCCAATGATACCAGCATTCTGAGATATTTTCTGCTTGTATACGTTTATGGGCGAGATACCGAACAAGTGAGACATGGAATTAGCGAGTACTTCTTGACTCATTAGTATGTCTTATGGTTGAGATGCGATCGCCATCTAAAACACCTCGAAAAATGTTGATGCGTCCGGAATTTAAAGAGTTGGAGGTAACTCAATTAACTTATCCTTATTTTATTTTGCTTAAAGTTAACTTGTTTATTGCTATTTCTCCATGAAAAATTATATTAGAGAAACTAACATGTTTTGAGACTTACACAAAGACACAAAACTAGCGTGATTAGCAACCAACCACGGAAGAACTTAATTTAATTCTAAATTGTATCTGGCCAGAACAGAAAATTTCAACCAAATATTCTACAACTAACTTGACATCCCACATATCTTAGGAATCGTTTAAGAAACATCATCAACTAGTTGTATTTTATCGCTATTTATTTTTTCCAAACTAAATACCGATTCTTCTGTTAAAATTTCTTTTATATTGTAACCAGTTACTAATCTTAACATATCATCTTGTGTTTGACAATTAATTCTCATAAGCGAATCAAATTTATGTATACTGTCTGATTAATTTCTGCTTATCAATTTAGTTAATACTAAGAATAGTGAAGATGAAACCAACCAAACAGCACATGCATACTCAAATGGGAATAAACAGAATATTTTTTCTGTTAATAAAGGAATAATTATTCCCACCAAAAATGACTTAAAATCTTAATATTCATGTTTAATATGATACATTAACGGGTATTGAACATACAAACATTATGCGGTAGGTGATATATTTGGCTAATTTGCAGGGACTGTACTTTTGTACCTTTCTTTAAGTTAATCCACGTAAGGTCCAATTGAAGATTTTAACTTATTGAATATATCATAATATAAATCTATTTCTGTTACAGAGTAAACTGGTAAATGGTACTAGGATAATGATTCAATAAAATACGTTGTTGCAGTTAATGAATTTGTAATTTCAAACATTAATTAAGATACTTTTGATTGCATTAAATATGTGTTGATAAATTTCATCTTTTCAGGTTCTGTATAATCTTCATTTTGTTCTTTAGTATTCATGAGCGCTTCTCTACTTATTTAAGAAAGTTTAATTCCTTTCACCATTCCAAAAATTTAATCATACAATTATTTCATCCCAGTATTTTTGGTGTATATGAAAGACATTATGAGAAGCATTTTATTGATTTATTCAGGAGTTTATGTCATTTACTGCATTCTTTATATTAATGAATTGTCCATTTTTATGTTTTATATTTCCTCTTAAGTATATATATGACTAAGCACAAAACCTTTAATAAATTTCTAAAACATGCCCAAAGTATATTGTACTAAAGTTGTAATAGCTAAATCACAAACTTTTATTTGTTCATTTCTAGCTCTAATACTATTTTCTTCTCCAAATATATACTCGATGGATTACTATTAATAAAATTGTTATTTATATTTTACAGACTACTTATCAATGTTTTCCTTTTTAATGTACTCTTTACATATACTTATTCTATCAATTACAGATTGTTAATATAAGTTATATTCTCTTAAAACTGTAAATAGGTTAGCTGTTGGTGAAGTTGAAAATATAATGACTTAATCGCTAAGATTTTTAACCAAAGTTATTTTATTTGCGAGTTAAAATACTTCTCCTTCCTTTAAATTGTCCATTAATATAGAATTTAGCAAAAAGCGAATAATTGTCATATTCTTTAATTTAGTAAGGTTTGATCCAAAATTATTAACCAAAATTACAGATTCCTTAGTATTTATAGCAGTTATTATAGTTTATTGGAATTCTTGTGTGAATTCGGTTTCCAAATCTAAAATGTAAACATTTTTCATAAAATCTTATAATAATTTGAAGCAAGGTTAATGCGGACTGTCTATTGGAACAGCTAAACTTTTACCTGTATCTCTATAATACATAGTTTAAGGACTTTTGACTTTTAGCATTTATGCTGAAACGCAAGCTGCTATAGCTATGGATAAATCATTATCACATATGAATATTCGCATTCCAATTTGAAGTTATAGTAAAAGGTTATTAATTGTAGAATAGCTATCATCATTGGGAGTCCATGGAATAGATAACGCTTTTAGAATCATGTATATCGGTTAATCATTGCCTAAACTCTAAACCACGTCATTTAAATACATCATTTTTCCATACTATTGTGTTTACGATCCTAGCATTATTTTCATTGTTGTATTCCATTCTTCCTATAAAACGGGTAACTCTTATTTTCTTTTAGTTATATCAGGATGCACAACATTAAAGCCTGTAATCTGGAATACGACCATTAACAAAATGTTAAATATGTCGATTTCAAAACTGTTCTCTTCAAAACTTAATAATTCCTAAACATGAATATCTAAGTCGCCAAATCCTCCATTCATTAATGTATCTTTAACTAATTTTAAGTTTAGTGCTTCATTACAACCAAAACAGATGTACGCTGCTCATCGCTCATCAATTGTTCTGTCGAATAAAAGTAATTTCGTAAATAAACGGATTCTCCAGCAGCCGTTTGTAAATTTATAGTTTTTTCAGAAGGTAGGTTCCCCTTTTGTTTTTAAATTTATTGCAATTGTGATTAAAGCAATGACAAAACATTAGATTCAATAAATTCTGAAGTAAATGTATCTGTATCAACTTTTTGAATTGGTGCTTTAACCGGTTCCGCTAAATTCTTATATAGTTTTTATATAGTTTAGATCATAGTGGTGTGATTCATAAATAATTCAGTTTTCTTTAAAATTAATTAACATATTTGTGTGCTAATTTGTGAAAATCTTGAAATAGTAACAACAGGTGTTATTGAATATTTGCTCAGTATTTTATATACCATCCAACAAGATATTATAAATTAATTCTTAAATAGTGTCCAATCTACTGTAATATCAGCCGGTAATTGGATTTCCTTTGGAGTTTAACAATCTGACATTTTAAACAATGCGAACACTTCTCTTGATGATACTATTACGCTGTTTAATGCTGATTTTTAAACTCTCTCATACAAGTATGTATCAAACCCATTTTATATTTTGTTAGTTGCTCTTTTAACTTAATTTAAAATATTTGTTCCTTAATTCTATACAAGTCTTATTTTACTTTCTTATTATAAAATTTCTTTATATTTATCAGGACAGTCTAATAGAAAATCATTTGCCGCTGTATTTACCGTACCAAATTAATCTATTTATGGTGGTAATATCATTTCGCAGTTGGGAGCATCATTCAATATTATTAATGATAATGTACCAGATAATAGAGTAGTAATATTTTTCTAGTCGAAAGTGTTTTGTCCATTTAATTAATAGGCGCTGATACTTGCGATGACTTACATTTCTTCAGGATCGAATATAGTAGGAAGTACATTATTTGGTTATAGTAAGCGACTAAGTAATACATCAAGTTTAACTCCATATTTAGACTTTAATTCTAGTAGTGAACTAGGACAAATTATCGTTATATTAATTCTTTGCATAATAAACTCTTGAATCATATTAGATTAACTCAGCGTTTCAGCTAAAATTTAAAGTTTTTAATCAATCTATAAATCTGGATTTGATTACATTTAGTGAATTTGTAAAGATCTCAGTTTTTTAAGACTATTTTTATGATCTTCAACTTGCTTACTTACATGCTCAGTGGAATAAGAGTTCATTCTATATTCTAAATCACTATAGCTACAACATATATATGGTAGCTACATCATATTTCTTCCTGTTTTAACAATTTTACTTGGGAAATAGCTTTACATGTTTGATCTTACATTTATACCCAAAATATACCCGAATTCGCTCCATTAATCATCTTAATTCTATGGGAAAATAAGTTAAGGATTGATTCCAAGTGCAAGAGCAACAGCCGCACGTAATATCATCATTACTTACACATATCTAATATCATCTTCATTATAATTTAATTTTTATAGTTAATTTGTCATCTTAATTAAATATTCTATTATTTTGTATTCGTCAACATAATTTTTATCTTATCCGTTAAGAAGTTTTAAAATTTTTTAAACATCAACAATATATTTTTATTAACCAACATATTTATTGTTAAACTATAAGTATTGAGGGCTTAATTCTTAAACATCATTAACTGTCCATTTTTTGTATTTAGTGTCTTCATCGATTACTATTTCAGCCTCAGCTTTTACTTTAGGTACTGTAAACATGATTTTAGAACTACAAAAGTCAGAATATGTTTCTATAAATGCATTTAATTGATGGTTTGCTATTTAATTCATATTAACAACTACTTTAGCAGGCACAAGTGTTAATGATGTTATTAATGGAAATCCTAAAAACTCTCTAACTTTATTTTGATATTTTTTCTTTAATTTATCATCTTCTCGTATAATTTGTGAATATGAATCAATTTCATTTTAATACAGACCAGCTTTATCAACACATTCACATTCTAGTGATAATCTGACTAAAGCTTTATCATCAAGCGATATAAAACCACTTAATGTGTTTTGTTGTTCTTCAATTATTCCAAGATTAGATAAATTAGCTAATTAACATAAATTATTAAATTGAGTTGTTTATAATTAGCTGAAACACTCAAATACTTTTATAGCATTGTTTGGATCTAATTTTTGTCCACATAATCGATATAGTTCTGCAAAGTGAAGAACCCAAAACGGATTTATTTGTTTTGAACCAATAGCTATGAGTAGCTATAACTCTAAATTTTTACTAATCGCATTAAAATGTGTACCTTATGTACTCGGTTCATTAATATTCATAACAGATTTTATTACATCACCAAACGTGTTACTAAATGATTCTGATTCTATATGTTGTATTGTTCTTTTAGCATTTTAGATACCTAAGTTAATAATGTAAGATTGCCATGCTGGTCTAATTTAAAACTTCTTATCGTTAACTAATTAGCAATCCGACCATGGTGTCGGGGAAAATCCTTTTTAACTTTGACCAACTTTTATTTTATTTAACATACATAATGATGCCAACTATTCAGTTATTTATTCAGTTTCTAAATCAGATCTCTTAAGTGCATTTAAGTATGTATGAACATTAAATTCTTTTAGTGCGTCATCAGACGATGTTTTTAATATATTAAAAGCTGTACTATCAATTACTCGTTCTTCAAACTAATAACCCAATGTTTCATAGTATTGTATCAGTTCTATAACTTTATCAGTATTTGCATTACTCGGCATGGTAAAATTTTAATTAAGAACTATTTAATTGATTACCTAAAAGTTTTCTTATAATGATTATGGTAATATTTGCTTTATTTGCATCATTCCTTACACAAATTATTTACTCCATTAAATGTTTTTGTGATACTTATCAACTAATTCATACAAAAATTATTCGGAAAGCTGTGGTACATCAATTTGAATACTGCATAACTCCAGAATTTTTGAGTCTTTACTGCACTCAACTATAAAACTGGTATCTGATATAACTGACGATCCAATTGAAGCCTAAAACTAATTATCAATTTAAACAGATAAATCTCCATCTTCGTTTGTACCATCAAACTTTACAACATGATCTCTTAATAAAAGAGTAAGATAGGAACTAATCTAATCATCAACTGAATTAGAACAATGAAAATGGTAACTAGGGAAGCATAATGTTTAAAAATAGTCTAATACACGTCCATTTCTTACTATTTAATCCATACTTGTTAAAGGCTATTTATTTGTTTGATCATAACGCTATTATGAAGCTAATTAATAATTTCGAGTTAAGTAATTATCACATATAACTTTCCTAACAGAATTCGACACCGAATATGATGAGGTTTCATTTAATAATAAATATCCGCATTATACGGTGTCTCTTACAAGTAATTTTGCAACGTTTATTAACGTCGATTTTCCAGAAAAATTATTTCCAACAACTGCAAATGTAATTGGCGATTACATCGCGCATGCTATTGTTACTACTTATGCACATCTTTATGAATCAAAATGAAGATGTTTATCATTTAATCGTGATACAGATAACTATTTCATTAAATCTTGATCTAAACATATGTTTTCTATATCTAATTATAGTTATTCAACTAATTTGATTTCCTTTTCTAAAGATTAAACAGTTTAGATTTCTTCGTTTGATTTTTCATGCTAATTCGAGTTTTCTGAATCAGAATTGTAAGGATTATCTATATTTAGTGCCTATTTCTTTTCTTTTTAAACTTTCTTTTCTGATATTTAAGCTATTTATTCATACAATTCATTTTCTTGTTCTTTTGTTTAACCAGCTTAATACTTTATTTAGGATCCATGCATTTCATCTAAATGTTATCTTCTAGCATCAAGTGCTTATTTACACGCTTATACTATTGTTTTTTCACAAATTTCTTGATCTGTTTCCGTTGTAATGTTTTAAAGTAATCCTTTCCCGATTTAATATTAATCAAATGTAATTTATGATACAAAGGTATCATATTATCTGGAAGTACTATCTGTATTTAAAGCTCCAAAATAATTTAAATATGAGAAAGCAGAGTCATTTTAATAATCTGGTAATTTTTATTTAAATAATTTAAGCAAAATCTATTGAGGCTCTTTTATTGAATGAATATTTTGTAATACATGTGGTGGAATGTCATTTAAATTTTATAATTCTTCAATAAATTAAGTATATTTTTAGCTTATTATTTTTGATCCAGATTTTTTAGTCAATAGTTGTTATTTAGTGTTATTTGTGATTGTTGTATAGTATAAGCTTACTGCGTTCCACATAGCACAAATAAAAGGTTATACTAGATTTTCTAAACCATTCTCAATTTTATTTGGTTTAAGAAAAGCATTTAATATAAAATTTTGGTTAAAATTATAAAGCAAAGAACCAAAACTGCCAGTGCCAACATTTTTATTAGGTTAATTATATTGTGATACTTTGATATCATGAACAATTTTTTGCATTTTTTATGTGACACTTTCTTTTTTAGCACGATCTTCTATTTCTTTCATGTCATCTTTTAAAAACCCTGTGCTTTCACAAAACGGTGAGTGAATATCACATACATGGAATCTATTAAGCGTTAAAGCTTCAGAAATCATTCTTGTGAAATCAATTTTTTTAAAGAATTCACTTGGGTCAAAAGCTTTCCCCTTTGCTTTATTAATAGCCATTTGTGTATAAAATTGCATAGTTGCATTAAGAACTGCTGTTTTTCTAGTCATTTAATCATAACCAATTGACTAGTGATCAAAATTCAACATTTTTGTAAGCAAAACCTATCTCTTTGTATCATCAACCAATAAATTATTGATTTAATCATATGAAATATCAACGAATTCGTTATTTATTTATCGTTTTTGTGGTTCAATAACTTTAAACTAATATAGATTGAAGTAAAACATTGATTTGATCAAAAACACTTCTTCGACAGATTTCCCTATACCAAAAATCTTAATTAATTTGGTAAATAATATTGTAATAACAGCTAAAGTGAAAGAATTCAATAACTCTATTTTATTTGTGCTTTACTAAGTATCTAAATGCTGTTATTTCGAAAACAGCATTTTTTATCTAAATGTTTGAATTATTGTTTAAATAGCTTCAGAGTTCAAATCAAATTATATTCCTTTACCTATTTGCATATTTTTAATAATATTATTTGTGAAAAAATTATTTGCTTTTATGTTTATTCCACTTACTAATATTTTCCGCATTCCATCAGATCCTTCAATAAATGGAAATAATATCATTTTGTGTTCAAATATTAGTGATATTTTTTCTTTTTAAAGTTAAATAAATTAATTAGTTGTTAAACAAATAGTAACCATTGGGATTGCCTTTGAATCTAAAATATGAACTGGTTATCCGTTTTCATCCTAAATTATTGGGAATTATAAGAAAAATCCAAATATTTTATCCAACATTTTTAATAAATCTGAAATGTTAGCAGGGCAAATAACAATCAACTTTTGTGAAGGTTCTTTAAGTTCATTTAATAACTGTTCTGACGCATATATTCTTTTCAGAATAGTTTATGTTCTAGATGAAAGAATAGACGTAAATATATTTAAATAATTATAATTAGATGATACTAACAAGAGAGGTTTTTAATCCTTTAACAAGTCTTAAGCAAACAAAACATCATAGATACACTCAATTGGTAATTAATGAAGTTAAGAAAATAGTTAAGTAAAATGCATTAACTATGGATTAATCTGTCTTTAAATATATTCAGATATATAAGTACTGAAACTTACTTTCTATATTTGAGTTTAGTCAACTTATGATTACTTTTAAATACCATTTTATAACGCCAGTGATTTAATGATCTAATAATATGATCTACTGGCCTAAATTATAATATTTGAATTACTTTTGTCTAAACTGAAACTTGTACAAACGAAATTCGCAAGCAAAATTGATAAACTTTCCATATCGGATTCTATTACGATATTAATTGACTGTCTAATTAGATAATCGAAAGTCATCATAGCTACAGCTGTATTATCTGTATGTTCCTTAGCTCTATTAAGTATCGTTTTGATATCAAATAGTCCCAATCTAGCCATTCCATTTGACATTGATCTTAAAAATGTGTTGATTTCATAAAAAGGTCTCCCATATTCAGCTGATATTGATTTAAATATATCTAATGGAGCTTCAGTTTCTATATTTATTAATGTCGAATTTTTAAACGATTTTGGTATCCTATTCAGTTCATAATCCGATTAATAAAATTCTTGATAATTATCTAAAATATTCGGTTTCCCCTTTTCATTTTTATTTTAAGTTGGTTTATTTGGAGTTTTATCCTACTAACCACTTGAAGTTTAACTAAATGAAAATTATATAGACGTTTAAATAGTTTTTAAAGAAGGCATAAATATAATTAAATACCCTGACGAATCGAAATCTTCTATGTTTGCGTTAACTAATTAAATTTATAGTTTCGATGCACTACTCTAAATATTGCAATGTTTTTAATGAACTAAAATTTCTTCATGAATATCGTGTGCAACTACAAGTCCTTATAGTTTGCCTTTTTGCTAATAAATACTTTAGCTAAGACTTACCAATTCTAAAATTTGTGATTCTGGTAAAAATTCAACCCCTATTAATAGTACGATATAACCAGCTGCTATACTTGCTGAAATTTTAATCAAATTTTGACCAAAACTAGACTCAGTTACAAAAATAATCATTAATCGTCTACATAGCATTCTAGATAACGCTTTACATATCATAATGTAATCAATATTAAAATATTATTTTGCTATAAAACCTAACATAAAAACTGTACGATTTTATGATACTGCTTGAAGTATTTTAGTAATAATTGCTTATTATTTCGTATTTAATTTTAATTATGAATCAAAAATAGTAGATGCACCGGTCCAATGATTTCCTGTTTATATTTAAAATGTTTGTCTTGAATCTGTGATTATAATACTGTCAGAATTTTAGTCATACGTTTAATAACTAAAGTGTAAATTTTCAGCTATAATTTTAGAATTATGCATACTTAATAGCAGTGGCATTGAATAACTGAATATTTCTTACCATTCTTATATTTTACATAATAATGACTTTTTCCAGATGGGTGTTTTATTTGGGAAAACCCCGCACAAAACTGACAAATCATTAAGTAAAAAGTACACAAATTTAAAATCTTCTTTCTATAATTTTCCAGTTATACCTTTTGCATACACTTATTGATAGATCATTGCCACGTATGTCGAGATAACAGATGTTTGCACAGCTAATACAGTATTTTTTATGAATTCATCAAATACTTTAAAATATGGAGGTAAATCCTCATATTTTGTGTTCTCATTACAATCAGCAAAGTATATAGCATCCTAACCTTCTCTTTATAATGAATATTTTTTCAGTTATATATAAAATAAGTCATAAAATGATTTTATAGATTGCTTTAACTAATGACCTGACTCATTAGCGATATAATCAAAAACATAAATTAGAGAATCCGGTACATCTATTGGTACATCAAACATTAATTTTTCGTCATCAGAACTAACTCCTGTGATTTTACCTATTTTTTAATCCATTATAACTTCAGTTAAGTTTTAAAATATTTCATATTTTACAGGAGGCCAATTTTTCAATGGGTTATATTAAAGAGTGTAAACAGCAAAACGTATCTGCATACTTGCTGGAATTAAAGTAGCCAATGGATATTGTTTAAAACTTACTGACGGAACAATTTTCTTTAATTACTTAATAGTTTATCCATGATCATCATATGAAAAATGAGAAGAAATAGACATTTCTTCATTAAACTTCATTATTTCCGTATCGAATGGTGATGACATTGTAGTAATTATCCATCCATAATTTTAACGTTTTTAATTTTTGTGAATGGTATGTATTGTTTAATTAATTTAAGTTATTTTTTAACAAAAGTCGTGATTCAAAGCTAAATCAAATAATCTTGTTCTTGATGAAGAAATCATGAACTATTACATTAATTTGGTCCAACGATCTTGGCAATCTAAAAGTTAAATCTTTTCTAATGTTGAAAGAACAGAAATTTTAGCGGCTTAACCAATAATTTTCACAGGATTGCCGTTATAATAAGCTAACATTAAATCGTGAATCAGATTTGGAATTCTTTTAAGACAATTATATATCATTTTAAGAACTTAAACTATGTTTTCAATATCTCTACATTTTTATTCAATGTTAGGAGAATATTATTTCTAAACTGCTGCATATTTTACTTTCTCTCTTAGAATATCATTAATATATGATAAATTTTCATCAACTAGTGTTTCACACTCAAATGAAAACTTACCTTTAAAGCCTATATTATTTAATATTAAACTAACATAATTTTAACTTTCTGAACACAATGTTTCTGTATACGCTGGTAAAACTAAAACATTTTATATTGAATTACATTCAATCGTTTTAATATTTTCATATTATTCATAATAGTGTTACACATCTAATCCTTCATTCATTCCCTATTTAATATGATCTATTATATTTTCCTTTTACATGGGTTTTTAGAAGCAATTATTACCAAATACATTTTCTACAATTATATTTTAAACAATTGATATGATTTTATTTAATTGTTATTCGGCTTATTTATCAACTTGAGCTGCTGCCCACACTGTTATTAATTTATCAAATATAGTATTATCTTATTCTAATGCTTCTAATATTTATGAAGTCTATATTTTTAATACAGGTTGCTTTACTTTTAATATTTATTCAAATTCTTCAGCTTTACCGGATTACAATAAATACATCATAGAAATACTTGGTATTAATTTTAACACTGAATCTTCGATAAACAATACATAATCTAACCAATTTGCATACTATATTGTGATCGTTTTATATTCTTAATTATGAATTAATTTTTTTATAATAAGATGATACTTATTTGATCGAACATTAAACCCGTCTTCTTATCTTTTTCTTATTAACATAATGCAACGGGAAATTCGTTCACATCCATCAAAAAGTTCTTTACTTGGATATTATTCAACGTTATATAAAACATAAGTCGAATGAGTTTTATAAATAGCTTCTCTTGTTTATGTTATTTCAAAAAGTGGAGTTATTATTCGATTCAATTCAAAAAATGATAGATATTCATTGATTTTTTCGAAAAAGTTTATTTTCGAATGTTTTTATATTTCAATTTTGAACCAAAGAATATTTTGTTCAATTGTTATAAATTATTACAATATGAATTTTAACTCAGCAAGAATTTTTATTAAAGAAAAGGCCGGAGCGTCAACACTAGAATAGTTATTATAATCTGCTCTTGTATACATTTCTAAAAGTTAATAATTTTAACCAAGTGGTGTTTCTAAACTCAAGTTATTATAGACAAATGATTTCAAAGATTGGGAAATATCTAAACCAATAGCTTAAAGTTAAAAGGCACACGCTTTTTAAATAGATTACATAAAAATTAGGGCTTGTTCATGTTATTCTAAAGGGATTTAAAACTATATTCTTGGTATTAGAATATTCTGACTTAATAATGGGAATTTATCCAAAAATTTTAACGGATTATTCTTCATATCATCAATATCTACAACATCTACTTCTAATAACTATTATATAATATTCATTAAGTGTTCTGAACAATTTTACAACCATGAATCTAAATTTTCTAAAATTTTGAATATAAGCTATGGATTTCTATCTGTGATGAATTATATATTTTAACATTCTTTAAATAATTTAACAAATTTAAATATTAAATCATCTGCATTAAAAATCGAATCTAATTGATTGGCTTTACCTTTAAATGCATTAAATACTTGTGCTTAATTTGTTTCTTAAATTTATACAAGTTACTTTATAATTTTTGCTCCTTATGTAGAAATTTTATTTTATATTTGAAGTACTATTTCAAAATACTTAGGTGCCGTTTGACCAAAGGCTATGACAGATCTTAAATGAGTAACTTCTGATAATAATCTGGTTTGAATTTGATTCACTACATTTTCGAATGTACTTTAGGCACTTATATAAACTTTGTTGATTTATTCAAATATTTACTCGTATTAATCTACTAAATCTGAACTAAAATAACAATTTTGTAATTTAATTTTGGCTATCGATTTTGTGTATTATTCTGCGCTATCGAGACTGTATAAAATAGGCATTAGGTCAGATAAATCCATTACTAACTAGCTCAAGTCTTTGAATAAAACCAAATTGTCTAACTCTTCTGTTAAGAAAATTAATTAATCTTTAGGCAATTGTTTTGTGTTGAGTAGAGAAGTTACCTTGCTCAAATTTTGATCGAATAGTAGATAGCTTTAGATCTTTTTATCAAAATCTTGGAACGAAAACAAGTTTTTAAGTAAAATTATGTACTGATCGGCATGTGTTACGCTGTATTACAGGTGTATTTGCAGTTATTTTTGATCCAGTTGGGCTCCAATGTATATTTTGTGCTCAATATCATTCATTGTGGTGTATTCTTGAGGATTTTGTTGTCCCACAACGTAGTCTTTTGAGTCGCATACGTTTTTGTCATCTATGGCGATAACGCTTGATTGTACGTTGAATAGTGAGAAGATTTTGAATATGGCTTCTGAGATCCAGATGCAGTCTGGTTTGTAGTCTGCTTGGAATTCGATTTTGTTGTTGTTGATGGCAAGGTTTTGTTCAACTTAGAATTGGAGTGGTTTGAGGAACGTGTATTGCTTTTTCGACTGCAAAAATAGTTTTTGCAGTAAAGCGTCCAGTTGCTGTTAATTGGTTATTCTTCCTGCTTGGAACTGGTCCACTTCATAAATATCAAATTTACGAATCATATCTGCGAATTCGTTTAGATTTGTTTAGTAGAATTCGTGATTCAGTTCAGCGCTCCACACCCTCGCTATGAACCCGCATTTGCGCCCGTTCAGCTCATACTGAATTAAAAGGGAAACGAGGGATTCGTAAAGTGGAATCAACTGAAACTTTAAACAAAACAACTGCTAAATTAATTGTGGTTCCTGGCTGTACCTGATGTCCTAATTAAAATTTGGGACAAAATCCGGGTATGAATTTGTCTTGCGCCAAGTTTACAACAATTTTGAGACCGATTGAACGTCAAACTGCTATTTAATGGGCTGTTTCGACTTCAAGGTCTTCTCCGCACGCAGAATCTACGTTAAAAGCTCGTCCATGTCATCAAACATCTGCAGAATCACAGGCTAAATGCTCTAAGATGAAAGGAACATCTCATACACCTGCGACAAAATACCGCCCACGTAATCCTAGAAATGAGCACGATAGCTTATCACAATGTCATTCAAGAACAAAGCCTTAGACAACTTCTAACAAATAGCTTCGCGATGCTTAGTGCGCAACTCAAAGGTTTTCAACTAATCCACGTCCACACACACCATGGACTCATCCGCCTGCCAGTCTTAACTAATTTAATTACACAAAGCCGCACGAGCATGCTAATCTTGCATATCCTAGAACTTAAGCTCACAAATATTCTTGTACTGATCTTCCAACTCAGTTTTTACTGATTCCTTTGTGATAACTAACTTGTCCGACGATTTAAACATCTAAGAATTGTTAGAACGAGCGGTAATACGCGCACTCATTGCTGGTGAATTAAGATTCCTTGAGCTAGGCTAATTACGGGTAATTAAATTGAAATTTGATAAAGGCTTCGCCTTTAACGAATGAAGAAGTGAAATTCTTCTTATTGGAACTATAACTCTAAGCCAATTGAACTAATCAACTTTCTTTCTCCTTTTGCCCTAACGCTCTGAATCAGGAATTTGATTTGTGCATAAATCAACTGTGCATACACCTTAACTGAAATCAACAGCACGCAAAAAGCCAGGCATAACCGACGGTTGGTATGCACGATTGTCGATATTATATTAAAACGGTGGCTCACGTACCATTACTAAAATTTCTTTCGGATCCTTGACGATAAGATCCTACTGAACAAAATAGTGTTAATAAACTTTTGAGATCACTGGATTAAGCACAGATATTTTTTGCAACTGCATATATTCATCACTCTAAAGGCCCCTTATTGAAGAAGCCGAATTAGGTTATGAACTCATATATGAAGTGGCGTGTCATAATAAGCAGATGTTTATTTAATTCACGCTATACAGTTGATATAAATAACATTATTTATAATTGATATAAAGTATGATGTAAATCATTTCATTTTATCTGTAAGATTCATAGAGCTAGACATAAATTCTTCGCCGTACCCGTATAGTTCACCATTAGTTGTGGAATAACCAACTTCAGGTACAAATGTATCTTTTGGTAATTGCGTAATTGATTTAGTTTTAATTTAAATTGGTCTGTCTCCGTGTACAACCTCGTTTGTAGTTTTATAATCTAATTTATAACCGGACCCATTAAACATAACCTGAGCCTCTGTATTATACCAAAAATCCATTTTCTTTACATGTTTTGGATATGCTCCTGAAGCCTTCAAGAGTTCCATTTCTTCTGACTATATTCTAGCGCGCCATGTTGTATTCTCGCTTACAGAATTAGCTGGATCTTTCGCTTTACCTTTTGTTTTGGACATTGCGGTAATAGGTGTGGAAACAATATTATTCACATATTTCAATACAATGTTATTATTACTTTTTAAAATTGTAAAAATTTTTCATCTAACAGCCAGACTAGAATGGAAGGTAATTGATGTGAAAAATTAATTTTCTTATGCAAATTTGACGCATATATATATATTGATTATTGATGTTTATGCATTCATTTATTATATTTCGTTCTTCTTCCTTCATCATATATTGCGCTCAAATCGGTTCAGGTCCATTTCCACCCCAACAGAAACTAAGTTTGCATCTTAACTCAGGAAGGAGATAAAGAGACGCAAATTTGAGTGAGTTAGTAATTAACAGCATAATAACTAATGGTGGCCCATGAATCTGCTATCTTACGTTTGAAATAATAGGTAGTTGATTTGTTAATAAATGATCGGGCTAATTCTAAATTAACTTATTTAAATACAGCGACACATGGTTATGTAATAAGCTATTAACATCTTTATATCACTGGCAAATTTTAAATTGAGAAACAAATACAAATAATATTAATAGCGCCAAAGGCAATAATGATGTGAAATATTATTATATAGATATATAAAGAAGCTAAATATGTGGTCACACATCAATTCTATTTTGTAATCCAAATTGACAACAAGTAATGTAAAATTTACTCAATTCTATGTATTATGCATATTTAAGAATAAATATTAATTTCACACTTCATTTATACACAAACGTAATTTATAATTATTTAAATCAAAATAAGATCTTATATCGTTTTAACTCTTCAAATATCTTACAATGACTTATTCTATTTATTTTAACATTAACTTATTATTTTGAGAAGGCATTACGTTTCTATTATTATGCTATTATGTTATTAATCAATATAATTGCCATATAAGTTATAGTGTTTTTCAATCATTGACAAAATTATAATTATATAATATTTATATTTATATTATCAATCAGTACAATATGTGTATTTGTTGGTAATATTCAAAAATGAAATGTTTTACTAAATCTCAAATCAAAATAAACTTGAAATCTATAGTTTTTTATGCATGAACACTATAAATTTCACTATATTTTCATTTTAGTCTTCTATTTACTTTACTTCATACCTTTGTTCAACATTTAAAGTGGAATTGATGAATTCAACTATAATCACAATATAAAATATAAAATGTAAATGGAACACATGACTAATTGATGAAGTAATTAAATAATTGATCGGGTGAAAGGCTTGGAGACTTTATATAATAGTTATATGGCATTTTAACGTGATAATAGCAGCTTTTCAGATTTTTCGGCAATTTTCTTCTTAAAGTGTACAAAAGTAGTGAGTTTTAGCCACCAGCACGCACCACTCCACACCATTAGATAATTTTTCATTATTTTTCTATATAGCCATTCTATAACCGAACCCTGAACACAAAACGATGTAATAAATCCACAATATTTCACAATTCCAAATATATGCGGTGATTAGTTACAATGGTGCACAAAATATATCCGAGTTTTTCTTTCAAAATAGTATTTATACTTAATATATTGCTCACTTATATTGAGAGCACGGGTAATTCTTGGACAGATCGCAGTAAGCTCTCGCGACGAGCCCCCTTTCTTCTTAAAACGGGTTCTTGTTCCCCTGAACTTCAACTGACCTGTGATATTGTTCCATTTGCAACTAGCTCGGTTCAAATTTCTCGTCCCATTCGATCATCGTGTCAACGCTCGCGAACGTTTTGGTTACAGAACCCGCCTGTGTTGGGTACCGAACGTAAAAGTAGGCAACTGCTCGGGCGGTGTCCCCCTTTTATTGGTTCCTGGGCGTGAATTTCTGGGAGCCGGCTGCAGACCAGTTCTCTGGGTCCTTTGGCTTGTGCGGGTTCTTCTGGAAGTTATCGCCGTAGTACATGTTAATGTTCTTGTCCGGGAGCTCTTTGAAGGCGAAGTCGGAGCGGGCGCTGTTCGCCATCTTCCACACAGCACGCAAATGGTGTATATCGGACACCATCGGATCCTGCTTACTGAAGAAGGACTACGGAACAGTGTGCTCGCAGTTGAGATCCTGGTTGCAGTCGCTGTTCATCTAGTCGTAGCCACAGGGCATCTTGGAACCAGTGTAGGCGCAGAAAACAGCGTTGTCGGCCGGAGAATTGTACACATAACTGTACAAATGCTTCCTCACTAGAGAATAACCAAGCGTTTTATGACCCTCAGCGGTGTAATTGTTGAGAAGTTCACGCAGCTCCTTCCCATACTTACCAGGATAAAGCTCCGCCAATAATAACGTGAATATCATTATTTGGAGTGGCTTTCATTTATTAAATAAGTGATTATTTTGCGATATGTTTAATTCTTATCATCGTATTATCAAACAGAAAGTCAAAAAAGTATAAATACGTCGGGAAAATAGTCAAAAATATAATGTGTTTATTGGAATTAATGTTTACATTTGTATGAAATTATATGATGTTGTTATTTACATGAATATGAGTAATGAATACTTATGTATTTCAAATACTAAATTTTCAAATCCATGAGTTATAGCAATTTTTAGTAACATCCTAATGAAGTTTAATAATATGTGCCACATCAAAGATGAATTTGTTAATGCTGTCAATCCTGCTTCGATGACAATACTCTAGTGGTATTATCCAAGTAATCAAGAAAACCAACATTTACAGCAAAAATACTAACGCAAGAAACAGATGATTATAAAGTTTGTCAAGCATTAATAGGATCTCCATACACTATTTCATTGAATTTAGGATCATTCACATATACATATTCATCCTCATTAACTCTAACTGGGGATATTTCATTGACTTTCCCATGTAACGATGTAAATAATTGTGATGATGCATTCCTAGCTTCTTCGGCTTCTTTCAAGCTTGTTTTTACTAATACAAACACCATAGTGTAAGATGCAGTTTCTGTGTTTAAAATAGATTTATTCAACCGATTGAACTGTATTGAAAATTAATAAATCTCGTATTCAGCTTCAACTTAAGAGATTTAAATTATTGCAAGCATAGGATCTTGTAAAGTATAAATAAGACAAGATCAAAGCGCTATTATCAAAATAATAGTAAATTCAGATTTAATTATTTAGAAAAGTATGTCATTAGCTGCTGTTAATTCACTTTCAGATCTGTTCTTGAACATGATGTTTAATTGCTTGATAGATTTTACAGGAACTGAGTAACGAATATGTTAAAGAATTTTACTAGAATTATAGCAAGATATGAGCAGCTAAACTGAGTTAACAATATTCCTTCCTGCAATTATTCCAGATGGATCTGCTTCATATTCTCGTGAATCTGCTTTTTAATTGTATTCCGTTATAACTGCCACATCTTCTTCTTTCGTAAAAGAGTTTGACTGTTTTACATCAAATTAATAAGCTGTATTTTTTACCAAGCAGATTAGAATGACGTATGTATTAAACTAAAGTGCGGTTAATTGTATAAAGCCCTATGAATAATTTATAGGTGATACAGACCATGTGGTTACAACATTAATTATAACAGATTCGCAAAACACTGTTCAGTTTGACTTTAATAGCACTTCAAAAGTGATTCAACAAACAAATATTTGGTTAGAGTGTTAATACGACTAATAGGGTGAATAAGCATGTATTAACAAAATTAAATAATTTAAAACTTTTAGTTCTCCTCAAGGTATTATTTAGAGATCCTACATGAAAGGTGATATTATTGTAAAGTCTGTTTAAAATGATGTCATAGTAAGAAAAGCTAATCGTGAAAGTGCAATAATTACTATAAATCAATCACAAATTTGCATGACAACAACTAATAATGGTGACGAAACAGCGTTTTATCAAATAAGAGTTGATTTGATGATTAGTACACCTAGATTTGAACCAACAGAACATTAAAATTTATTTTCACTTCTTGGATAAATTTATTTTCCTGGTAATAACGTTACTGGGTAAAGTGGAACTTACTGTTACAATATTTAACTTTCGTAATAGTAATTGCAGTAATATAAAATGATTGTTAAAGATAAAAGCGATGTAACTGGAATAGCGTCATTCATCACTTCGACTCTTCCTGTTGATAAGATAATAATACTTGATTCATCAGCTTAGACAGATTACATGTATGTTTTATCAGCTGTTTTGGTTTTCTCTTCAGTTATTTGGTATCTGATAATGCAAAGAAGGATATGATAATATTTGATTCGATTTACAGTTAATTACTCTTTCGTATGTTTAGGGATTTTTAATACTACGTTATACCACTTTTGATAAAGTATACTTCACTTGTCGATTTTATCTGTAGAGAGACTATAAAAGTAATAATATTAGAAAATTAAATGAGAAAATATGAAACAAACGAGCTAAACAAAATATACTTAAAGTTCACTGTTCTTATACGGTAAAGTCTCACAAGTACACTTGGTACCGTCTCACGAATAGTACTAGGGAAAATGAATAGTTTCTTTGTCATTTCGTGTGGTTTTCAGATATTTTGAGATATCTTACGAATAGAACAGAGTTGATGACGAAAAGACCAAACCTAATTACAAATAAATATTATAATTTGAACCACCTGATAAGGGATTAGAACATCATATACAAATTTTATTTTATTAGTCTTTTGTTATGATTCAATTGAAATCACTAGTCAATAATAATGGTATATTTTTATGAACTTATTCTTAAAACTTCAAAAACTTCTAGTTGAATAGTTTCTTATAAATTGTTGCATCTAAATCCATTATCATCATTGTATTCTCTCAAATATTACGGTTTCTCATCATTATCAAGTAAGGAGTAGTACGCAATTATTAAATTAAACGAATAAAATAGATTAAATAGATGAATTACAAAGGTTATCACAAATAGATCAAAGTGGTTGGCAAATAAGACTAAACTAGATATCTCACGAATAAGCTTTGGAAATCAATAGTCTATTCGTCATTTGTACTCTGTTCTATTTGTGAGACTCGGTACCTAGTGTACTAGTGAGATTGTACTAGTGAGACTTTACCGTAAGCAAAAATGCTGAGCATCTAAGTTCTAAGTGTTAATCACGAACCAGAAACACTTATCAAATATATAATCAAATTATGACATAATAATTGAGATCATATTCAGCCAGAACTCTCAACTAAAACTCTCAATGAAATATTTGATAAATATTAATTCGTTAAGCTTATGAACTTCTTTAGATTCATCTTTATTGAGCTGTTATATCTAGCTGTATTATTCTATATCAGATAGTTCCAATTTATGAAGCATGTGTTACTGTATGTCTTGTTAATTGTTTATATACAATTTTTGATTGAGTGATACAAGTAATATAAGATTATTTTATCAATTCCATTATCAACACAACACTTTTTCCTTATCAATTAAGCCATATATTATTCAAAATATGTATAAATAGCGTTATATGCATTTATAGTAATATATATCTGCACTATAACAATTTTTGCTGTATTCGTGATATAATATTATTTAGCCACTTCACTTTCATTTGAACATGAATAAGGTAACTTAGAAAGTGAGAAAGCTTATTGCGCATGCTCGTCCAGTTTTATGCGGCGAGTATTCAACTGATGGTTCATTAGTCTTTACCGCTGGTCAGGATTCAATTGTAAACGTCATTTGTGCGTATTCGGGCGAGATTTTGGAGAAGTACGGTCCACACATTACTGCTACTGGTACTGCTATTCGTTCTATGGCTGCTTCTTCCGATAGCAGATATATCGCGTTGGGTCTGAACTACGAGAGGATTATAATCCACGATCGTTCAAATAAGAACCGTAAAATGGAGCAGAACGTGGACTCAAAGGGTGTCCGTGTGGTCCTCTTCAGCAAGAATTCAAAGTACCTCTACGTCTGCACTGCCAAGAACGACAAAGACAAATCAGCCGTTATAAAATACCAATTTACCCCGGACGCTGCCCAGATCCTCACCCCATTAATGCAAGTTGAGTTCGAGGAGGACTTCAAGTGCGCTGTCCTCGCCTCAGATGACTCACAAATCTGGTTCGGAACTGAGAAATCAATTATCTGCTTGAACGCCGAAACACTCGAGAACCTCTTCTCAGAAGATTTGAATGCACCAGTTTGCGACCTATAGATTTACAAAGACGCCTTCGTTTGCTGTCCAATAGCCGACTCGTTCAACGTTTTCTTCTACTCAATGCGAGAACTGGCTGATATCTTCAGCATTAAAGTTCACAACAGAGTAAATACGGCCGCTCCACACCCAATGATCAACTTAATGGTCATCGGAGGTGGTCTGGACCCCAAACTTGTTGCCAAAACGAAGGAGGGAAACAACGTGCTCACACAATACTACGACATGATCAACAAAAGAATCATTTTAGAACAAGAAGTACACGCAGCACCAACACACAAACTCAGATGGAGCCCAGACGGACTCGGTTTACTGAGCGTCAGCGAAGACGGCTCAATCGCTATCAACAGATTCGGCGAAGAACTACTACAATATAAATGGGAAAACGACTGGACTCAGTGATTTATTTTATGAAATATAATATAATAATTACACAGATTATATTTTATTAATCGTAATTAGATATTTTTATATATTTTTAATAATTTTTTATATTATATATATATATATATATATCTCACTTCCTCGAGACGGCACAAACAGACTTCATTGAGACTTTCGAAAGCGAAACATAGGCTCTCGCACGCCAGTGTTTCCACTTTCAAAACGGTTTTTAATAATTTTTTATATATATATATTATATATATATATATATATATATATATATATATATATATATATATATATATATATTATATATATTTTTAATTAATTATTTTACTTTCACTGATTAATTATCTTATCCCCATGAATAGCCATTTGTAAACTCGGATGCGTGTACTAAGCCGCAATGTTACGTAAGTCATCTATGTTGAGCTTAGGAGCGTTTCCATCAGGGCACATTATTAACGATAAAGAATTGCATTTTGGCTTTTTGAATGAATTATTACGAGGCATCGCGTTCTTTTTACCTGACTTATTAAAGTCATATTATGGTTATTCTTTCACAACCTAAAATATATTAGATTCATTTGTTAAAAAGGCTATTTATTCTACACGATTCATATTAGTATCAAATTCAACCGTTTAAATGTGTTCAGGTGATAGTAATCTACATACTCGTTCCCCCTCACCATCTTGGACATCATCATAACGAATTACAGATATTGGAAGTTGTGTCAAATCAATATACATTTTGGCAAGTAGTTTATCCCAAATTCTTTATTTAGCTTTTCCTTTTATGATTTTTATTTGTTCTGATACTTCTTTTTGTTTAAAATCATCTGGATCGCTTTCTAACACTTAAATACTTGTTGATTTAAATCTGCTAGGTAATCGACTTACTAACTTATACTCGGATGCTAATTAATGTCTTTAATGCTCATTATTTAAATCATATCTACTCAAATAATTGTCATCATCATTGAAAATGGAATCTATATGCGCTGGATTCAATTTTACACCAATTGTATCATCATAATCCCCACGGATTAATTCTGTTAAAGCCCGCTTAAATGATTTATCGATTGCTATTTTCTTACTTAAAGCATATATTAAACATATAAAGCACATTGCTATGCCAATATATCCAATAAGAGTTGATTAAACAAAGAAATAGCAACATGTCGAAAATATCATAAATAGTAAGCCTATAAATATAGCTCCAATAACATTTATAAGCATATTGGACTACGCTGATAGATCAGCTGACACATCTGGAATACGCACATTAAGTATCATATACCTATCAATAGTAACCATCATTAGATATGTTGCAAATATAATTATATTTGTTAGTGGTGATACAATAGCAAATATATATCCAATAACAAGCATATGACTAATATACGCCAATTATTTGGGGAAGTTAAATGTAATAAATCTAAGCTTAACATTATAGTCCAAATAGTTTGTTAACCCTAATTTATATACAGTTGCGCTCAGTAAGTAGTATATATTTAATAAACTAAAAGCAGGGAACGTAAAGTAATTGCTTATTATATAAGTTATAAAAGTAAATTGTAAATTAATAATATTTTTTCCGAGATTTTAAAATAATACAACAACAGAAAATTCTTCGAAAAATGTAAAATTAACCTCGCCAGTTGAAGCGTTAACCAAATTTGGAATAGCTACTTATATGATACCTACGATAAATATAAGATACATAAAATTAAGGTTAAATAGTTTATCATTTGCTTGAGAAATTGAAGGATATTTTAATAATCTAGTTATTAATTTTAAAAACTAAGGTAGTAAAGCCATTAAAATGGCATTTATAAACGAATTAATCATAGTTGGCAAAAATCGAGCTAAATTATCAACAAATTTGCAAGAAATTATTTGTTAAACTAATCCAAATGTACATTATGCAAAATTTAGACTGTTAAAAAAATATTTATATAGAACTTGTTACTAATAAATTAATTATTTGTTAAGTTAAGCTTGACCAAATAAATATGCTATAAATAGAACAATTAACCAACAAACATACTAAAAATATGACCATTTTCGTGAACGATGACCCTTTGCCACATTTTACCATACAATTTCCTTACTATTAGGAGCCAACATTGCAGCAGGATGCTACGAATTCTAGGCAACTAATGTTGTGTACTTTTCAGCAGCAATAGTTTATGATTAACAAACTAAAAATACGGCACGACCAATAGGGTGACAGTCTAATTCAGCTGCCTAGGTTTAATAGTCTTATTATGAGTATTGTAAATGATATTTTTAGATATTACGTAAATATTTTGACGAAGGATATCTTGTTTCAGGTCTTGTCTATGAAAAATCTTTAAGTTGATCAAAAGCAGGAATTACTATTTCAGGTAAGTTGGGTGGAATAGAATTAACTGAATATAAATGATCAATTTCAATGTTATCTTGAACTTATATTTTAATAATATGCTAATATTGTTCTCTAATCTTTACCATAACATTTTCGACCTTTTTAAGTTCTCTATTTTCCTTTAATCTCATTTTATCTGCTTTTTGTTTTGCTATTCTTCGTGCTACAACTTAAGTTGATGGCAACGTTCCTAATATGGCAGCTCTATAAGCTTCGTTTGCTTTAAAATCTTCCATCATTTACTAACCAAGTTTTAGTTGTTAAAGTAGCTTTTTTAATATTTCCAAATGTTTTGAAAGCTTTTTCGATTATTTAGGTATAGGAACAATAAAATTTATACCAGTGTTAATATGTCTAAGTACATTTTCAAGCTTCTCTTTTGTATCAATGTCAGCTGGTAAATTTTGAAGCAATACAACATAATTTTCAGGAATAACACGCTTCATACATCTTTATCTAAAGAATGCATATATTATTGTAAATTATTCATAAAAGAACATAGCAAAGTAAGTGAAAACACCAATAATGGAAATAGGAATTAGCAACATTATTGAATCCTTTTCTAAATGAGCCATAGATAATAGAGACCATTTAGTTAGATAATTTTCATTCCAAGATGTATCAGTTCCATAATAATAAACAGGAATCAGAATAGTAACAGAAATTAACGCCATTATCGCATAAAGTGTTAAAATTAGATATTGGAATACGATATATATGGTTGTTAAGTTTCCGCGAGTTGAATATACCGATATAGGTTATTTAAACACATCCAAAAACCAAAATAAATAGTACAAACGTGTTGTTGATTTTCTATACATATGTCTTTATGGTGCAAATACACCTGGTAGTATCGCTCTAAGCGCTGGGAAAATAAATATAACTACAGCAGCAAAAATAACGTTGAATATTAGTGTTGATGTCAATGTTTGTTCATATGTTTATTCCTAAGTTGCTTTGGGCATTTGAGGTGGTGTTAAACATTATTACACGTTATTCACAACATATTAGAAATATTATATGTTTATTAATTAATGTTTATGTTTTATCTAAACTTATTTAAACATCTCAATTAAACAAAAAGAATGATCACTTATTATCACACTCGTTTGCCAAATATTCCCAATAATTTTTTTTATTGAGTCAATCATTGCAACCTCTCTGCATAATTTTGCACATTCTTTCATTTCGTTTTCACCAGTTATAAATCCCATATGGTGCATCTTAATTCTCAAATATATGGAATATTATGAAACTACAGAATCCTCATCGAAACACGCATATTCTACAACAAATGGTTTCACAATTTCATTCATAATCTTTATATTTTCCCTAAAAATAACAACTAATCCTTGTAAATAACTCCAACTACTTTCATTTTGAATTCCTTTGTTAATAAATTATTTAGCTTGTTGAAATTCTAAAATAATATCTTATTCCGTTAAATTCTTTGATTTATACATTATTTATTTTAGAAACATGAGATGAGCATAAAGTGAATTGTTTCTAATTTCTTTAAGTATTTTTTCTGTGGTTTCCTAAATCTTTTCTTAAATAAAAGTCTCATTTTCTACTGATAATTAAATATTTTAAGTTAGGTTTTTAATTCCAATAAGTTGTTTCATACACAAACTCAAAAAATCATAACAATGATAATTTTTGTTGTCCAAAACAAGAATTTTCTCGGCTTCATTAAATTGATATCTAATCTCTGAATCAAAACCAAGGATGCTTAACAAATCCACCAACTCGTTTCTGTGATTCCAAAGTTAAAAGTTTTTATGCTGTTCTTTTTTAATTGTTTGTTCATTTATAAGCAAGAATTCAGTTTTCAATAAATTTATCTACTATAATAACAATTCTTGTACGTTATTTGATTCTTAGTGCGAGAAATTTTGATTGGACAATGATATTGGGATAGGTAAGTTAAGAGATTGGTATATTTTCACTTAAATATTATACAAGTAATTTTTAATACATCTACGACGCATAGTTAATGAGGTGTAATGAGAAGCATTTACTGATAGAATAAATGTTGTTAGATCAAATACGCGATCAGATAACTCATTTTAAGCACACGCGTAAGCAATATTAGCCAGAGCATTATTGTATTCCGGTTTACAAATCACGGGCATAATACTTGGTTCTTCTGGATAGTAGTTTACTGCTTCAGGCCAAATGTTCATTTAGAGTGGTATATATTATGAATCGAATCGTTTATAACGAAGTATAGAAACAAATCACACCATTCACACAAACAGCATGCAGAATATAACTGATGATATATTACAACACATAATACCTCTTGCACAGCAACCAGCTTAAATAAAATCAAACAAAATACATTAAATATACTAATAACTTCAACGTGTATTAAAGTAAACCAAATCAATGGAACCAACTCCTGAATTTACAAACAAAGTAACTAAGACTATTTAAGAGGCAAATATTTTCTTAAATTCTCATAAACCAGATAATAATATAGGAAATGTAATTTTCGCTTAGTAAAAATAAATTATGTTATAACATATATTTTAATTAAACGAATACGTTCAGTTACAAATGAAAAGATAGTCAATGTATTAAAATTAATTTGAAATACAACATAATTAACTTGAAAGTATTGAAATGTCATAGTAACTTGTTGTTAAAGAAAAATAGGATTCATCATTTAATCGAGTTGTAAATACCCTTTAAGAAATCGCAGTATTATAAAAAAGAGTTGCTGAAGAAGTTCAAAAAGGTGATTAGGACATATATAAAATTGGACAAAATGTAGAAACTGCTGAAGTTTATGTAGATAAAGCAAATAAACATCTAGGCAAAGCAATAAAAAATATTATCGGAAGACAAAAATGCTTGGTTAAATTATTTATAATTGTTATAGCTTGGATGATAGTTAAAAACGTTATAAAGTTAGTATTTAAAAGAAAGTGATAAACTTTAAATATATGTGTCATTCATTTATCTATTATTATACCAAACACGGTTACAACTACGTAAAATGAAGGGTTTTCCCATTTAACAACTACATAATTATCTTAAGAGTTGTCCCAAACTGCAGTAATAGCACTATGACAGCCAGCTCCTAATCTTTATGAAACCACTGCGCTGACTAAGTATTTGATATCTTTCTTCCGATCAGCAAGTTTTTTAACTATTTCTTCAATTAATGATTCTGTTATGGAGTTTGCGGTAGCAGCGGAATATATTGTTTATTTGATAACCTAATTGCAAACATCTTATACAAGTTGTTGTATTTCGTTTTCCGGAAATTCTGTGTTACTCATATGATTTTGCGGTTGTGGAGTGAACAACTTATGATTAGGTTTTAAAGTTGAAATAATATAAATATTATATTATGAGAATCAGAACATAATGTCAAAATAATATCAATAAAATGTTATCATTCTAGTTTAGTGTCTATAATCTGTGAGGCTGATTTCTGTGGGTTGCATTATTATTCGCACAAAACAGTGTTGTGCCTGGTTTCGTTGTGAACTTGGTTTGTGGTGATTTTAACGGAGTTTGGGAGTGAGGTAATGTCTTGTATGAGTCTCTATTAATTCAAAATGCCCAGTTCCAGTGTGCTTACTGTTGCCATGCACCTCTATGTCATGTATTCGCTAATTATCAGCAGCGGAATCGCGAATGAAAATATGTACACGCGCACTTATTAAAATTTAACGTAAATTACAGTAATGACTACACTAACTACGTTGTACAACGCATTTGACAGACCAATAAGCTTCGTTTTCAGGCACGGCGGGTATATAGTTCCGTAAATGAGCCACTACTGCGATCCAGCGCCCAGCATATACCCTATAGCCGTGAATACGAATCCGGCTATTACCAGTTCCGATTTTTAGCACTGAGTTTTAGCAATAAACAGCGCGAATCCGATTACGGATGCGATAATCGCGGCCGTTTCGTTCACATTCGCCTTTACGAGCATGACCATTGGCGCGGTTACCATTCCGCAAGCACTCAGTATACCAAATGCGCGCACAGCCGCGTATTTACCCGGAAACACTCTAATCATCTCGAATACGCATATCGGGAGCAAGCAGAGCGCCTGCGAGATGCTCTAAAACGCAATAAGCGCTTGTAAACTCCTATTCTACTCCTTGAAAAGCACTTTAAGGGGAGAAACGCGCGCGATTTTGTACGAGTCGTTCGTTATCACCGAGCAGAAAAAAATCATCAGAGAACAAAAAACGTTCAAAACGAATAAAACGCCCCAATAATTGTTTTTGTAACAAAATAATTGCATTACCGAAACGACTAGAGAAGCAAAAACAGTAGACAAAGCGGATTAACCGAACAAATAGTGAACGTGATTCACAGAGGTAATCTCAGAGAGCCAAATACAAGAGGTATTGGCTAAAATTTGGGCTAAAACGCCTTAAAGAAAACGCAAGATGCTAAAATAAGCGAAATCAACGGGAACTATAATTATAAGAGAAATAATTGCAGAACAAAGAGAAATGTACATACACACTGACCTACGCCGAATTCGGTCCACAAACAAAACCGTACACACGGACCCAAACGCAGAGCCGAACGGATACATAATCGCTGAAACTATCATGTGATTCGCATTCAACGCGAATTTTTACACACGCGGATCCATAGACATAAACTACAAGATTATCGGCACCATCAACGCATAAGACGCACCAATGTTCGCATGCGCCGACAACGCAAATTTGTACTTATTTAGAATTTACATATTAGAAGTGGCGACAACTAATAAAGCAATAGTTTACAAAATAAATAATATTATGTCATTCAATTAAAATAATCAATTATTATTCCCTAATGTCACTCTGATTCAAAATCGACGCATTCATCCAGGACAACAAACCAAAAGTCGTCTTATCTTAAGCACTGGAACTCGCCAGAACTCAGATCAACTCCTAATTTTACCGATGGGCACATTATGGACGCGTATGGTACCCATTGTCTTGGAATAGCAAATCCGACCGTGTCAACTGTGAAGAAAACATATTCTTCAGAGATTCCGTGATAATTTACCTTATAAAAATCACCTACTTCAATAGCAAACGGTTTGTCTTAAATCGTTGAATATAAGGCTACATATTGATACTTATCCTTCTTTTATTCAGTCTTTAAAACATTTTGAATCGTTAATTCAATTCCTAATTAATTAAGAATTAATGGTTTTGTGCTTTGCACTGTAAATTGTATTACTTTTCCTGCAGGTTGAGCGATAACAATATTAGCTTTTTTAAACAGTGGGTGAAGTCTTGAAAACTAGATTTCATTGCCCCATGGAAGTTGTTTAACTGTAGTTAATTGTGTTTTACCTGGGCTTTGGCTCAAACCGAATTTTATTGGAACAGCTTCTGGAGCTAATTATCCAGCTCTGAAGTGGCTTGAAATGTCTGGGTCGAGGTTAAATGTGAATTATTGCCCTAATTTAACAACAGCTGCTACATTTTTAAGCTTGCAGAAGAATAAATTGTTTCTCAGTTCCTCGTTATCTGCTTATGAGGCGAAAACTGCGTATGGAGGGCAAAGACCGACACATTGTCCGGTTTACATCATTTCATCACCAACACATTTGAGACGAATGTCTCTAGCTTAGGCCTTTTCGTCAACCCAGTGAGATTTGAAAGTAACAATGTCTCCTCTTCTTGGAATGTACTGCTGTCTTTGAGTGGTTTGTACTTTGAAGTAAACTTCGAATCCTTGGGCGTAGCATCTGGCGTTTTCGAGGTTACCATATGATTTAATGAATCCATAGCCTTCATTGTCGTAGAATGTGTAAACGACGCCTGTGTAATAGTTTCCGTGAATGAGATAATTTTTAGAGACGATTGGTTTCTCAATTCTGGAGATGAGTTTGATTGAGTCAGCGAATGGAGTGAATTGTTCGGTATTCAGCGAGTTTCTGAAATATTCTTCATATTCAATCACACCTGGAGTGCGTCTTATTGATTTTTCGCACAGCATCGGATATGCTGGGTGAATAGTGTTGATGTTTCCATAGTTGTATCCTGGTACAAGTTCGAATTCGATTATATCACCCCTTATTAATTATACAGGTGTGTATTGGGTGTTAAAAGCAACAACTAACCCCAATCCTGTTCCGATTTCGAATTCTCTTAATGATTTTATCTGGTCGTCCTCGCTCATCTTACTTTGGATTATTTCTTTGGGAACAACTACGAAACCAATTTGATCGATTAAGAAGTCAACACGTCCGGCCAATTTCATCCCGCTTACGAATCCCGGGTTAAATTATTTAGTGTTCACAGGTTAGCTTGAGCTTTCTTTCAATTATAGTTTGAACCTTTACTAAGCTGGTTCAGTGTGAATCGGCTGAGAGAAGAACATATTCGGTTCAGCGTTGAAGGAAAGGTTTGGCTCGGAGGCCGTTGGAAGATTAGAAAATTACTGCTGAAGTGGAGCAGTTGGAATCTAAAAAATATCTTAGTGTTAAGATAAGGGTGCTTCATCTAAAACGAACTGGGAAGAGTCCTCAGAATCAGCTTACTAAAGGTTTTATCCAAAATTGGGCTAAACGTAAGATTATGGATGTACGATCACGTGGACGAGATCGTTCTGGCGGAAAATGCACTCGCAGACTGCTCCAGGTTCTATCACAGCGCCTTCAACCAATATAACGTTCTGAATTAACACATGAACCTCGAAAATCTGAGGATTTGCAGTCGGGCAGCACAACTATATAGTTTTGTCCTATTTCTCGACAATGCACGCGTATTTCATCTACATACTGTTATTTTGCATCTAATTCGCAATACTCTCGGCCTTAACTTCATTTAGCATGTTCACCAACTCACTTGTACAATCCAAATGTAACATGGTCAAAACAGCCTAAGCCGAATACTAGAAAAATTCATAGCCACTTATTTCGTTCTATCGCAACGATTATACAACAGATTCAAGGCCAGGATAATTTTCCAACGATTTGGCTAATTCCTGCGGAGAAGTACAGAATATATTTGGCATCAAAGATAGGGGGTGGAAATATTTAAATAATGCGCATATTTCTAATATATACGCATACGAAATAAAGTCATTTTTACAGATTAATTTAAGAGGTCATTTGTTACATGAGAATAATATTCCTTACTTGGATGAAGTCTTTCAATATAATATAATGGTATTAAGATATAACATGAACTTATACTTTAAAATAATACATTTTACTCTTCACTAACTAATAGAGAATAGAGAATAGATATTTGAACACTTAACCAATTCAGACTATATAGATTATTAAACAAAACATAGTTTAATAATTATCTTCTGATGTTTTCGCGTTAGTTAATGAGTATGAAATTAGATAGATGTCTTGTTAACCGCTAATGATGCTGCGCTGATATCGAGAAATTGTAGATACACTATTTTTAATTTATTTTTGCACGAATATACTACTGGGATGTTCAAACCATGGGGTATTAGAAGCATTTTACGTTTAAAGACATCAACTTTTTCATCATTTGTGGAATGGGGCATTTTATCTTAAAATCAAAAGTGATTTATATGTATTTATATAGATAAACATATTTACACTCCACGAATCAAAATGCAGTATGAAATCTAGCAAATGCATTTGTTTAATGTCTATGTAATATATTGAATGGCATTTAAAATAACTTTAAATATACGACCTAGAATATAACATAGATCTAATATTAATTCAGCATGAAACTCAAATGTAATTGCAAACATGTACAAATCTTCTTGTTTTATGCTATTTTAACATTTTTCTTAACGGAAGTCAACACAGTTGAATCTATTTAATATCATATTCTTAGTGCTGTTCAAGGTAACTTCAATTTTATTAAATCTTATTATTTGAGTTTATGTCGACAATTGCATCACGGAAATGTACAATCTATGAATTATCCGAGATTTTAGAACTGTAAAATATTCCATTTATCATGTTTTGGGTTTGATTCCCTTGTTCAAAATATTGATTTCGTTAATATTATTGTTAAATTTGTGTTTAATTGCTCAATGGTAATCGAAAATATAAATTTGTGTGAATAGGCTTATTTTTGTTGAAAATCGCCTATTTGTTTAAACAATTTTTAAAATGTTTGGATGTGGAATTGTCATTTCGTGCGCCCATAAAATTATGTGATGAAAATCATAATATATCAATTAAAAAAAATAACTGAATACGTAATAGTCATATGACATGTCATTTTACCTTTAGCGGTTAATATAATATTGTTACAGCTAAGTTTGTCTAAAATATAAATTATTATTGAATAATAAACACTTATTGTTTGTTCACAGGTGTGTACTACCTTTACATTAATTCTTTTGTATAGTTTAAAATACATTGAGATTTAAACATATTAATTTGTATTTTTGTTTAATTTAATAATAAAATAGCGTAATAAGTTGATATCAACATAATACTATTATATGTTTAATTCCACAGCATTAAATGCAAACTAAACTGATAGATTATCTTTAAAGTAATACCATGATCACTTAACCTCGCAGAGACTTCTATTTGACGTAGCGCGATTAAATTTCAATAAACACGCTCTTCAAAGAGCAATAACTTGATAACGACATTGCTCAAATGCTCCTAAAAGTTAAGTGACATATAGTTTTATCTTTCTCTATCTTTAATTATATTATTTATCTTATCTCCATTATTGCTCTTCTTTTTTGTTATAACAATTGAGAATATATTTCATTCACTAAATTCTTATACTATGTATTCTTAATATCTTTCTCTATCTATTCTGTTCAGTCTATGACCATGCTGCTCAGAATGGGCGGTGCGAGCCATTTTTTCTGGGCCATGTTTCTGATTGTTTTGAAGTCCAGAATTTCTGTGTCGTTTTTCTTTTGAACTTGTTTTTTGTTTTGTTTTATTATTTTGTTTTTGGTGAACGTGGGGAGTGGCAGAACTCTTTCTTTGTATTCGTGTTTGGTTTGAATCTGTTCGCTTATTTTTTGCTCCGTTCTTATTTTCGTTTTCAAATTGAATATTTGCATTTGCTACTTCTCAATTTTTTACAGAATAGGGTCGATGTCGCTCCAGTTAATGTCAATCTCGTCCATTTCCTCCACGTTGTTCACCTTGTTGCTCTCACGGTACTTTTGCATCACGGGAGAATCACGCGGAATCTTCTCCATGAACAAAGGATCGTTATTCGCAATCAGCGTAATGGAATAATCGTGCATCGAACGATCCAAATAAAAAGGCATTGAGCTCTAAGTCATTCTGTGGTGCGCGTTTGACATAAATAATGCTGAAAATGTGATTTAAAGATTAATAGTGAAAATTTCCACATCAATGGAATTTCTTGAATAATTCGATTTCCCATACATATTATCACTGTATCACGAATACATCAAAAATTTCGATGATGCGACTAACTACAGCGAATCTTCCAACTTCTTCAAAATGATCAATAAAAGTAGGTACATAATAAATCAACCATATCTTTTCATTACACAGCATCCGTTTAGACTTAAGCAATTCTCCGAACTTATCTATGAAGTACTTGTTAACTAATAACAAATAAAAACTGTCAACGATCTTCGAGAAGTTGTACTACTCATTTGTCCGGATTATCCTTTACAAATTTTGTAGAGCTGCCTTACATACGCATCATCACCTAGGCTTATTGCAAAATATTTACAGTACGAGAAGTCATTTTAATAATTAGAATATTTTAATAAAGGTTTAATATAATAAGAGGAACTAAATGTTTAATTCAATGTAAAATTTCTTCTTAGAGCAAGATTTAACAACAAATATGATATAAATGTAATTTTGAGTGAGCTCTGTATTTGAATTATAAAACTATTCAAAATTTCAGAATTTATTTTGGTTCTAATAGAATCTTATCATTAGATATACCATTACATCAATCATAAAATTTAATTTTTACTTGTTTAGGTTAAAAGGACTTCAAATGATTTTAAAATATTGCAATCGATACAAAAGAACAACACACCTGTTGGATTTGAATAGTCTTAAAATTACATACACATATGTTATTAAATAACTCACTTAACTGTAACCTTATTATCCGTACGAAGGCTCATCTCATAAATCATGACAATCTACAAATCCAAACTTAGTTACACAATAACGCTACCACAAACTAGTCTCAATATCATACCTCATTATAAAATACAAAAATTAAATACAATATAGAACTGATGAATCTTAAAGGAAAATAGATGTTAAAGCATCAATTAATGGCAAACATGAAATATTATTATTAACATGAAATAAAAAATTCATATATATATGAATTTACATATGTATGTTTCCTCAATTCTTTATATTTATTAACCTTTAGTGAAATAAATATTAACGGTAATTTGTGTAAAACAAAAATAATAATTCATTGTTTTCATGATACTGTATCTTCTACAATTTAGAATTTCTGTTATAAACACGCACTAAATGATACAAAGAAGCATTTATTCTTAAAACACAAAAATAATTTCACAAATTTCACATGACAAAAATAGAAATTTAGATAACATTAACACTCTTGTTTACAGCATTTAAATCATCATAAATAAGTTCCACATCAAATGAGTGAGACAAGACGAAGATTCACCAAAGAGAAGGTAGAGTTGATCGAGCAGAAGATCACCGAGGAATTCAATAGGGCAACCGGCAGGAACTGTGCCTCCATCAAAGAAATGGTCAGGATCTACCGATCCAGCGAAGAGACGCCCAAACTGGACTGGAAGCGAGTGGACGAGGAAGTGGGCGAAAAATCGTACGCCACCAAGGCCTTTTCTTACAAGCAGTTCATAGACGTGATCGTCCCAAATAACCTCGAGCAGTACAGCCCACAACTGCTACGAGAAGTGGAGATGTATTTAGAACGCAAGATGATGCAGAAGAAAGAATACATCGAGTCTCTCCGAAGCGTCGACGAGTTCAACGCCTTCAAGACAGACATCATCCGCGACGTGGAAGAGAGATTCGACTTGAAGAGCCCGCTAAAACCCTTCAAGAAGATGATGGACAAGTTCCGGTACCTGATCACCAACTTCGTGAGCAACCACACCAAGTGTCTGGTCAACTTCGCCAAAAAAGACGAGTACGAAGACATCGCGGAAAGCAAGCCGAAGAAGCGAGTTGAAACAGAATATTAGTAGAGGCGTCCAGTTTAAGCTCCACCACAATACCAGAGGTAAAGCGGTTACTCGTCTCATTACCCATCGTTCAACCAGCCCAAGTCCAACAACTCGATGATCACGCCTACCAACTACAGTAGTTTGTTCAACTTCGACGATAAATAAGGAAGCAACCAACTGTATCAAGAGGACATGAACCAGCTTGTCTAGAACCTGAACAACCAAACAAGGGTCCAAGAGCAACTCACCATCAAGAACACGAAAATCCTAGACCAGGTGTCGCAGATTTCCGCTCTTATATAGCAAGAAGAATGCCTGCGTTAAATAAAGTAACAGCTGCAGCCCAAAGAGGAAACGCAGAACGACGTCCAGAACCTTCTGGAAACGCTCACGCAAAAGATGATGTGATATTGTTATTTTTTAGAAGACTTATTAGAGGAAATACATTATTTTAACTGACTACAGTACATACCTCTTATTAATATATTTCTATAATAACACTTAGTTAGAGTGTATTGAAATCTCAATTTATCTACTAGTATATTAAAAAGTATTCGTAAAATTGATAGTCATTCGTGGTAAATGATATCTACACTATCAATCCTATCTAATAGATATAAATACAAATCTAGATTTAGTATTATATTTATAATGGTATGTGTTTTTATTTTTAGAATACGCGTTACACACAGATCATATACAAGCTATTGCGTATAATCCCACCTCTATATGCCCATAATGTAATATAAAATAACTGACTACTGCGATTCCTCCGCTTAATTCCAGGTGGTCGACATGCATCATCTATTGCATAGCCGACTGCTAGCCACTAAGCAAGAATTGCGGAAGATTAACAAAAAAGCGAATATGATGTGCAGTTTACTTGAGAACATTGAAAAGAACATAACGATTGTGAACAAGAACAACTTCAAGCTCGTCACCAAGTTTATTGGCGTTTCTGTAGCATTTGAATGAATTTTATTATATTAAAATAAATACTGAATAAAATAGATCACTTCTTGTAGTTTGGTTTGTCCAATCCGACCCAGTATTTAACGGCCTGTTTGGCGTTGACACTTACACTTCTCCATTTCTCAAACTCTTGCATCAGGAATAATCCAGTCAATATGAAACAGTAGATGATCAAAAGTGGAGCGTAAACTGGAATGTCCAAGAATGGCATCAATGAGCAGAAAATAGCAATCACATGTGTTTTGATATAACTTTACCAGAAATCAAACTCAGGTAGTTATCTCTAATATGACTTGTATTCACCTACATCAGACTTAGAAACAGGTAATTCAGCAAGGTCTTGTTTATTTTTAGGTGAGATAAATTGTAAGAACGAAGACAATATGTAGATATACGCAAAGTACGCAATCGAAACATACTTCTTTGTGAATACTAATCGTAAAATAAATATTATTGTTAGCAAAAATGCAACAGCCCAACGTTATGTTTTTTAACCAACCATTCGATTAGTATAAGACTCAGTGTACTTATTAAATTCTTATACCTTATATTTAACTTTGTCAATTACAGAATCGGACATTTAGAGGCTGAAGTGGGACTAAAAGTAATATTAAAATTGTTAAAATGATACAAATATATACACTTCTTTAAAAGTAAAAATGAATATAAATAAAAGCATAGAAAATGCATTAACTTCGTACAATTAAATATATGATATTGTAATAAATTGCAAACTATCTTAACCGGAAGTAGTTTTCCCTAGTATAAAACCAAATACATTAGTAAAAATTGTTATGAAACAGTCAACTATTACAATTTAAAAATATATTAGACGTTATTAAGGACGTCGTAAACTGTTAATTAAATACCAAATATTGTAACAATCCGTTTAAAGACAGGCTCTTGGTATTTATTATAATGGGTATTTTAAATCATTTGATGATGTAAAATAATTTTTAGTGGTAAACAGTCCTAATAAATCAGAATTAGCAAGCAATTTTTACGGAATAAGAAAAATGTTAGAGGTTATGCTTAAATTGCGAATAAATTGTTATCGTAATTTGAAACGAAGAGTTGATGCAACGTAACCTGAGAGAAAAGTGTGCACAAGTAGTAAAAAATCGCGTTCTTAAAAACTCTTGGAAACTAAGCAATACTTATTAGCAAGTTATGAAAATTTTGAGTGAACTTTTTGAAATATAGCTTTCTCATGTTGAACTTCCATTCTGATCACATTCGCTATATAATCAGATTAATCAAATTATTCTTATCTCATTCTTCCGATTATTCTTTAACACTTTGAGAACTGAAGCTATATTTTGTAACTAAAATAAGAACCATAGAGGGCTAGTTTATATCAATATACTTATATAAGAATGTAATAGGACTCGACATAAATAGAGACTGCTCGTCTCTTACTATTTCTCATAATATTGAAGACACTCACTTTTACTAATTTATTGTATTAACACAGCAGTACTATAATTAAAGTACGTGATATTGTATTGTTTAATTACTTATTCAAAGCGTATTATGCTTTTGATATTATCTAGTATTTATTAGTTGTGTGTTCATTATTGTGGAAATACTATAATTTAGCATCTCAGCAATTGACAATGTTGTGAAATATCAAGCCAGTAATTTATTAGTTTTTATATTCATACATTTTATTTTATCTGAATCTTCGAACTTCCTTAAATATCTTGTGTAAGACAAACTTGCGTTTTTAATAAATAAGTACGCGAGTTTCTTTAATTTTTGGTGGAACTACTGCTTATATAGTTCATTTATGCGTATAAATAGTTCGTCTGAAAGAATCATAAATTTTCTAATTTTTGGACACTAATTACTCCAATATAGTTCAACATGTTCATTTGAAAAATACTAATCTGTAAAATTTAGTACTTCATCGCTTCAGATTTCATTAAGCGTTTGCTAAGTTAGCACTTGGAATAATTGAGTTTTTGATCATTTGTATTGAAGTGGTAATTAATAAATAGCTTGTTAAATATATAATTTAATACATATTAAAATCTATAAAATGAATGAATAATTACTAATCATAAAATTACCAGACTTTAACCTAAACTGCTCAGCCCAAGCCTTAAAATATAACTATTACAACTGTACCAAAAGCTACCATTATATTTTGCACGTTAGTTGCCATGCACTGAGTTCTCAAAGTGTTAAGAATAAGTTTGGAAAATCTAAAGAAAACAATGATTATAGTTTAGCATTTGTGAATATTATGTTGCTGATGTACAAAATAAAATTTTTTACCCGTCAAATTAAATTTTGAGGTATAAAAGTGTAATGCTGCTCACTCAAAAACGACTACTATTGTTCATAAAGTTACAGGTTAGGTGAGTCATTAAATAATTTTCGTCGTTACAAAACAAAATTTAAATATAGACGTAAGTATCAAAAATATGAACAATTCACTCTTACTGCATCCTTCTCAAATTTACAAACTGCATCACAACTTCGCGCTTAAGAATATATTTTTTCGAGTTATATAAGAAAATATCTGCTAAAGCAGCAGGTTTTACCTCAGGGTGTTGTCTATTCATATATTCGATTATTTTATTATCTTCTCTGGAGATTTTCTAGTCAAACAACGCTTTTTGGAAACTTGTATGGTAGAAGTCGTATAGTTACTTCTTAGTCTTAGAAGGAACGAGGTTCTTAACCCTGTTCCAAAACTAATTTGTGGAGTCCTTCTCTACAGTTTTGTTTACCAGAATGCACAATTCTTTGTTAGATATTTCGGTAGAAACGATTTTCCCGCAATCCTTACACACCTAAATCATGGCAATTCTGAGAAGTGCTTGAGTTTTGAGCACCTTTATGGTGGTCTACTTCTGCTGTTGGGCAGGGAAGTTCTGAGAAGCTAAATGGTAGTGTTGTTCATCTTATTCACTGTACATATTGTGATGTAACTACAATTAGTATATATATTTTGATAGGTATTGAACACTAAAACATGTGATTTATTCTAATAAAAGCACAAAATAGTTAAATTCTTCGTTTGTTAACAATTGAATCATATTCAAAATCTTAGTTATGCTTGTTGTTGAATCCGAACCTAAATACTCATATCTTATTGAAAGTAGGATGGGATAAGCTATAGCCGTAAACTCATCCTGTGACATCTTCATTGAAATGCTGTGGGTGAATTAATCTATAACTTGAATTTATAACTTGATAAACAACAAGTGCATAAAAATTTTGTTACATTTAATAATTTTCAGCGACATTATATTATTAGTAGTATTATATGTTACTATGAATCATAAAATACTGTATTAACAATAGCGTGCCGGTAGCAGATTTTGGAGAAAACTTTTGTTTCAGAATGACTTTATATTATACTATCATATAGGGCTGGTTCATACTAGTATTTTTTGCGGAAATCATTACCACTTCAAATACCAATGAAAAGAGTTATTCATTGATTTTTGTTAGGCTACTAGTGAACTACTATATACCTACTTTTCTCATTGTAAATACAAGAATTAACATATCTGAGCTAACAAAGTACATATAAATTCTATGGTATCAAAGTAACTTTGGAGCTAACTTCAATATTTTGAATTGTGTAAAAGTAAATCTGGTCCAAACTTAAATATTATAATAATTATATCTTGAATAACAGGATTTTAGCTCAATTCTTAATCTTTAAAGATATTCTCGTTTATACTTATAATTTTGATATATTGGGAAAGAGGGAACAAATAATATTGGTAAACTTGAGTAAATGATATTGTAGCTTCTTAATTTAGAAAGTAGTAACATAATTGATTTAAAGTTTCCACTTCGTTCTACTATTAAAGATAATGAATTCATCAAATCTCAAATAATTTATAGTAAGTAAAATATTAACAAAATGTATTGTATTAGTCATCAGCATAATCATAATTTTATTATAAGTTTTCATTTAATCCTACTGCTTGAATTATAAAAAGTCAATTTTGAAAATAGGATTTAATGTATATAAATGTTTAGCTTTAATAAGCTGCTAGTATTCTTAGAACTACAACTAATACATAGTAACAATATAAGAGCAACCATAAAATTTATCTCCAAGATCCTATAAAAGTTAACTTCAAAATTAGGTTAACTTGACTAATACATTCAATATCCAGTACTGGTGCTATTTTAATAAATATCAACTAATGAGTTATAATATCATAGATTTTAGGTTAAATTGATAAATTCTAGTAGACGTCGATTCTTAACTGTAACAGGTAAGTTTGAGTTCAATTATCAAGCTACACTTATACAGTGGGGTTCTACTACTAGAAGTATATATGATACTATAATTGATGGACGTCCTTAGTGCTACCAATTAACTTAGTTTCTATATTATGTAAAATTATGGATTTGAAACTTCCACAATAAATTTGATATGGAGATATTCTTCGATATTTATGACATACTAACTTGGACTAGTAGTAACATAAATTAGATCCTCTAGATTAACTTTACTAATTGCTTTCAAAAGTAGTACTAATTGCAGAAATTCACTGTACAGCTGTACAGGAAAAGTAAATATTATTTTCCTCAATCTTTGTAGAACAGTATAAGCCTAGTTTACTAATATAATTATAATATTGAATCCACACTATATCGTTTATAACCAGAGTTATTAATGTTTTATTGAACCTAAAAATTGTTTTGGAATAAAGGAGGAAAGATAGTGGAGAATAAAATAATAGTATAATATCACTAATAGACTTACTGGTAATAACTTATTAAAATATAAGACTCCTTTTACTTTTACCAGAAAATCACTTGAAATATTAGGAGACTGATAAATTCTTGCAAAGATGTGAAATGTACTAAGACATCAATTATAGTTCTTCATTTAATGTCTAGTTATAATGATAAGTACCAGTCCTCAGTAAGCTGTGTGCAGTGAGTTACTAATATTTTTTCTATATCTTGCGTAGTGTGAAAAAATTGAAAAAAGTAGACTGACAAAAATGATAGTGAATATATACATATATAAGCATTAAAATATAATTCAAATCCAAGACAATTTTTGTCCAAGCTTGGGCACCTCGGCACTCTATTGTTAATCTTTAAAAACCGACAGAGGTTTTCCGAAAAAATTAAATAGAATGTAGAATAAAATCAATATGATATATGTACTAGTGAGATGTTGTATATAGTTCATTTTTTAATTTCACTCCATATCCAGCTAATCCAGAGTTGAAATTAAGATCACTCATATTATGTACAACTAGAATACTACAAGCAAATTTATTATAATATATTACATATAACATCAATGTTTATAAATATTACTGTAGTTAATATCACTTGCATTTATTACTGCGAAATTCAATAATAAATATATTATATATTTATGATCAGGAAAAAGATAATTGGAAGTTAACTGAATATTATTTCAAGATAGTATATAACTATATTGATTATGACTTAATAGTTTATGTACTTGAGTATTTGCATAATTTAAAAATTATTGTATGATTTACAGTGGTGGGCCCTCGAAATGCTTTTTTGAATTAGGAAGAAGAATGAAGTTTATTATTTGAATCTTACTTATATCACTGCCCGGCTCAATACTGAGTGTGTTCTCCCTCCTCATCAATACACTCATTAACTCTATTTACTATTGA
>CAXDID010000330.1:0-65908 GCA_963988835.1 Hexamita inflata | reverse complement strand
CACTGACGAGTTAGCTCAGCCAGATAATGTAAGCTCTGACCGCACGAACTTGAATTAACTCAACGGAACGTGTGTTTGATAGGCGATGTAATTTGCTTAGATACGAGAGCACCGAAATCAGATGGCTGTCGATGCGGAAGTCTCTTGGTACTTTACAGTTTGTGTTTAAAACATCATTTTGAACTAACTGCCTTTTAATCACAAGGTGAATACAACATAGTTCGTGTAGCTCTATCCAGTCCGGGATGGTAAGAGACTGGCATCACTCAGTTATCCACAGTACGTAGAGGCGAGTCCGTAATAATTATGCCATGGACACGACATCCGAAGAAAACGCAGTCCGACCGCTAATTTTACTCTGGGCAAGACTCGAAATATATGATCAGACGAAGACGTGATTAGTCTATCGAGTCACGCCGCGAACGTGTTCTGGAATCAAAAGAACGTGTTATCCACCAATAAGGCACGTCGGTGATGAGATCACAGAGTTCGGCTTCAAACATTATATCGATGTAGTCTTCCTTTCATAGGTAGCAACACGTCACAGGGAACAGGGTTAGTGAAACGTGCGCTTCCATTATATGCTATACAGTGTAGGACACTTAAAAGTAGACGGTTTTTAAATGTGTGATAAAAGGTTATACTTCTAATATGTTATTATATAGCCGCCGAGGAAACTGTATGAACTTTTGTGTTTCCACTCCAAATACAGAAATGCCAAATCATAAAAAATACAAAGAGTACTTTAAGGTAAATGTTAATCTTCATAACAATCTTCATAAGGCACTTAATGATGGAACTATGACAATCAAATAGGTCATGGCAATAGGAATTTCTAGAGCTTGGGCGTATATTATCAAAAAACATCCAGCGTATTAAGCAAGACCGTGGCAGGGAAGGAGACATGTGGAACTAAGAAGATAAATGGTCAAATATATTAGACCGTTAATTCGTGAAAACTGCTTCATTACAATTCGTGAACTTCATGAAAAAGTTGTTAAGAATTTTTAAATCACTCGTGGACGTAGGTTTATTAATCGTTTATTAAAGAGTATTGGCTACTACTCGCGCATAGCTGTTGTTAAACCACCCTTAACTGTGGCTCATAAAAGAGCTAGAAGAGCCTATGCAAAACAGTTTTTGGACGATATTGAGAAGTAGAAGATGATAGTATTCAGTGACGAAAGTCTTTATTAACAAAGACCCAATCGAAAAGTAAGAGTTATAAGAAGAAATGGAACTCGACATCAACTTAAACACTACGATCGCCACATGCGTTAGGGTGGACATAAGGTCATGTTGTTCGGATTAATTAGCCACGAAAAGAAAGGAAAGGTTACAGTAGTCGAAGGCAATATCAATGCAAAGAAATACTGTTAAATTTTGGAGAAATTTGTAAAGCCGTTTATTGACTCCCACTCCGACCCATCGAAAATTATCTTTTATTAAGACAACGCTCCGGCCCACAGAGCCAAAATGACGCAGAATCTTTTGTCAAGGCTTGGTATTTAGTACTGTAAAGTACCCCCGAAATCGTGCGATATAAATATTATTGAGCCTGTATGGCAATATATAGACGACAGAGTGCCGTCAGCATGTCGAACCTGTCACTAAACGTTTGTTGACTCCCTCTATAAAGGTTTTGACGATATTCCTAAAGAGATGATCCAGCGTCTTTGGGAGAACTACAATGAAAGAATGAAAGAAGTGCTGAAAAGAGGTGGAGAAATTACTTCTAAGTGATATAAAAGTTCATAGTGTATGCCTGAGCCTTAACATTAATTATAATAATTTTACAAGGCTAATCACTTTCTCTAAAAACCGTCTACTTTTAAGTGTCCTACACTGTATATTCAAACGGCGATAATTCGAACCCACCTTATGGCACTTACTGTCAAACGCACTTTATATTTTGTACATTTATATTGTTGCAGTTCCAGATTCTATTTTCTAGTTTTAACTATCAAAGAGTGTTTGCCGATAAATCTTACTAATACCATCTATTTTGAAAATATCAAATTACATTCATCGCCAAAGTGCATACTAAATTCGAAATTAATGTGCGTGGAGAAATACAACACATGTACACATATAATTGATTTACACTGGAATTAGTACATTTACACTATTTATTTTGTATATTTCACTGACATTGCAACATCGAATGCGCCATCTAGCTGTGATATTTGCTTCCATTCAAATGTACAATTTTCTGTCCAACTGATACTAAAATCATAACACTATATTAATACAGAAAGCGAGATTGTATGTATTATTGAAATTAGTTTAGATTTGCAAACCAAAATATGCTGTGGACGCGCCGAAGTAGAACTCTGTTATTTTTCATTATAATATTTCAAATGCGCAGTATGCAGCGAACCTCTGGAACGACTTAAACACTGACGAGTTAGCTCAGCCAGATAATGTAAGCTCTGACCGCACGAACTTGAATTAACTCAACGGAACGTGTGTTTGATAGGCGATGTAATTTGCTTAGATACGAGAGCACCGAAATCAGATGGCTGTCGATGCGGAAGTCTCTTGGTACTTTACAGTTTGTGTTTAAAACATCATTTTGAACTAACTGCCTTTTAATCACAAGGTGAATACAACATAGTTCGTGTAGCTCTATCCAGTCCGTGATGGTAAGAGACTGGCATCACTCAGTTATCCACAGTACGTAGAGGCGAGTCCGTAATAATTATGCCATGGACACGACATCCGAAGAAAACGCAGTCCGACCGCTAATTTTACTCTGGGCAAGACTCGAAATATATGATCAGACGAAGACGTGATTAGTCTATCGAGTCACGCCGCGAACGTGTTCTGGAATCAAAAGAACGTGTTATCCACCAATAAGGCACGTCGGTGATGAGATCACAGAGTTCGGCTTCAAACATTATATCGATGTAGTCTTCCTTTCATAGGTAGCAACACGTCACAGGGAACAGGGTTAGTGAAACGTGCGCTTCCATTATATGCTATATATTCAAACGGCGATAATTCGAACCCACCTTATGGCACTTACTATCAAACGCACTTTATATTTTGTACATTTATATTGTTGCAGTTCCAGATTCTATTTTCTAGTTTTAACTATCAAAGAGTGTTTGCCGATAAATCTTACTAATACCATCTATTTTGAAAATATCAAATTACATTCATCGCCAAAGTGCATACTAAATTCGAAATTAATGTGCGTGGAGAAATACAACACATGTACACATATAATTGATTTACACTGGAATTAGTACATTTACACTATTTATTTTGTATATTTCACTGACATTGCAACATCGAATGCGCCATCTAGCTGTGATATTTGCTTCCATTCAAATGTACAATTTTCTGTCCAACTGATACTAAAATCATAACACTATATTAATACAGAAAGCGAGATTGTATGTATTATTGAAATTAGTTTAGATTTGCAAACCAAAATATGCTGTGGACGCGCCGAAGTAGAACTCTGTTATTTTTCATTATAATATTTCAAATGCGCAGTATGCAGCGAACCTCTGGAACGACTTAAACACTGACGAGTTAGCTCAGCCAGATAATGTAAGCTCTGACCGCACGAACTTGAATTAACTCAACGGAACGTGTGTTTGATAGGCGATGTAATTTGCTTAGATACGAGAGCACCGAAATCGGATGGCTGTCGATGCGGAAGTCTCTTGGTACTTTACAGTTTGTGTTTAAAACATCATTTTGAACTAACTGCCTTTTAATCACAAGGTGAATACAACATAGTTCGTGTAGCTCTATCCAGTCCGGGATGGTAAGAGACTGGCATCACTCAGTTATCCACAGTACGTAGAGGCGAGTCCGTAATAATTATGCCATGGACACGACATCCGAAGAAAACGCAGTCCGACCGCTAATTTTACTCTGGGCAAGACTCGAAATATATGATCAGACGAAGACGTGATTAGTCTATCGAGTCACGCCGCGAACGTGTTCTGGAATCAAAAGAACGTGTTATCCACCAATAAGGCACGTCGGTGATGAGATCACAGAGTTCGGCTTCAAACATTATATCGATGTAGTCTTCCTTTCATAGGTAGCAACACGTCACAGGGAACAGGGTTAGTGAAACGTGCGCTTCCATTATATGCTATATATTCAAACGGCGATAATTCGAACCCACCTTATGGCACTTACTATCAAACGCACTTTATATTTTGTACATTTATATTGTTGCAGTTCCAGATTCTATTTTCTAGTTTTAACTATCAAAGAGTGTTTGCCGATAAATCTTACTAATACCATCTATTTTGAAAATATCAAATTACATTCATCGCCAAAGTGCATACTAAATTCGAAATTAATGTGCGTGGAGAAATACAACACATGTACACATATAATTGATTTACACTGGAATTAGTACATTTACACTATTTATTTTGTATATTTCACTGACATTGCAACATCGAATGCGCCATCTAGCTGTGATATTTGCTTCCATTCAAATGTACAATTTTCTGTCCAACTGATACTAAAATCATAACACTATATTAATACAGAAAGCGAGATTGTATGTATTATTGAAATTAGTTTAGATTTGCAAACCAAAATATGCTGTGGACGCGCCGAAGTAGAACTCTGTTATTTTTCATTATAATATTTCAAATGCGCAGTATGCAGCGAACCTCTGGAACGACTTAAACACTGACGAGTTAGCTCAGCCAGATAATGTAAGCTCTGACCGCACGAACTTGAATTAACTCAACGGAACGTGTGTTTGATAGGCGATGTAATTTGCTTAGATACGAGAGCACCGAAATCGGATGGCTGTCGATGCGGAAGTCTCTTGGTACTTTACAGTTTGTGTTTAAAACATCATTTTGAACTAACTGCCTTTTAATCACAAGGTGAATACAACATAGTTCGTGTAGCTCTATCCAGTCCGTGATGGTAAGAGACTGGCATCACTCAGTTATCCACAGTACGTAGAGGCGAGTCCGTAATAATTATGCCATGGACACGACATCCGAAGAAAACGCAGTCCGACCGCTAATTTTACTCTGGGCAAGACTCTTGTATTTGTAATAATTTATTATAATTGTGTTATCATATTTAGAAATATAAACAACAAATGTGTAGTATCACTAAATTAATACGGATTGTTTTAACTTATCGTTGTTTCTCAATCACAAATAGTCCGCACTCAGCATTAGAATTCCTCATGTAACTGAAACCACTATAGCTCATAGCATGTGCCTCTTTTCGCACTATAATATTAAATGTCATCCTTTAATCTTAAATTAATCTATAAATGATAATTATATTACTGTTAATAAAGTATGTTATCTTCTATATTATTGGTGTATAAACAACTAAAGTAGCACAATTAATAGTGTATTAATAACATTTTGGTAAATAACAATTAATACAACTATTGCTAGAAACTTAATACGTTAAACAATATTTTAATAGATGATTCCATATTATTTACGTAAAAATCTACTAATATTAACTTATTTTTATATACTAATACCACTCAATAATCTAATATTGATATATCAATTAACAACGTTGAGGTTAATACTTTTGCAATATTTGGATTCAGTTATTAAACATAAATCATATCAGAATCTAAAGTAAATATCACATTGTAATTTTAAGTTATAGTTGGAGCACTATTGTGCACAATTTGTGATTTAGATGTTAGTAAATGTATATTCATATTTATTGCTTCCGGATAACAAATATCTGGAATAATTATAGAACCTAGAGACTCCATTCTTATACAATAGTCTTTTATTCAATATAGAATATATAGTAACAAGTCATCTGGCTTAGTAAACGTTATCAACTAGTCTCTAACAATGTTTGAAATTAATTAATGTAAATTAACTGGAAGTTCATTATATTAAACCGCTAACAATGGTTATATTGCTTCGCAAATATTAGTTAATATTACGATTAATATTACATAATTTTATGTATGTGTGGATTAAACGTTACGTTTTGGGTCTTAAAGTATTGCTATTATTACAATTGGTAATGAAATTGTCCAATGTGATATCTGTGAAAATTTGAAAGTTATATATGGATTATGCGTGGATGCTCTAAAATATAGTTAAGTTGTAAATTTAACATACTTTTGTGTTTTCCCATTTGAATATATTGATAACTAATGTGTTTGTGCGCAAGGATATTTGCTAAATAACTCGAATTGTATTAATATAATCGACGCCATTTCTAATGTACAAAACTAAGTTAATAATAGTTTCATCCAATAAGTTGAGTAAAATTATACTAATATATAAAATTTGTTGAGTGTGCTAGATTTAAATATTTATAATAATGTAAGTAATTTATCAAATGTTGTTAGTAGTAATTATGATGTTTTAGAAAATAGAATAATTTCTAATTTTTCTAAGTCTGATAATAATTTATTGTCAAACACAAGCAATTTAGATGATAGGATATTTAATAATATAACATAGCTAAAAGTAATAGTTTAATAATCTCAATTAACTGCTGATGTTAATTTGCAATATAATACTACAGTTTTAGATTGGAGAATATATAAGAACATTTCAACGTTAAATACATTGTTTTAAGTTATTAATTTGACAATTTAAGATTTGAACTAAAGTCTCACTAATACAAATAAATTGATTCAAGAACAATAAAGCACTATTAATAACTTAACACAACATATTAACTGCACCAGTATTCAGGGTTACTCGATGATAAATGACTAGTGTGTTCAAAAAAATTGTCCTATTTCAGGCCAATATACTATTAATGGTGTATGTTAGTGTATTCATGTAAACTCAGTGGTTATAAATAATTCTTGTATGTGTCCAACCGATTCGAGCTTAATCGGTAATATTTGTCTTTGTCCCCAGAATTCTATTCTTGTTGGTAATGCTTGTATTTGCAACCAAATATCAGGCTAGTAAATGATTGCTAAATCTTGTTAGTGTCCTTCTGGTCAATCAATAATTAATAATTCGTGTTAAACTAATTATGTGATAAATATGTCAGATTTAGGATTAGAGTGTAGTTAGTTTATATTTACCACATCGTTTAGTATCTCCACTGTAACCAATTCAATTACTAGTTCAACTAATTTTAGTAGTGGATACGTATTCGGTACTGCTACTGTAATTTCAAATGCATTAATAGATGTGGCTAATAATGTGTATTCAACAATGTAACCATTATTTTAGAGTTAAACAACATTTAATAGCATCCAATTACAGTTTGAAACATAAACGATGACTTCTGGAAATATATTTTCAAATATTGTTATTTCCATAACATAAGTGAATATACTATCAAAAATTAATAGTTAAATTGCAGTGAGCAGCGGACAGTTGAATATTATGTCCCAACAGTCCAATAACGCGAATATTTTAAACTTACTGATAAATCTGTCTTTTTCACTATAAAACGGCAAAATAACGTTGATTAACACAATACAAAACTCTATAAATGTAACCAACTACCAGGTATCCGGAATATACCAGAGCTATTTCTGTGTTTCTCTCGTGTCGTTAATATCAAGTTCCACAGTTATAACTGTAAACAATCTTAACTTTGCGCCTACTGTGTTCAACGTTGGAAACTAATCATCCTATTTATTCAGCTAGGTCTAAAACTGCTCTGTTTTACTTAATAGCATTGCGATTATACTCGGTAGCAATTAAGTATTTTAAGAGCTCGTTTCTGCAAACTATTCAGACTACCAGTTTGGCGGGCTCGTTACAAGTATATCTAAAACCAGATTATAGGTGAATAATGTGATCTCAAGCAGCTATTAAAACTACGGAGTGAAAGACACTAAATATTCCGGGTTTTTAGTAGGAAATAGCACTGACACTGCAAGCAACGTAACCATCTAAAATTTGTGCCTTCAGTTATCAGTGAAAAGCACTGGTTAGTTCTACTACTTTGGAATTGTTGGCTTCAATCAGGGGAACACTTCGTTTTCACAGGCCCAAGTTTCATTCTCATGTGCAGTTGCATTTTATAATGGGTTTGGAATTATAGGTGTTCAATTTGATTCATCCAAATTTTCAGAAATTACTGATGTTGAAGTAGTACTGGTCTCAAATGGTGCATATGGTTACGTGGGCGCGTTGTACGGCTACTGTTAAGCGAATGTGAAGAAAATGAGCAACATCCTGGTGAATAGAAGCAGCATTACTGCGGAGTACTATACTGGCGGGCTGATAGGATATGTGATCTTTACAACCGCTCTGGTTTAGAACGCGACCGTTCAATTCTCCAATCTGAGCAGCTCTGGTCAGGCGTCAGGCGGTTTGATTGGTACTGCCAATGGTGTCACTTTGCAACTTTTCGACATTACAATAAACACGGTTCGCATCGTTTCTGCGAGTAATTCCGGGATCGTTTTGGGAGCTAACAACGGGGTTAACACTTTCGTAATCACGAACTCAAAATCGACTGGGGTGAACTACGTTAATAACGTGGTATCTGCGAACTGCGTCAGTTTCACCAACACGTGGTCGGTAAGGTAATGCTGAGTGAGTTTATCTTTGTCTTAGGTCAGATGATATTTTGATATCAAAAGTAATTAAACGGGTACTGATAGTATATATATATGATGAATATTAAGATTTTTTCGTTCGTATTTTATATTTTGGTTCTCAATATGAAGCTCAAAACCATTTCTAGTATTGGATGTAACAAATTAGATGAAACTGGCCAGCTAACAACTTAATTAATTGTTAATTGATGTAAATTTTTAATAACTGCAATCTTATAATAAATTGTAATATGCGATAATAAAGCAGTGTAAATACATACAATATGAATTATGATTAAGTTTTAAACAAAATTCAACTTTGTAGCACAAAGTCGAGATTTAAACAACATTTGCTGGTGTGGAAATTTAAACACTAGTTTTAGTAAATGCGTAACATTGGAATGGAAATCCCAAAAAACTCTTAATATCTAAAACTGCTAATTTAAAAACTGCTATCATGTGAACTACCTTAATTAAAAAACTGCTAAAAAGTAAAACGACTGTACCAATTATACTAAATAAAATATACATTGTACGCGCGAGCAAAAAATGAGAATGATAGTAATATTTTTTAACTTTTTTGAAATCTTATAGTGAAAATTTATTAATGTCACCCCTCGAAATAGTAAAGTAAAATAATTTCATTTATTATCTAGCTTTATCTTGCAGATACTTATCCACCGATATACCTAATCTAAATTTGATAAATTATAAAAATTTCATTATAAAAATTTTAATGCTTATATGTACTATATATACTTATATACGCACTATCATTTGTGTCTTCTTTTTTAGGAATTGTACTTACTATACATATGATGAAGAACTATAATAATTGTCTATGTCCATTTCACTTCTTTTGAAGAATTAATTTTACATACTAATAAAAATAAAATAGAAACACATCCCTCTGCAACAAAATATCTCGAACAAAGTAATCACCAATCTATCATTCTGAATTAATACTTATAAAATATAATAATATATCACTTTCATTTCTTATCTAATCTCCGTTTGCTTTTCTAAACTTACTGTATACAATTTTTTATTATGAAATTAACTTTGATTAATTAAACCGCAATAAGAACTCAATCAAGACCGCTGTAAAAATTAATAATGTAAGTTCACTTTGTTATATATTGTGCGAACGACGAGACTTTAGCTAAGTTTGGTAAGTATTAAAAAATCGAAATTAATATTTAGTTGAAAAATTGTCAAGTTCGGACGAGTTCTTTTTTAGAAAATTGAACTGATTTAACAGATGAATACAGACGTAGTAAGTAGTATTCCATAAATTTTTGAGCACCAGATTTTTTCTGATTTTGGGCTGTTTTGGCCTAAAATCGTCATTTTTTGCTTCTATAATTCGAGCAAGAAACTGAGTTGAAATAAACTGTGCGGTTGAAGTTACCATAGTATATTGTAATATATATTTACAAATTTATTTCACTCCAAATGAGCTCCAAAATTAATTCTTTTTGATTTTGAAACCCACAGTATTGATTAAACTATTTTACATGTTTCTATTTTAATTTTACGTACCGATATACTTATCCACCAATATATTTAATCTAAATTTGATAAATTAACAAACAATACTGAAATAGCACCAACACTATATTTTTTTGTAACTTTTTGATCCATTAGATACATGTTAAATCTTATAGAATAATGGATACAATCATACAGTTAGAAACTATTTAATCTTGCTCTAGTGCCACCAATCTCTCATTATTAATGTTACAACTATATTTGTGTCTATCACTTCCAGAACTGCACGTGATCCATGTTAGCGATATCCATGGTGGTATTTACGGTCACAAAGACTAACCAGAACTAGGTGATATCGGCACGCTCCTGAGTTACTACCAAAGAGTGTAGCAAAATATCTCCAACAATCAAGAAGCTGCAATGCTACTAATTGGTACAGGAGACGATTGCGAAGGAACAGCGTTATCTGGCTTATCCGAAATCAAGTGCTCCGAAATTTATAAGTTTCTGACCAAATTACCGTTTGATATGATGACGGTAAGTAACCACGACTTGAGCCAGCCAGCTTCTATGGAGTTCTTGCACGATTTTCAACATAATTTCCAAAAGAAACCATTCGGGACCACCAACACATTTTACAACAAAACTGGAGCGCTTTTTAGTTAGCCCTTCAAGGACCAAGTGATGTCCAACGGAATCCGAGTTTTCATGATAAGTCTTATGTTTTCTCCAACTCAGAACGACTATCAGAACACGTTCACGAAAAATATAGAGCAGACCCTAAGATCCTCTTGGTTCAGAGAAATTCTCAACGAATATGCAGTTAAGTCCGACATCTTTCTCCTCAACATGCATATCGGAACCATCGAACCTGAAAGTCACTCCACCTACAAAACAGTTAGAGCTTTGTTTGACGAGTTTAATTATAAGATCCCAATTCATGTTCTAGGTGCGCACGATCATTTAGTATTCCACGTTATCTGTCCATAAACGGAGTGGTTGATAAAAACTGCATCGCAACCGAGTGCGGTTAAATGCTCAAAAATCTTCAACACGTAGTGTGGACACTCGCTCCACATAATGTAACAACTCCAGCAGGAATTAACTTCACTGGTTCTACCGCAACTAATGTTTTTCCATTTGCGTTTGATGAAATGATAGTTGCTCCAACGCAGGCTGGAGAGGGTCTTGCAGCCAGATTCAACATTTTTACAGATTCTTTCGATACTGAAGATGCTATAATTCTCAGGATTTAAGTTTAAGCAAAAATAAAGTAGGCTAACGTGTATTAAGTAATTGGTGCTTCCAAGTTCACCTACGTTTACGAGAAGGGTGTTTATTTCAATGATTCATTCTAGCGTTTGTGGAATTAAGCTTTAATGCCAGCTCTTGTGTACAATCTCGAGTTGTAAAAGAGGTGCTATCAGTTCCCAATCACGAGAGTTGATAATACGTTCAGGAAGGATTTGCAGTAAGGAAACATCTCCTTGGAAGATGCTGTGCGCATGGTCCCATTTTCCTTCAACACCACGTACTTTCCTAATATTGAGCCAGAGTAAGCGCAATGCTTGTACTTCTGGGGTAACCACGCTAGATGGAACCACGACCACGACGTGATCAGCATTGAGCGCTTCCAAGAGCTCTTTTAAAAATACAAACATACATCAAACGAAACTGCTAAAATAGTACCGTTCTACTCAGTGAACAATAACACCTGGGAGGGGCCCTGCTACGACATGATAACCACGAATTACGAACAAAAAAGATTGACAATGGGCTACAAGTACTGCGGAATCAGTGGTCACGAACCAAAAGTTGACCCAACCTAAGCTCAGGAATTTAACTTACCGATGAGCTCTTCATCGAGTTCGTAAAGAGGTACTTCAACCAAAACGAAGAAGATGAAGAATTTTTAAATAAAAACAAGCAGAAAATTATTGTCATTGTGATCACCAGTACCTGTAGGAGTTGAGACTATTTTATTTTTATATAAACCGGTCATAATTTGTTGTCAATGCTATATTTTGACGGAATATAACTAATATAATTACATAAAATATCTTTTAAGCCACCTAATTTCATACCATACATGTAGTAATCACAAACATTTGTTGGAGTGAAAATATAATGATTCATTTAACTATAACTAAGAATTAAATACAATAAAGTTTATAGTATAAACGTAAAATAATATTATAATTTATCACTCATCAACTTCTGATTCTGGATTTAAGTTAAACATCAGAAACGGCATCTAAAACAATAATTCAGTTATGGAAATTCAATACTTTTCACACAGTTTCTGCATCTATTCCTTCTTCCTCTTCTCCTTCAGCATCAACTTCCTCCATTTGTGGTTCTTTATTTTCTTATTTTGGTTCTTCTAATGCTATTTCAGCCTTCAATTCGTCGATGTCTTCCACCAGTCCTAGGTCGTCAACCATTTCGTCTACTTCGATATTATCGTCTTCTTTTTGCTGTTCTTTCACCGCTTCTTTACTCAGATTTGCCACTTGTAGGTCCAGATCTTCTGGCTTCAAGTCTTCAACTTTAACCGTTTCAACTTTCTTCAGGAGTGCGCTTGCTTTTGGCAGGCTGTAGGTGAAGTGTTTGAAATTAAGTTATTCGTGGGCCGTGCAGAATTTCTCTTGTTCGTTTTCATCTTTTTCGGATTTATTTGGCGGTTTTACGAAGCTGGTTTTGGTTGGGATTTTATTTGATGCTTTTGTGCTCTGTGTTGGTTCTTCTGGTACTATTTCTTGTACTATGGCCGGTTCTTTGTTGTTTTCAGAGTTTTGCTCGGATTGTTCCTCGTCGTATTCGTTTTGTTTGAATTTGGCTATTAATTATACACACTTTAGCTATTCTTTGGTGTCCTGGTAGTCTTGTAAATTGCAGTTGTCAATGAAAGAGGTGAAAGCCACTTTGTACTTCTTCGAGAACAAGCTGAATAGTATATCGAGCATCGCGTACGACCCGTGAATTAGGCACCTCTTAATGGAGGTTGGTGAGTGAATTGAGTAAAACAATGATTATCTTTGGAACAGGAATTTAAATAAGGGCCTCGTTAGTTCGTTCACCGGTTCGAGGTAGAAGAACTTTGAGAGCTCAATTAAGTAGAATAAATTGTTGTAACCGCTCTCGTTTATGTGATTTATTATTCTACGAGGCAGTTTTTGAGCCAGTTAAATGTAAAGCTCAAGGTTGCCAAGCAACAAGGCGAGGTCTAAAATGGTTGAGCCAGCGGGCACTTGTGAGTAAAATTGAATGTTATTTTTCTTGAGACATTGGATTATTTACATGTCAACGGTGATTTAGTGCGTGAACCACTACTCGGAGGTTTAAACAACGGTATCCTGGTTGCAGAGGATGTCGTACTCCTCATTCAAGAGTAATTCAACCACCTCCTGCTAATTATTCACAATCGCATACATCAAACCAGTAAAACCAGTATGCACCATGAACTACTACTCATTCTTAGAATAGATCTAAAATGGCCTGTGATCCCTGTGCTGCGTACAATCATCCATCAAATCCGTAATCTGCTCAATGTTGCCCGTTGAACAAGCCTCAAACCACTCTGGCGGCTAACGCGACCCACAAGCTGCAAAACACATTATGTATATGGAGTGGTTTGGTCATAAAATTAACGATTAAATGATACAAATAAATTATCGCGCTGTTTAAACTTTAAACAAACAAATAATCATTAATTTTCGTTCTAGTGAACTCAAAGCAGCTTAATCATTTAAATTCATCTTTAATTCTGCATAACTGATATATTTTTAAGATTTTATCATTTAAACCGTCTAATCATCAATAAGGATTAGAAAACGAAATTAAATAATGTTACATTATTGATTAGCTATGTAAGATACATTATATATTTCAAAAGCTAATAATGGAAATAAAATTAAAATAAGTTATTTATCATTTTTCTAAAACCTATTACATGTACGTGATCTGGATGATTGACTAATAAGAATAACGTAGCTAATTTCATTATCCATTCGTTGTTCAAATTTTTTCGTTTCATGGTGTCATTAAATTACATGAATGAAATTTTAAAAATTTAATATTATTTAGTGTAAGCGTTACCATTTAATATATTTATTCAGTTATTGTAGTTATATTTTCACTCCCATTACATGTCAACAATTCGTGCGTATAAATTCGTTGAAAAAATAGGAATGGATGGCAACTCAGAAATAATGTTGTATACAGACAAAAAGACAAAGCAAAAGCATTTTCTTAAGCAGATTAATATGTCAGCTGTGGATTTCGCGGAGAGACTTGGTGTAATATAAGAGAGTTTCCTCTTAAAGCATTTACAGCATCCTAACGTCATGCACAGCAATGATTCGTTCTATCATGGTGATAACCACATTATAATTACAGATTTTTGCGATTCTGATTTGTACTCAGTTATACAAGCACGTACAATCTCAAAAGATCCCTTCACAGAATTAGAAGTAATTTATTATTTCGTTCAAATATTGTTTGCTCTGAATTACCTCCACGAACAAAAGATCACTCACGGAAATATTTGTTCGCAAAGCGTTTATTTGAACAAAATTCAAAGTAAATAAAAAGTTAAACTGGGCAGATTTTAAAAAGCTCAAATATTTTCACCTCAAAAGAAGGCCGATCAAATTGCAGAGGTCCTTCGGGTATTTTAACGTATGTTGATAACTGAAGAATAAAAGAAAAAGATACAAATGGATTTTCAACTTAAGGCTAAAGAAGATATCATGGCACTGGGCAAGCTACTTCGTGAAATGTGCACATTACAGACAGAAATACTTGATCAGTAACAAATTGACACAAAGTGGTTCTCGTAAGGACTATCTGATTTAATAGATCAAATGAGTCAACAGTTGTTGTTTATACCGTCGGCAAATGAACTTCTAGAATTACCGTTTGTGAAAGATTGGATGGCGCTCTTAGTTTCAAAGAAAATGATAGAAGAATTACCGGAAACTGACGATGACTAAACACAGAAATAAGATTGAGTTGACTATATAAAATATATAAATTTATCTTTGATGTGAGATAGTACGGGTATCGACGTATGAAATGACCCATATCATGGTTGTAAGTTCACATAAGATTCAGGATATGATTCAGCAGACTGGTCAAATTATATTCAAATCTTCTAGGTATTCATTTAATTATGTTAATCAGAAAAATAAATGTATCAGAAAAAATAACTAAGTATATACATTCTTATACACATAAACAGTAATGTAGTGACTATTAGTATTAATAATTATTCGCAATAATATATATATATATATCTATATATCAATAATATATAGATTTGTGAGAATGGTCGAACTATTATCAAATCTTGTAAACTCAAACATATCGTATACATTTTTTACACAACTGTAGTAAATACATAATATGTTTAAATAAATATATTTCTTTCACACCCATTAATGATTCATATTATCAACAATATATTGTCCCAGACATTGTTTAGTTAGTTATAATACAGTCGACTTCTTGTAAACGATAATAAATATTCAAATTCAATGTAGATATGCTCCAATAAATTAGTGGACAAACAACAGATACAATACTGTTTGAAAGCTGTTTCTCTTTCTTCTCTTACTCAATCATCTCAGGTTGTAAGTTCTCCAGCATAAGAAGTATTCCACAGTCTCTATACGGAGAAGACACAAGATCTTAAAATAGACCTGATATATTCTATGAAAAATCTTCCTTCTTTCGCACTCTTCGGTCTCACTAAAAGTATTGAAATCTTTGATTCAAACCTATCAGTGAAAATACCGTAGCCGCAATCCAAAAGCGCTTTGATTTGTTTCTAGTGCGATATTAATTCTTCAGCTTCTGAATTTGCATTCTTAGCCTAAGCATAAATGATTTCAGGTTTAATATATTGTCCTTATACTATAATGGTGCTAAACTCGTCATTGATATAGTTTAGACTTACTGGAATAAATGTAGGCGGTTTGATCTTTCAAACAAATAACATCTAAGTTTAAATATTTATTTGCAATATTTCTGGTTACTTGTTAAATGACAGCATCTCTGGAATTTTTATTGTAACAGCAACGAACTCATCAACGATAGAAGTTTAAGATGTTATTATTTGTGTATAATTTAATGACATCATAGGTGATAACTAAATTGGTTCAGGAGTAGATAGAGTGTAAATTTCAGGTAATTTTATTCAGTCATGTGATTTATGTGGTGGTTACTATTTCACCTACGGTTTGTGTTTAGAATACTTGAATTTTGGCGAAGTAGTAAACAATACAATCATTTGTTTACATAGTTTTGTCTTTGACGGAGAAGGATGTTCGTGCCCAGAAGGATAGGTAGTTAATGAGACAACATGCGTGGATATTCTGGGTTCAGTCAATTTGCTCAAGATACAATAAGAGTAAATCAACACTAAAATTCTAGATTTGGTTCTCAGAACTGGCGAGCTAGAAAGCATTCAACAAGTATTGACAAGTGATCAAAGCACTCAGAAAGGATAAATACAGATTTTATTCGATCTGAGCAATTAGACCCAAAATAGTATTTCTAATAACTTTACAAAGCTGTAGTAAAATATATTTGGAAACTATTCTTTAACAGATAAGAACCTTCAAACAAATACAAGTGTTTTGGATCAAAGAATATTCAATAACGTTAGTATTCTAAGTAATAGTATTTTAACACTAAACACTTATTAACCCTTTAAACAGAAAAGCATAGTTTCAGAAACATATTCCCTCCGTAGATCCGGGTCAAAATTGTCGTATTAGTATATACTAACGTAGTAGGACTTACCCTCACTCAACTCAGCCGTACCACCAGCGGGCTTTGAATTTAAGAAAATGAAGAACATTTCTCTTTTACTACCAGTCGGCACAGCGAGAACGTCTTCTGACCCATCTTCATTTACAGATAATTAGAGTTGCTATATCAAGTGTTCATCCTTGCTGAATTCAACTTTTGTTCCAAATTCAAGTAGAATTTGGAATTCGATCATTTTGATTTTATTTGGAGATTCATATTTTATTCTACTTTTATTGAGGTACAACATCAAAACTCATATTTGAATGACTTGAATCTGCACGATCACTCCCTCGTCTAATAGTTGAAGAATTAAAAGCGGGTCAATAGCAAGTGAAGTGCAAAATAATGTTATGAAAATCGACACCAAACAAATCGTAAGCCTGTGCCAACAACATAGAACCGTGTTCTATTTATATGATTGTTGACCTTTTTAAAATTTCGATCTTACTTATAATATTTTAGAATATTTAATATTTTCTGCTCTCTTGTAACTCGTACCAAATCCAACAATTGTATTTAACGGTGGATTTTTGGATTGACTATTATTTTAGTCACATAGAAAAGAGAGCGATATTGTTGAGCATGTTAATGGTGTGGTAATCTAATGGTAAGTTAGATTATATGTAAATATCATTATATTATAAATGTGTAAATTTAAGAATTTGTTAACTTTGTGAATCTATGTGAATCTCTTAATAATTTGTAAAATAAATATTGTTGGAAGTCCTATGGAAACTCAATTATTAAAAATAAATGGTTAAAATCATTCCACGCTGATGACATGTTGGTCTAGCAGACCTAACGGCCGTTTAAAGGGTTAAACTGCACTGAGTCATAACATTACTTTGATAAACGAATCAGTATCGAGCCAGAAAAATATAACAGCAGGATTGCAATAAAATATTGATTCTTCAAGTATAATAATACAACAATAGTAAAAACTAATCACTTAGCTAAGTTTATTGACCTAGTGTATGAATAATATTGATTAACTCAATATTACAGGCTAATGCGTCTTAGTTGATTCTATTGATGATTCAGTGTCTTGCACTCAGAAAATCTATTTATATACCTTCGATGTTACCGATGTGACCAATGCAGTAATAGCAGGTAGTTTCTCGAAAGGGTACGTTTTCAACACAGATATTTAAAACGCGTTCATAGACGTAGCTGCTGATGTGTACAATAGCTAATCAACTCTAAACCCTTTGTTTTAATCTTAAGGCTCGTTTACAAATATTAAGATTAGATTCGGCACTTAGTTAATAAAATCGGGTTCTTTTATTTCATCAACTAGTAAATCTATCACCATTAACTATATGAATATTATTTCAAAATCTGAGAGTTAAATTACGCAAGCAGCAAATTCGTAGTTAAATATTATAACTCCTTATACTACAAATGCGGTTATATCGAACTTGCTGGTAAATTTGTCTTTTACGTCTTCGAGTGGTATTATAACATTAATAGCTAATATTAACGGAGTGCTTAATATGACGAATTATAATGTTTTAGGTGTGTACTATAGTACTTTAACGGTTGCGATGATTGGTCTTAGTGTTTCGTCGGAAACTGTTTCTGTGAATCAGGTTAGTTTTAAGCCAAGTGCTTTTAACGTTGGAAGCAGTTCATCTTATTTATTCAGCTAAGTTTCCGGTTCTCTAATAGTTACTAACCTGGCCGTAGTTATTGGAAACAGTTCAAATAATTTACTTCTCGGATCGATTGAAACTACTGACAAGTCGAGTAATTATTATCGCTTCGGTGGAATAGCGGCGAATATAAATAGTGCATCGAATATAACTGTAAACTATGCTATCTACGACTGCTATTAACAGGTCAGCACTACTTACGTTAGTTATTCTGGTTTTCTGATTGGAAACAGTTTTTCTAAAAACACTACGTTATTAAACATCTGCTTCAAGTAAAGTATGATCAGCTCCTTAACGTAATTCAACTGGTTTGGTCTAGTTGGGAGTAATAACAACAATATATCCGTAATAAACGCGTCAGTAACTTTGTTCCTCAACGGGGCCGTTATTTACAGCACTGGATTCATTGGTATTTAGGAATTCTCAGCTTATTACGCATAAGTAACAAATTTAAAATCATCAATATCTTTTATTTCATAATCTGGTTAGTATATAGCTTCATTTATCGCTCAGGGGCACGCGGCTAACTGCTTAGTAACTAATTCTTCTTTGTCCAGTGCAAATATATCTGTGAACGCGCACTAAGTGGCCGGCTTCATAGGATTTCAGGGCTACAACACGCCCACCAACACCACTATAAGCAATTCATCAGTATCTAATTCAAATATATCCGGCTTGGGGAGCGTTGGCGGCTTCATCGGGTACCAGGCCCAGAACTTCACCATTATTAATTCTACTGTTAGCAAAGTGAATATATCAGGAGAAAACGCAATAGGCGGTTTAATCTCGTTCCAAGGACAGAACGCTACAGTTTTTGACTCAATAATTTTGTCAGCGAATATTTCGGGCAAAGAATATATTGGGGGACTTATCGGCTATAGCCAGTCAACACTACAGCTAACAAATATCAAAATTTAATTTGTTCACGTTTTTGGAACGAATTGTCTTGGAGTGGTCATCGGATAAAACGCAGACGGGGCGAAAACGATTTTTGGCTCAAGTGGAGTGGGAAATTACATCGAGAATGCGGCTCAGCAGAACTGCATGTTCGTCAATTCGTGGTCGCCAGCGCACTGCTGAAGTGAAAATAGTCCTAATTTAAAAAGAAATTAAATTTGTATTTAATTTATTAGTTTTTTGCGAAATTTAATCTTTTAGGATGCGCAATTTCATTTATGCTTGCTGAAATCGATTTCGAATTATTGAGCGAATGGTCCGCCGCCGGGTGCTGAGTGAAATAATTAATTACACTTGAGTTCGTTTCAACAATATAATTTAAGTTGAAGTAGCTATTTAACATTAAATTCTAAAACAGAGTGAGAATAGTGTGCATAGCCACAGAAACTTCTTTCAGAAGCTTCTTTCATCGTAATTCAGTTCTCCGTTGATGACGATTACGTGAATGGTCGATGTCATATATTATATTTAATGCCAGCATTAAATCATCTCACTATGTGCAAGTGATGCACGCTCTAGGATTTGCGATTTCATTTTTGCTTTCTTAAATCGATTGGGAATGGAAATTTAGAACTCTAGTATTGAATCTACGTATTTCTGAATTTAGTTGCGCGGTTTACACTTTGTAACGAATACATATAATCGGGAAAACTTTGCATTCTTCATGCAGGCGCGAAAATCACTAAGCCAAGGCCTAGCTGTATCAATTCACATGAACGTCGTGTTACCTAACTTCTACACTCGATCTGGGTTCTGAATCATCACTGGATATCATTCACGAGATGTCTAAAATACGAGATAAGATATTAGTTTTGTTTCAACAAAAAGCAGCGCAACCAACCCAGATAACCGAAATGCAAAGAACTTCATGTTTTTGATTATTTTAGGAATCATTATCATATACTAATAATAATCCTATTTCTTTCAGACCTATAATTCACCATACTCTATGTTCACCTTTCACTAAGTTCGTAACTTATCATGTAAATTTATTGACGGGAAAGTATTCGAAATAGTTTTGGTTGGCAATGTTCAGAGTTATAGATGTGGCTTCATTGTAATTGGAGCGAACACATTAAATATTTCTATTTACAAAATATAAAATACAAAGTCATACTAATTCCACTCCAAAGTTGAACAACTCAGAAGCATATACAAGACATCTCTACTATCAATATTTATAAAGCCTAGTTATGTTGCTTCTTATGTAAATTAATTCAGTTTAATTTAAATTTAACATCTGAAAATAGACAGAATTGTGTGAAGAACATTCGCTGAATAGTTTGGGTCGAGAGCATAAAATAAGTATTTCTTTACCCCTAGATAATACATTAATGAATGCTAACCTTTTCGATACGCTCTAATTTCTCAAATATTTTGGTGGTTAGTAGCCGAATTTTATGATAACAAGTATGGAATAAAAATAATGGGACGAATGGTGTTCAGAGGTGAGTTTAACTGTTAATACATACAATGATGTGCTAATAATTGGAATGTAACAGAGATTTACCTCTGGCAACTTAGGTCCCGTGACCTCAGTATGTGTTGCGTCAAGTGGTTTAAAATGCAAGTATTGCTAATGCAAATATTCTCGCTTTGGATGCAGTTGTGATTAAAAGCATTGAATGTGTGAAGAATGTTATAATGAGCACATTATTGAGCAAAAGATTAAGATTGCTTATACACGCGCCGAATGTAAAAAATAAGAGAAAATTTATAGATAAACTAATTATATAGCAGGTATTAAAGTATAAACTTTCATTTTGCCGAAAACATAAAAATGCCGTCATGCAGTTAAATTAGCCAAATTAGTAAATTGTGCTAATTATTCAATATTCGTAAGACTACAAGCAGAAAGCCCTTATTTGATGAATTAATATTTTGGTATAAGTTTCAAATCTAAATGTATATATAGGAGCAGTAATCCTTTAAGTTTCTTAAATTTTCCTAAACTTTTTAGAATATCTTCGATACAGTTACTTCCAAAATTAATCTTCTTCAGGTTTTTGAGCTTGGAAATGCTGGAAATGTCAGATATTAAATTATTTGGAGGATTATTTTGAGAGGTTTAGTAAAATGACTATACTCCAAACAAGCCTGATGATTCCTGAGCTACAAATTTAAGTCATACACATTTAAATATATTTTTGCTCTAAGATTTCATCATTTATAAATATTTATAAGGCACACCATTATATATTATAAGGTACACCATTATTTAAATATTATCCCACTAAACAGTGTTGAAAACTTGTGAAATTTAGGAAGGACAAAATTTATTTATGCAGCTAGAAGTTAGGCGGTCATATAGCGTCTTTTGAGGTATCTTATTTTAAAACGTCAACATTATCAAAATATAGTTAGTCAAAGCGAAGTATTTAGTTTTGATATCAAAAATAATTTCAAACACTATAAGTTAATATGTAGCACAAATAATTTTGTTCGTACTCGTTTAGATAAACTAAATTATTTTGTTCCGAAACTGTTTTCAAAATAAAATATAAATGCGTCGCAATCAGCTTGAGATATCGTAAAATATATAAAGCTACACAAATTTATGTTCATAAAGACGTTTAACTTAAAATAAAAATAATATTACATTTCTCAATTACATTAAGTTGTAACGAGGAGTGTTAGTGTTTATTTTTAATTAGACGCAATAAATATAGAAATTGAATTATAGAAATTGAAAATAAAACAACTTTCAAAAAATCAAATATTTAGGCTAAAAAAATTGCTAAAAATGACTTCAAGAACTTTCACCAGCTGATGAATTCAATACTTTTGAGCAATTATAAATTCTGAACTTATACTATGACTTAAGATATTTGTGTTATAAGTTAATTGTTGGAGTACAAAACCAAAATTCTCACTTATAACGAAAATCTTAATATTATAAAAATGTATATTGAAAATACTTTATCGCATTTATGTGTTAGCATTTAGGAGCGTCACTGTTACAACTGATAATAGCTCCAAATGTCCTGACAGAGAGGCTTTTCGAAATGATTTATGGTGTAGTCTCAATGATGGAAGAATTAAATTTACAAATTTTCGTCTCAGTGTAACTTTACAGGAAATCTAAAAGAACTGTAAAGAAATTGACTCGAAAGAATGGCTTCAATCTAGGAATCGAAGCAAGGATGAAGAATTAGAAGTTCTGAGTTTGAGAATTATCATAAAATTTATCACAAAATTTTGGGCTCAAAATATGCTAATAAAATTACTTTTATAACATATAAGTTCTTCTAATTCAAAATCGTTTAAGAACTCGATATTATATAGATTGCTATTACTGTATAGTTTCAATTTATTATCTTTAATCTAGTTCCTGAATTCATTAATCAAATATTATATTTCTAAGAGGCGTATTAATTTTTCGTTTACTCTTAATAATCAGTTAATGCATCCTACATTTGTTGTGGAGTGTTAATTTCATTTTCACTCAGTAAAGACCCAGCGCGGTCGTTTGCTTTTAACAATATATATGTTATTATAACAGACAAAAAGGATCAAAATGGTAACCCGCTCAAAATTATTCCGATCATAATCGGTAAGAATCTCACTATTCATTAAAAGTCGAGAGAATTCTTGGAAGAACTCCGAGTTAATTTCGAGACGATTTATGAAGAGATAGGCTACATGATAAGTACCTCTCAAACACATCGAGCTGAGCTTATGTATAGAAAGAAACTAGTCCAACGGGGCGAAAAACATAGCGAAATCGATGTCGAGAAACCCAGTGCCAACCGCTTTGCCTCCCTAGCGGACAGTGATGTTTAACTCAAACGCACTGACAACTACGGGAAAATCTTTGATTACCTTCACGAAAAAGGAATGATGAAGGTAGCCACACAATCTCCAATCAAAGAAGTGCCTGCAAAGCCTAAATAAACACTGAAAAACTTTGAAAAAGCCCACAAGACAAAGACTAAAAAGAAGTCAACGCAAACAGCAGAAAAAGGCAACAATAAACTGGAGGACACGTCCACAAAGAAAAAACCTGACTAACCCACCCAGACCAAAGTAATCCCCAACGCGAAAGGCAATGACAAGAAAATTTAGTCTCTCAAAGAGAAGATCGCCAAATTGTAAAGAGAATTGTAAAGTTAATTTGATACAGCGGCGGCAGTGATGCGTAAATTCAAAGAAACCAAAAAGAAGTATGACGACAAGAAGATCACTTAAAAGACAAGCAATGCCGAAGCCCAGCCTGAAAACGAGAAGAAAAAGACTAAACCAAGTTAGAAAGCTGAACCTACGAAGAATATCGAAGAAAAGGCGCCTGACAAAACGAAGCCTAAGGACGCTCAGAAGCAGAAAGAGGAAAAGCCCCCAGTCTAAAAGTCACAAGATCAAAAGACCACTTAAAAGCCCCAATCGAACACAAAGTCTCCTCAAAATGAAACTTAGAAAAAGAAAGAGGATAAATAACCTGTCTTAGAAAAGCCTGTCAAATCATAGCCAAAAGATGGTCCAAATGAATAAAAAACGATAGCTGACGCAAAATAGGAAACCATGCCAATCTTAACGGAAGCCTAGAAGAAAAAGAAGCAAGTTAAAGAATATCAGAAATAGTTTATCTAACAATAGAGAGCTAAATAAGATATCAATGCGCCTAAACCCTAGGAAATAGTTAATCTACCACCGGCAATATACTCCGAAATTAGGGATTTGCAAAAACAAATAAACTAAGAAGGACCCCAGGTACCTAATCAAGTTGATGAAACGATGCATCAAAGGCAACCACCACCAAGCAATGCCAATACAACGGAACAACCTCTCGTGCAAGCCGAAGGAAATAACGAGCAAAAAGGAACTGAGCAAGAACCAGTTTCTAAAAAGTAAGTTAGCGAATCAGGTGAAACTGGTCCGCTAACGACTCAGTGAGGGCCCTGCTGGGTCTTTACTGAGTGGGCATAAATGACGGGTTGAGCCCGTTTTGAAAGTGGAAACACTGGCGTGCGAGAGCCCATGTTTTGCTTTCGAAAGTCTCAATGAAGTCTGTTTGTGCCGTCTCGAGGAAGTGAAATGAATATATGTTATTATAACAGTATTTAATATTATTTAACTGTATCAATTAATATATTTCTTCACTTAATATATTTAATATATTTATTTTCACTCCATTACATGTCAAGTATTGACGCATATTAATTCGTTGAAAAAATTAGCATGGATGAATGTTCAGAATCATTGCTATATTGTGACAAATAAACTAATATCAAATATATTGTAATAAAAATTCGTTTACATTATGAGAGTTAGAATCAAAATAATTGGGCTTTCAGGGAAGTTGAATTGCTAAGTAAGTTGTCTCACAATAACATTATTAAAATATATAAATCGTTCACTGAAGGCTAAGATCTCTATATCGTAACAGATTATACCGATTCTGGAAATTTATCCTAATTAATCAGTGTTCGCGCTAAGGCTAACGATCCTTTTACTGAAACTGAGGTAATGTTCTACTTCGTTTAAATTTTGTTCGCTTTGAAGCATATTCACGATAACTAGATCATTCACAGAGATCTGAGACCGAAAAATATTTTACTGACTAAAATAGTGACTGGTAATATCTAAAGACAGTAAGTAAAACTTGGAGGTTTCCACTAAGCGAAAGTACAAGAATAACTGGAATTAGAACAAGTTGGAAACCCTTCTTACTAAAGTCCCGAATAATTGCTCGAAAACGGTTACACTAATAAATCAGATATTTGGAACCTTGGATGCGTTCTCTACGAGTTATGCACGTTCTGTTTACCGTTCAGTGGGTAAACGTTGTATGCTATGTTTACAAAAATTAAACAAGAGAAACATAAATCAATTGACAGTAAGTGGTTCTCAAAAGAACTATCAGCTATTGCAGATTCACTGTTAATAAAAGACCCAGAGATAAGACCGTCAGCCAAAGAACTTCTGGAATTACCGTTTGTATAAAAGTGGATAACAATACTAGCTTAGAAGCAAATGATAGACAAAGAGCTTCTTGAAACATAATAATGAGTGAGAGAGATAAATGAATATAAATGATATTATAATATTGTTGTTAATACAACGAATTCTGGAGCGTTCAGATTTAATTATATTAAGGTAAATATGAAAAAATATTACCAAAAAGATATACACTGATCATTGGACATCATTTAAGAACATTTGTTCAAAACTTTGTATCATAATTTGCAATTTTACTTGATACAATGAATTTATGCTTTTGCATAATTAATTTCTTTAACAGTGGAATTATAACGCTAGTCCTTTGAATAATTTTTCTTATTAATTCATTCTGTCGTTGAATTGATGTTAATAATATTTATCGTACAATTAATTCATTTACTAATCATATAGTTGAGAAAAGTGTTGTTTGCGCTAGATCGACCAATATTAATTGCAGTACTGTTGCATATTCTTGTCATATTCTTTGCCAAATAGTTCATCTTGAATATTCTATCTTATTTTAATTCCAAACTAGCCCAATTCAATTATGTTTTGAGTATTTTCTGGGTTGAGTTATTGGTTAAATTGTATATCATTTTGAAATACGGTGAATTCTCCGGTTATCATATTCAGTGCGAACACGCGTTCCTCATTGTTTGTAGTTACGATTAAGCACCCGCTCCCGCAGAATGCGACTGTGTTCGTGCAGCCTGAATCGCCTCCGTTGTCCCAAATTACTTCAAGTACATTATTTACTGCCCACACTCTCTCTTATCCAACCGCGTAAACAAAATTTAAGTATTAATAAAATTTGATAAATAGCTCGGGAACACTTAAAACGAACTTGAAACTGTTTTAAATTAAAGCAAAAATTTGTTTGATGTTGTTTTAAACGTAAACGGATCCGTTTTGAGAGAAGATGTTCCCAAAACTTGAGCCACACTCCAGTTATGTGTTGAAATCTGGAACAGTTGCTACTATTGTTAGATTTTAGTTGCTCAGAACGTACAACTGATCAAAAAATAGAACATAAATTTAGCCGTTGTTGTAAATTGTCTGGTACTGGAACCCAAAGTTTATAGTGGTTGAATATAATTGGTGCTTCCTTGTTAAACCGATGTAGAACTAAAAATTTATATAATATTATTGTAACACTTGTCTTTACTGGTTAATAACGTAAATCGCGTTATTATACAGCGTTAAGTATATTTGTTACTGAGAATTTGTTATTGGAGTTACAAATGCAAGTTGTTACAAACTCAAAGTATCGTCCTTCTAATACAGTTAGTCTTGTGATAACTACAATTCTCGAAGCAAACTGTTCTGTTTACTGATACTCAAAGAACTGATAATTTTATGGCAGCACGTAATTATTAGCTTTTAATATAATGTATTCTTCATTAATTGAGAAAAATAGCACTCTTGGAAATCATTCAGCTCGTTTACTTAGTCTATTCCAATAAAAGAAGATAAATATTAAGTAGTTAATTGAATCCCATACCTATTTAGTTAAATAGGAATTTATTAGCCATTTAATTTTACTTTAGTCACCTTCAGCGTCTGCATATTTACAATGTAACCTTCAAATTTCCCGCGTATTTGAAGTAAAAGAATACCTCCAGAATAAAATAAATGGTTCAAGAGCTAGTCGCAACTTATCTTTATAACTTCCTTATATTGAAAGTCGATATCGATCGTGTAAATCACATTTTAACAAACAGCAAATAGTGAGCCACAATATTAATAAAACTTAACTTAAAATGGAGTTTATCCACATGAATGCATCTATTATGTTATTTTGTTATAACTAAAATACTTCCTGTTACCATCATAAAAATACAGGGTGTTATTATTTGAAAATATTTAAGGACTATATTCCTTAGCCCTGTATTCTGAAATATTACATGCAGTCAAAAACTGCAAATCAAACAAAATTGTATAAATACACTTGTCAATCAATAAATAGATGGCATCGTCGCAATATGTTATCTGATATGAATACAATTCTTGTGTATTGCTTGGAATTCTCCCAGACTATATCTACAATCTCTACTTTGAAAAAAGAATTTTCTTGTGTTTATTGCATACAATTATCTGACGATCAAAAATATACAAATAATAACCTAGTTTCATACTTATGGGAATAATATTCAGAGCTCCGTTAAGATTAATCAATTTGTTTACATTTTTATTTACAATATTGTGAAATTATTAAAGGTCTTGCGTCATTAGGCTGTATGTATTTATTTAGTTATTGCTGTTGTAATATATATTCTTGCAAATGCAACAGTAATAATCTGTTTCAAAGCCCAATTATTTTGATTCTAACTCTCATAATGTAAACGAATTTTTATTACAATATATTTGATATTAGTTTATTTGTCACAATATAGCAATGATTCTGAACATTCATCCATGCTAATTTTTTCAACGAATTAATATGCGTCAATACTTGACATGTAATGGAGTGAAAATAAATATATTAAATATATTAAGTGAAGAAATATATTAATTGATACAGTTAAATAATATTAAATACTGTTATAATAACATATATTCATTTCACTTCCTCGAGACGGCACAAACAGACTTCATTGAGACTTTCGAAAGCAAAACATGGGCTCTCGCACGCCAGTGTTTCCACTTTCAAAACGGGCTCAACCCGTCATTTATGCCCACTCAGTAAAGACCCAGCAGGGCCCTCACTGAGTCGTTAGCGGACCAGTTTCACCTGATTCGCTAACTTGATTTTTAGAAACTGGTTCTTGCTTCTCAGTTTCGTTTTGCTCGTTATTTCCTTTGGCTTTCACGAGGTTTTATTGTATTGACATTGCTTGACGGCCTTTGATGCAACTATATATATTAAAATATTAAAGTTACAGTATATATTTTATATATATATATATATATATACTATAATGTTCATATATATATGAACCAGTTGGTATGATAATATTAATCATTGGATTTGTGATGGAATGTCAATACCATATGAAAATTATTATATCAAATATGGATATTCACCTATTCTAGAACGAAGTTATAGTTATTTTACTCACTTTATGTATTAATTGTTAAATAGATGATTATTACAACACCAAATAATAAATAAAATACTATGAGTAACTAAAATAAGGGTAATTTTTCTTCAAAATCAATATTACGTTTATAAATTAAACCCGCTTCTATTATTAAAATTCAAATGACTAATTGCAATTAAAATACTATTTTAAATTAAGATGACATAAAAAATTAATCATTTGTGCTTATGAGGTTTAAAAAGCTGGATGAAACATGGAATAAAATTACTGATAAGTAACTCACCGAAGTTATTGAATCTTTCAATTAATTACTTGAAATAGCTAAACGTACTCAGTAAAATGATTATATTTAGTTTATTACAGATCATAGCCCTAAAAAACTATATTTTGAGATATCATTTGGGAATGCTTCACTAATGAAAATGTTCTTAAACTGTGGACAATAATAGTATACGCTACCAACATCATTGGCATAACAGTGTGATGATTCCATGAAACACTACTAATAAACTCTAATTAATACATAAAGTTATATTTGGTGAGAATAATTTAACTATATGATTATTATAGATTATTATTTTATCTCATTCATTGGTAACTTCAACATCTAGTTCTTTCTTAATATGATCAATCACTTATTAAAGTCTGATATTTTCAGCTTCTGTGTACTTTATTACAACGTTCTTGTTTTCCTTCTGAGCGTTGAACCCGTTCTCTTTTATATATAAAATCATATTCTCAATTTGCTCTTCTTTAGTATTAATGCGAACAGTTCTGCTTCGTTTTGGAAAATTCATAAAATTAATGTGAATGTTTTGGGGCTCTTAATCAACTATTTCTGGTTTAACTTTAAGTTTCTTGTTCAACAATTCGTTCTCTAATTTTAAAGCGGTTATTTGGGTTTAAAATTCGTTTAATTATTCTTGTAACTGAATTTTATCAGCCTCTTGTTGTTATATTTTTGTGTTTCGGCTTTCAAGTTATGAGTTAGCCAATTCTTCTGTATGATGGTGTTAATTTTATAGTTAAATAATATTCGCCTCATATAAAAACTTGCTTTGTGCCAGTTGGATATTGCTCTCTTCTTTTTATTATCTTAATGTTTCTATCTAGCTTCTGCTTTAATTTACCTCAATGTGCGCTACATTAATTTGTTTCGTTAAATCACATTTCTAACTTTGTAGTTGTTAAACTTACTAATTAAGGTCATTGTTCGCATGAGCAAGATTTTGATTAGCATCAAAATATTGTGCGAGGGTTCTATTTAGTTCAGAAACTAAATTTTATGACTGTATTAGTTTTTGTATATTATCCAAATTATTCTATGTCTCACTGTAATATTTGTTGTGCAATTAATTATATTATGATTCATACTTACGATTCAACTGATATTATTCGAGATATTGACATTTATATTAATCTCTTTCTATAATAATATCTTAGAGCTTCTTTTGCAAGTCATTCATTTGTTTTTAAATTATATTCAGTTTTGTCTCTTGTTCTTGTTTGCTTTAGTTGTGCTGGTCCTTTTCAGTTTATAACTCGGTTCTGCTTTGATTTAATTAGTCTTCAAGAATTTGCACTCTTATGTTAGTGTTTTCAGTGAGTTGTATTCTTAATTGCTTCAATTATTCATCACTCGTGTTCAGTTATAATTATCTAGTTTCCAATTCTTTCTCCAATTCTTCTTGATTTTAGATACTTGCACTAATTTATGACACTAAGAGGGTTATCTCTTCATTTTTTTCGTTCAGCTAGTTCTACAGCTCCACTGTCATTTTATGGAGGTGGTGTTATTTATATACCCATGTATTATTGATTTAAAAAGTTAAATATAAATTTGTTATTTTTAATTATTTAGCTAACGAATTAACTAATTTTTGGGTTCATATGGATGATAAGTTAAGATAATCTTGTAAATACTGTATAGTAATAACTGTATTGTAACAAAAATATGATAACATTAACTTAATTTTGGTCAAATCTGGTGTATACTTTTAGGCATTCTTTTGTAAATTCACTTTTTTGGGTTCAATTTGTAATTTAATAAGGAAAGCAGTTCACTAAAATTGAACTAGGAACTTAACGAAAATAACTTCAAAACTAAAATAAAATGATTGAGTTGTGTTCACTGTTTTTTCTGAACAAGAACATTTTGGTATTAAAATACGTTCATTTTGTTTACACAACTCCTGAAAAACAGATGATATTCATAAAGTAGTGAGTGAATTGACCTGAGTGAATTGATTCCATTATATTTCATTTATTTTATATGTTTCAGAAATTACTATTTTAAATCTGTCTCACATCTCAAGTTCGTTTATTTAAACCGTTTAGTGCTCAAACTTTTGGTATTTCCTGTTTTTCAGGAGGAAAAATATTAAAACGGCGATTCCGAGAACAACAAAAACAACGGCGAGAACGACCCAAATGATCCACTTTTAGCTTTTGTAGTTTTCTTCTTCCTCTTCTATTTACTGAACTATTTAGAACTCAAACCATCCGGTGTTTTTAACTAGCAAATGTTTTGTTTAAGATGTCATAGTGTAGTTACCGAGGGCTGTGACTTGCAGGTTACAATCATTAGCTTGATTCTGGAATTTTTCTGTAAAGCACATTAATATTCCGGGGTCAATGCGGGACACTTCAAAATAAGCTTAGTCAGAAACATTAAGCTGATAATGAAGCTTTTCCTATGGCACATTGTATTCGAGCATCTTTGTGTTACTGGGAACTATATTCACGAAAATGAGCTCGGCATATATAGTGCTATTGTTGTTGATGTTGGTTTCAATGGAGTAATAAATGTAATCCAAGGCACTGAAGGTGCTAACTTCTACATCTATCTCAAGCACGCCTTTTCCCTCGTACTTTTTGCAGTCAGGACCAATTATATTCATTAAAACTGGAGTAGAACATATTTATACTGCAAATAATTCTGTTGAAGCCACATCAATTACTATTCTCTTGTTTTAGCCTTTAACGTGATTGTGGACCAAGTAAGTGCGTTCTGGTAGCTTCTTAGTGAACATTGTCACATGTTCTTCGTAATAGTGAACTGCAGACGCAACTAACATCATCTAAGTATCACATGTGCTTATTGCATTGACATAAATGAATTTAGAACCATCGTTCTGCTCTCTCGATAGTAATACGACAAATGAAACAGATGTTTAATTTTGTTGGTACTATTCTAAATTTAAATCATAAATATCGCTGAAATGTACTTTGCATTTATTTGGGATGTTAAATACTCCCAAAAATGCAAATTGATGGTAAATAGCTGTTTTACTGTCAGCTATGATTACTGGAGGTACTTGAACTCCTATTATAGTATTTACGTTCTTTTTTAGAGCTATATTTTTCTCTTACTGGTTTATAAGAATATCATCTGGCTCAACGCTGCTTTGGAAACAAATAATTATGTTAATCATTGGAGTGGAGTCTGTGTGTATTTTCTGTGTGTACTTTTCATAATTAATGTTAATATATGATATTAGATAATATCTATCAGCGTATATAAAATTGTATATAATGTCAAGTTTTGATGTAATGTTATTATAATGTAACGTATATTAAGTTATAATAGTTTATACTTAAATATTGCAATATAATAAATAAGTATATTACAAAATACATAAAATAAGTATTGAAAAAATTTGAGTTATACAAAAAAATTAAAAGTTCAGATAAACTCCATAGTGAATACTGAGTATAATATGTGAAGAACACATTGGGTTTAAAAGACATCACACCGTAATTCTATGGGTTTAAAAGATAAAAGTATTGATAAAATAAATATTAATATTTTAATACAAATTTGACAAAAGTTTGAGTGATAGTGCGATTTATTTGTCTATCTTAGTTTAAAAAGTAAATAAAGATAAGATCATTTGAAAAGAATATAAAATAAAGAAGAGAAAAATTGATCGTTATTATTTGGTATTTAATATTTAGTAAAATCATAGTAATTAACAGAGAATCAAAATTATTCACTTCAAATATGCCATATGTATATAAAGAAAGTGAAGAATCATTAGAGGTTACATGGAAAGAAAGTATCAACAAATAATCCGATAAGTAATAATTGTCATATTAGTACTACACAGATATTTTTACATGTGTTGATATAACATTTAACAAATGCTAAATAGTAAAAGAAGTAATAAGTAAAACACGTAATCTCTATTTCCACAACTGCTCTGTAAATTTAGCGTAACTGTAAGGAAAATGGATTACCTTAAAACTTTATAAATGCATTTGTGTCGACGATTTTTAATCGCTCTGTAACATCAGTAATTTGATAGTAGAGTGTTCTTAATTTCGTATTGAATAGTTAAACTCAATTTAATTAGTAAATTTAAACATATATTATAATAAGTAAAACAATATTGATTTGTCATGACCCCGGACATAAAATTGATGTGTGAGTAATTTAGTTTATTTTCATAAATAATATTAGTTGGAGTATTTATACTACAAAGCTCACTGATTATCGTTGAACTCTTCCTCCTTCTTAGGTTTAATAAGTTACGAGTGCTCGAAGACTACTTGACCTTCATGATGTTCAAACTCAGAATTTCATTTGCTTCAACACCAATAACATTTAGAACGGGACTACTCGATAATAAGATCCGTTCCTTCTAACTCTGCTCACTACAGTCATTCAATGAAGTTCTCAAAAGTATTTAAATAGTTTGAAATTCGAGACAAATATTTCGTACCCTGAATTTCAGTATTTTATTTTAATTATCAATTTGAAGGGTCAAGTAACAAATAATTATTTGTGTGACTAAAACTTTTTAATACATTTTTTAGTATTAAAATTTGTTAAGCTTGGGATTTTCAGGAACTTTATGATTTTAGCTATCTTTGGGTGGTTTAATATAAATTATTTAAGACGTCAACTTAAGCTTCAAGAGCTTCAGTTTTAGTTACTAATGTGGTCTGCCTGAGAAGATTAACCTGATTTTAGAAAAATTATAGTACGATACATAAACTAAGTTGAGTAGGCCTCAAAATGGGGCTACTATATACAACCATGATACGAAGCTATTTTATGATTTATGGTGAATATTGGCCTCTCGAATTCGAAAACAGTCAGTTTGGATAATTGTGCGATTAATTTAAAACAAAATAGTTCGGTTCAGTATCTTATTTTATCTAAATCCGAATTATTTAGATTCAGTTTAATTCAGTTCCCGCATATAATAAGCGTGTAATGTCAGTTTGACAAGAATCAAACAATTAGTTCCGTTTTCAAACCGTTTTTGGAGCGGAAGAAGAAACTGGATTGTTAGAAAACGCATTTAAGCGAACAAAACGCGTTGGAGAATAATTTTGAACTTAAACTGAGAACAAGATAGAAAAAGATAAGTTTGTTGCTGAAAACTATAGTTGGATTGTTGCCCGTGAACTGTTTGGAATGATTTGATTTTATAATTAATATTTAAAAATATTTTAATATATACTGTAACTTTTATATTTTAATATATACTGTTTCATTTTATGGTTAAATTAACCTTCGTTTCAATTTATTCATCGTTCGTCTAACGTTTAAAATAAGTTTACCATTAATAGAAATAGGCTAACTTACTTATGTTGTTTCTAATCATGTTTTTTAAATTAAAGTAACTTGAAAACAACTAAATTAATTGAAATATTGTGTAAAAACAGAGATGGGCTCTACGTATAATTAAGACACATGTGGCTTCTAACTATTTCAACTATTTCAAGTTAGGAGTGGAATTAACATTCCAGTATATTTTATTTTCTGCAAATAAAATAATATACTTTGTCTATTCTCGGATTTCAACCAAAACAAATAAAAACAATCTCAAATATATAGTCTCTCTAAAATTAGTCTCTTAAATAGATCGCTACATTCTTCAAGCAACGTGTTCACTTGATATCAATGTTGTAAATTTTTATATTATTCAATAACAAAATTTTAAATGTTTGCTTCATTCTATTCCATTATAACAGACTCTATTATAACACAGAATTGCAAAGCTGACTTATTAAAATACACATTGTGTACACAATAATATCAATACAGAAAGTTGTATCCTGATTATAATATCTGTCTTCGACTAAAATAGAAGAATTTAAATATTATTTAAAAAAATGGAATATGCATTTTTCATTCGTAAAATGCATCAGACAAAATTTAAATTGGCTAACCCAATGACAAATTTAAATATAAAACTAACGAGATTATTCGATTTTATAATTTTTACTTTCTTTTCTACTCATAATCAACTCGATGAAGTCGTTGCTTCTAAATATTTTTGTTCTTTTTCTTCTAGCGAATGTAATTTACAATAGCTGTTTTCGTATTGTATAATGGGCTTGATTTTTGAATATAGTTCAAGTCGATAGATTACAAAGATGGTAATGTTAACATACTAAATTTGATTAGTTTCCTGTCAAACAAAGTTAAATGTTTTATTGTTGTATTAGGCGCGGCCACATCTATTGTTGAATCATATATTAGTAATCTCTTTGTTTTAGGATACGCTTAAGTAATTTATGTTTTACTTAATTTTAAGATTTTCGCATTAAAATAACTACAAAGTTCATAGTTAAAATTTGAAATGCATATTTGTTCTGCTTTAATACTTTCAGGATCTTACACGGAAGTGTTTATAAATGTACAGTGCTATATACTTAGTGAATTCCAATTCCCTTTTAGTTCGTTTAAATTAATATTTAATTCTCTCAAAATTAGTATTCTTGGTTTACATATTTAAAATATATTTAAATCGTGTATTTTATTATCAAATAGATTATTAATATCCAACATTTTGTTTCTTTAAACTTCAATATTAGTATTTGAAAGGTTGATATGGGCTTTTGATTCACTAATCAAAATACAATTTGTAAATACAATGTATGATATGTTAATATTTTATATTATTGGTAAGTCGCTGACTACTTTTTCAAAATATATCTCAACAATATTCTGTTTTAATGCATTTCCTAACAGACTGAGATATATAGTTTAATAAAAATCTTGTTTTTAATTTTATATGCATAATGAATCACATTCTAGGTTATCAAGAGCCTAAAAGTTATTTGAATGATTATATTCTGTCACAATTAATTATACTCTTCTTGCTTTAAATTTACTGTTATCTATCTATCCTTCGAAATTACAGTTTTACAACATGACAATGTTCCAATTCCCAGAAAATTACTTTAAATCAGCATTTATGTTAAGTAAAGTTAAAGTGTTTAAACTACAATTCAATTTACCACAACTATAGAAATCAAATTACTATTGTGAAGATACTTAAACTGTTAGACTTTATATTTTTAAATTATGAAGCTAGTAACTTTTAATTAACGTTTCTATTATATTAAGTTTAGATGCTGTGCACTCATTTGTAAAATTGTTTGTGCAAATGCAATTATTCATTTTTAATACTTCCATATTTCCTTTAATCTTTGACACATCTATAGTACATTGTGCAATTTCTAAAACTTAAGTAAGTTTTAATATTTCATATTGCTAGTACTCTTAATTATCCGTTCCTTAAATGACAATGTAACTGTATGAGTTTTGCAGATATTTTATATTTACTGGTTATGCGTTTATGTCATCTGACCACTGTATTTGTAGATAAAATGTGTTTGTTGCAATTACAAAAGGCATTTATGGAGTGAAATTTATATTTATCAGTGTTGAATATATTACATGTATAGCGACAAAATATATCATCTTTCTTTGATAACCAAAATCAATCAAGAGTGAGTAAGATTCTGGCTTAGTCATGTTATAATATCATATTCAAAAAATATACTTCAGAACCTAGACAGATACACAAGCAGTTTTCAAAAATAGCCAGGATGATTGTGTATGATTCACTATTTTTGAAAGATTACTGAAAGATACAGATAATGTGATAATGTACGATGAAAACTTTCATGTTTTATATTTTGTTTAATTCTATAATGCTTATATTTTAGTGCTCAATATTATAAACATAACTATTTTGTGATTTATTAGAAATGAAATGAAAACAAGATACATATTTAAAAATTCTTTAAATTTTTAAAATTAATAATAGACGTTTTTGATCTTATATATAAATGGAACTATTTTCATATTAAACACGATTTAGTGTTTAATACTATTTGCATATTTCTGTATCCATATACAAAATATATACAACAATAAGGTAATATTTAAATATATTCACTATTTTAGAACAAATTAACACACCATAATGTTATATGTTCTATGTTTTCATCTTCCTGAACTCCACATAATTCACGTTAGTGATATCCATGGCGGCATTTACGGTCACAAAGATTAGCCCGAACTAGGTGATATCGGCACGCTCCTGAGTTACTACCAAAGAGTATAGCAAAATATATCCAGTAATCCAGAAGCTGCAATGTTGCTGATTGGTACAGGAGACGATTGCGAAGGAACAGCGTTATCTGGCTTATCGGAAATAAAATGCTCTGAAATTTATAAGTTTCTGACCAAATTACCGTTTGATATGATGACGGTAGGTAACCACGACTTGAGCCAGCCAGCTTCTATGGAGTTCTTGCACGACTTTCAACATAATTTCCAAAAGAAACCATTTGTGACCACCAACACATATTACAACAAAACTGGAGCGCTTTTTAGTTAGCCCTTCAAGTACCAAGTGATGTCCAACGGAATCCGAGTTTTCATGATAAGTCTTATGTTTTCTCCAACTCAAAACGACTATCAGAACACGTTCACGAAAAATATAGAGCAGACCCTAAGATCCTCTTGGTTCAGAGAAATTCTCAACGAATATGCCGTAAAGTCCGACATCTTTCTCCTCAACATGCATATCGGAACCATCGAACCTGAAAGTCACTCCACCTACAAAACAATAAGGGCTTTGTTTGATGAGTTTAACTACAAGATCCCAGTCCACGTAATGTGCGCGCATAATCATTTCGTGTTCCACGTTGTTTGTCCGCCCATAAATGGAGTGGTGGACGAAAACTGTATATCAACGGAATCTGGCTCGATGCTCCAAAATATTCAGCATGTGATTTGGACGCTCGCTCCACAGAATGTAACAACTCAAGCTGGAACTTCTTTCATTGGCTCAACAGCTGTGAGTGTTGTCCCATTTGAATTTGATAAGATGATAGTTGCACAAACTCAAGCTGGAGAGGGTCTCGCAGCTCGGTTCAACATCCCAGCTGATAAATTTGACACTCCGGATGCAGTTGAGCTCAGAAAGCAAGTTCATGATAAAATATAGGAGATGAACTTGAATTAAGTCATCGGATTCTCCAAGTTCACGTACGTGTACGCTAAGGGTATGCATTTCAACGATTCCGCGCAGCGCCTCTGGACAAACGCTTTGATGCCCGCTCTGGTGATAAACAAAACCCTTCAAAAGAAATGTTACCAGTTTCCGATCACGCGTGTGGACAGCACGTTCAGGTACAACATCCCGCAAGGAAACATAACCTTAGACGACGCCGTGCGCATAATGCCCTTTTCCTTCAACATAACCTACATCCCAGGATTAACAGCCGACAACGCGCGTTGTTTGTATTTCTGGGGGAACCTCGCCCGCTGGAACCACGAGCAAAAAGTAATTACCATTGAATAATTTTAAGAACTTTATTAACACTACATTACTAACCGGGACAATTCCACTTCAAAGTTCGTGATCTTTTATTCAGTTCCAAATAACACCTGGGAGGGAGAGTGCTACGATTTAATCACCGACAATTACGAGCACAAGAGGTTCCTCATGGGTTACGAGTACTGCGGAATTTCTGGGCACGAACCGGAAGTTTATCCCACGAGTTCAGGTATATAACTGATGGACGAACTCTTCGTTGAGTTCGTAAAAAAGTATTTTAATTATGGTGGAGTGTAAAGTGAGGGAAATACGAAGAGGAGTGAAGGAATTTACTGGGGAGTGAGTGTGAGAGCGGTTTGGGCGATTGGAGTGGGGGTTATTGCGTTTTTTGTGCTGAGGAGGTGATAAATTACTCTAGATTTGTTAGATTAATATATTTCAAAACGAAAAACGGTGTTTTATGATCAGGTAGAAATACTAAGTTACTGAGTTACACGTCAGATTCGACCAATTTTCTTATACTCCAGCTAGATCAACACAACAATCATAATAATCAGCAGATTTATTAATCGCTGAGCTTTTTAGTGGTTATTCCTTATTATTTGTTGACTATATTTCTATACTGTTAAAAGCATTAGGTTAGCATTTACATTTATTTATATACAGAGTTTACACGTGTAACTAATTTGAAAGTCCTGAGATCTCGCAGCTCTTGAATATGACAGTTATAAAATTGCCAGAAAGCTGTGACAAATCTATTTTGCAGTTATTAAATGTTATATATGTTTTCATGGCATTTAGTTTCCAGCAGTTCTGATAATCAACTTAAAACTCTGGTGTATTCGCAGTGAATATGTCCAGGCATGTGCTTACTGCGAGTTTTGCAATTTGATCAATTCCAATATTCGTGTTTGCAACTTTCAAGCTGTTTACCGTGTACTTACCGAATTCATTGCTGCACTAGCAGTCAATTATTTCTAACCACTTAAAATGCCCCTGAATTTAGATCAGATCCAGTTTGCAGTTCTTCAAAACAACAGTCGGTTCATAACCGCTGAAAGAGGACCACCCGTTTTTCAAACCGAGAACTTCAAGTTTCGTGTACGTGTTTTTGTTCTCAATGTTCGAGTCCAGGACCCAATTTAATGTTATGAAGTCTTTTGTTGATGAGAAGTTGAGCATTCGGAGTGGTTGATGTGTTTTACAAGCTTATATTTTTTTGAGTTAATAAGATATTGAGTAGAAAATACATATATGTTGGAAAAGTGTTATACATGTATAATGCATCAAACCTCACATTTAATATACATTTTGGGAGGAAAACGCAATAATTTATCAACTTTGCTCTAAAAACTCAGCAAAAATCTGAAATTGGGGGAATTGATTTTTAAAATCCCAAAGAAATATATATTAAAATATTAATACTTTTCATCTCATTCAATTTTGTTAAAACTGCGATATTATTGAACATAAATAGTTGTTCAAAATCCATTTATAATAGCATTAATATTAAAAATTTCCACTTTATTTTTAAATACAGAAAAGAAGAATTTCAAACAGTAAACATATTTTAAAATATGATGATATTTGTGATAATATTACTGTTAAGAAATAGCTGAAATCAATTCCTGAGACGAAATTATTTTATCATATTAGGAAGAACAAGCAAAGCTAAAATCACTTTAAGTTGAAACTATAATTTGCTTCTCTGAATCCCTAAACACTAAATCAAATGTATATACTAAGTTTAAATTTGATAAAATACTACTACCTTGCTGCAGAGCGTTATGAAAATTTTCTCGCGGTATTACACAAACTTGGTCACATAATTCTCTGCGTGAAGGAACTATTGCAACGAAATAAGGTCAAAGAAGCCGTTAAGCTACCGGAAGATTGGCACTTTGTGTAAACTCCGTAAAGCCTCAAAAATGTGGTAAAAGGATTAGCAGTAACGTTATACTTGATAAATATAGAGTTACTATCGATAATTGAACTCTTTGAACATTATCAAACTTGAAAGGTTATTATTCATCCATTACTGTGATATGATTGATTTCTATGTTGTGGAGCGGTAAATATTATAATTATTATAATTATTGTATTAAATGAAATTCTCGCGAATTTTGTATAAATTTACATGAAAAATATTTATAAAATATTATTATATATTTTGCTTTATCATTTAGTAAATAACATTAAAATTTAATGGTTTCACATCAATTCTATTATTTAAAATATGTATTTATGTTGCATTATTGCAGAATGGCTTCACTTCTTTTTGAACATCACATTAATTTAGCATACTAGTATCATTGAATGCTGTTATAGAATAGAAAATCATCAAACATTATCTCTGAAACTCTTGTTTTAATCGAATAGTGATTATTTCAAACACAAGATACCCGTTTCGGAGCCTATCCATATTTATTTGGCAATTAGTTACTTTGCCAGTTAAATTTTGGTGTCTCTAGCTGGATCCTAAGTTAATGATCTAATTTTAGTTTCATTGGGGTGGAAACGGGTTTGAGCGCAAAAATATGAAGTGTAAAATATATCATTGCAATTATAGAGTACTTATACAATATAAATCACTGGTTTCAATCAAAATTTCAATCCCTCACATGACTTTTCACACCAAGTCGATTTATCCACTCCTTTTCAGGGCTGCATTATACATTGTTATACTTTGGAAAAATACTCTTTACAAGATACATAAAAGTGTACACTAAATACGTATATATAGTTTAATAAATACTTTATGTTAATCAATATACTATGAAGACCACACATATATCGGCTCTTTATTTATTTGTGTTATCAATGTTGAACAGTTCTGCATATATCGGCTCATTCTTTTGGTACATCTCAAAAACATCCACTCAATAATCAATTACTTCGGTTAATGTTCAGATTTCCATAGATTTACATTAATATATATTACAAAAATATAACATGTTTTTTACTTATATTTATGCATTATTACATATTAACCACTTCAATGTGAAAGAGAGAATATATAAAATTGCAGTTAAATACACATATACTAATTTATATTATATGTAATGCAATGAATATTGTATAATTCAACAAATTCTATTGCTTTTTAGTTTATTAAAACAGGAAATAATATTTTTTGTTTCTAAACATAACCATCTAACAGCAAATAAAGTACATTGGAGTAACTAAACGATGAATTCAGCACGAATTACAAATATTAAGCTCATTTTACAACAAACATTATTAGTTTTATTTATCTTAACATTTAGTTAACAAAATAAGATCATGACTAATTAGAGAATAAATGATAGCACGAAATAAAAATATCCGTCACAGTTACTTCTATATATTATATAACATAATAAACGCATTTCGTTAAAGTTTATCAGTTGTAAGATCAACCTTTGGATCCAAAGTACTAATGCATATTTTAAAGAAATTTTGTAAGCTATTCAACACTATATTGACGATTTAGATGGTTTGGTGAGTATGTTAATAATATATATATATATATTCATTTCACTTCCTCGAGACGGCACAAACAGACTTCATTGAGACTTTCGAAAGCAAAACATGGGCTCTCGCACGCCAGTGTTTCCACTTTCAAAACGGGCTCAACCCGTCATTTATGCCCACTCAGTAAAGACCCAGCAGGGCCCTCACTGAGTCGTTAGCGGACCAGTTTCACCTGATTCGCTAACTTTCTTTTAAATCATTATATATATAACATATTGTTATAACATATATAATATTTTGGTTTATTCGCTAACTTACTTTTTAGAAACTGGTTCTCGCTCAGTTCCTTTTTGCTCGTTATTTCCTTCGGCTTTCACGAGAGGTTGTTTTATTGACATTGCTTGGCGGCCTTTGATGCAACTATATATATTAAAATATTAAAGTTACAGTATATATTAGCGAATCAGATATATATATATATTATACTCAGTAACTAAAAGACAATATTATTACATTTATTATTGTAATGTATTACCATAGTAAGTAACCCAAGCAGGAGTTTTCGATTCTATACAGTTAAATGTACTTTATCTTAAGCTATAAATACTATATTCAATAATAAACCCTATATCGAACCGTTTTCATGAATTCTAGACCTACCATTTCATTTAAATCAAAAAATATATTTTATTATTATTATCATGTTTACATCACTTTCTATAATTTTATATTTCAAATCTATTTCAAATTATGGAAATCTGAACATTAACCACTTACTTCAATCACAAGTAAGGTGCTTTTTGGCGGGTATTTCCGGGTTTAATCCCGCACCAACCCGCAAAAACAGTACGGGTTTTCCTACTCAAGGCCTTGGATATATTATTTTAGCGGGTCAGAAACCCGCTATTTTGAGCATATTTTACGAATATTTTAATATTTAACTTATACCAAATTTATATTATTTCATCTCATAATGAAGTGGCACTTGAATTGAAAAAATATGTATAGACACATATTATATATTTTTCATTAATTACCATACCTTTACACTACAAAAATAGGCTAATTTGCGGGAATATACCCGCTGGCGGGTAAAATACCGTGAAAATTGAAAATAAATCGGGATAAATCCCGCCTACCCGATATTACCCGCTGCGGGATATTTTGAAGCCAAACCCGCCGGGTTTTATCCCGCAAATACCCGCTAAAAAGCACCTTAATCAGATGACAATAGCTAGATGAAGAGTGGTGTTTTGGAGTGTTAATATCAAATTAGTGATTTATGTTATATAACTTAAATTATTAGCATATTTTGAAGCAAAATTTATGATAATTCTCAAACTCAGAACTTCTAGTTTTACATCCTTACAGTAATACTTTTATTCAATCCATTCATTTGAGTCAATTTCTTTACTGTTCTTTTGGATTCCCTACAAAGTTGCTCTGTGACGATATTTTGTAAATTTTATTCTTCCATCTTTGATACTTAATTATTTCGTAAAATCTCTCTGTAAATTTATTGCGCCCTACTATTAGTTATGACACTGATGCTCCCACAAGCTAACTGGTACATTTTATAAAGTACTTTCAATTAGATTTTTTATTATATTAAGGTTTTCATAATAAACGAGAATTTTGGTTTTGTTCTCCAACAATTATTATAAACTTATAAATCAATTATCATTAGTTATAGCACTAGCAAAGAATTTATAATTACTCAATATTACTGAATTCATTGGCTGGTAAAAGTTCTCGAAGTTTTAATTTACTCAAATATTTTATTTTATGAAAGTTGTTTTATTTTTAATTTCTACAATATTAACTGCATCTAATTCATATTAAACACAAACACTCCTTGTAATAAGTTAATTTTAAAGAAAAAATTAAATTTATTTTTATTTTAAGTTATAAGACTTTATGAACGTGAATTTATGTAGCTTTATATATTTAATGAAATCTAAAGCTGATTGGGACGCATTTATTTATTATGCTGAAAACAGTTTTGGAATAAAATAATTTTGTTTATCTAAACGATTATAGCCAAAATTATTTTAGCTACATATTAACTTATGGAGTTTGAAATTATTTATGATATCAAAACTAAATATTTCGCTTTGACTAAATATATTTTGATAAACGTTGACGCCTAATATTAGAAAGAGTGTTGCTCGAACTTAATAGTTCCCGTTAATAATCAAATATCCAGCGATTTCTTTTTACAAAAAGCATGTACGGATATCAGGTATTGGATTTCCAGGTTCTAGAGAATTTCATACTGTCCTATTTTAAAGGAGAGAATGTTATTGTTTATAGATGTACAGCTTGTGATAGGGATTATCTCTATTCTATCAAGGAATTCAAAGATTATGACTAGGTTGAATAGGCTATCTTAGATATTCTCTATGAGTGATCTGCTATGATCTATGTATATCATGTCTCCTATATATCCCACTTGGACTTTGGCATATTCTGTTTTCTTTGGGTTACCAAATGTGGTTCTGCAGTTAACTTAGTCAAGGTTAGCTGAAACGAACACGAAATTGGCATTGTTAATTTGATGATATGCAACAGTAACAGTGTTTGTGCCTGATCTATATTTATTGGGACACGCTCTTTAGAGATTGCGCAAAAATTTTCAATTTCTTTTAGGTCGACGTAAGTCAGGTGTACGCATCTTAGCATGAATTTTTGCTGTTCTGCTTCGTTTACTTGGGTTAATTAGAAGGTTGTTGGTTTTCTGGGATTTTATCCAGATTCTTGTTGGGTGTGGTTAATTTGTTGAGCCTATGACGGCGGTCTTAATACTTATTAGTCAGATAAGTTATATACACTATATTATTAACCAGGGACCTGTGGAACACGAGTTTCAGAATCATAAAAATAGTTATAATTTTAATGATTGATAATTTTTAATGAATTCAATAATTTTTATTTTCATGATACATTTATATTGATACATTTATAAGAACACAAACAACTTTAAACTTTACATGTATCTATTATCTTTGACTATATATAACAATATTAGAAAGACATAACACCGTAAATTACGTCTAGTCACCACGCATATAACAATATTAATATATATATATATATATATATATATATATATATATATATATATATATATATATACTGATGATATATCATGATCACACAGACAGCAAAACAAAACATAGAACAAAAACTAATCTCAATATCATACATCAATAAAGATTACTCTGAATCCTCAGGCAACCTAAGTTATGATAATATTATGACAAATTAGCAAAAGTAGTAACACAAATCTAAGTTAAAAAGAGACAAATTCAGAGTATTCAATACAAAGGATTCAAAATCTCGGAGTATTCAACTATTTCTTATAATTGTCTATTTTTAAATATTAACAAAATTAGTACATAATTGATTGAATAACAATTAATTGAAATACAAAGAACTTCAAATCAAAGAGAACATCAAATGAGCTAACTATGTATGAGATGAAATTGAATGATAGTTCACAATTTTTATTTATTCTCTCATTTAATTTCTTTAATTTCTTGTTATAATTAGTCCATATAAAATTAGTGAATCAAAATGTCACTCAGCATCCGGTTTACCAGTTTGATATAACTGCGCAATCACTTTATTAAACTCCATTTACGGAAATTAAAGTTGATGACGAGTTAGTAAAATATGCAATACCATTACTTAAGAAGGAACCAACAACAATATTATTAGTACCTGTTAGACGCAATGACTAAATCTTTGAATTTATTAAATACAAGTAACCGTTACATTCACCAACATAACTACCAATTATTAAACCAGAAATGTTCGTCTATTATATTGAAGAGTTCATAATCGTTGCATTTTAACATTAATGGCCAAAAAAACCTCCAACATTTTATGTTGAACCCAAATTTAGATTTCCTCCTACTACATTTGCGTTTTGAACTGAACAATTTGTCGCTTCTTCAGCCCCAAAGAGAGAACCAACACATATTCCACTACCAGAACTTATGTTAACTGAAGTTCGTAAATTCGCTATCTCCACGTAACCAACATATTGTATTCCCACTATTCCAAAATATGTAAAATATGCTCCCTGCACAGAGAAGCTAATAGACACATTTTAAAAAGAAGTATTCCCTCCAGTTATCCCAATTAAGCCAAATTAGTCGAATTACAGAGTTTTGCTAGTCATATTTTGCTATAGACACACATTATTTATTATAATGGCTCCAGAGTTAGCATTTTTGTTATATCCGACTAAAAATCCGGAATAGCTAACATAGCTTGTGCTAAACTTCTGGTATGAATCAATTATAACATTATTAGCACTAACAACTAAATTACTTGTAATATAAGCTATTATTCCTCCAAAAAGATAATAATTTGTATCTTTGGATGTAGATGAGATTGAATCAAGAAGTAAAATATTGGAACTACTTCCTAGAATGACAGCAAAATTATTTATCTCTATTGTGCTTGTAGTTACTGCATTTCCGAAAAGATATGATGAACAGTTTCCAACATTAAAGATAGTTGGTTAAAAACTGACTCGGTTGATGTTTATAGTTCCAGAGTTTATATTAAGTCCAATCATGGCTACAGTTTTAGTACTAATGTAAGATCCTAGAACCTAATATCCAAAAACATTAAATATTCCATTAATGTTATTAATTAACGAGATATTACCACTAGATTGAGCAAAAGATAAATTAACAAGTAAGTTGGTTAAATTTGCACTACTAGACGATGATGTTATGATATTCAATATTTTAGCAGAATTAACCGTAAGTTGGCTTCCAGGTCTCGAAATGACATTCATCTGATTTATTGAGACAGAAGATGATGACAAAAGCAGAGAACCACTGTTCAATGATTATGTTCCAAATTGAATTTTCAGGTTCGTAAAAGCGTTTTGAGACTGAAATAGTGAACAAACAGTTGTTGAATAAACATAGTTCGAAATATCAATGAAAGCATTTTGAATTGTTGTGGATGTGCTAAATACATATCCAGCACTAAAATTACTTGAAGCTGTGATTTAATTCGTTATACTTTATATGTCGAATTATTGAGTGAATAATTCTTTATAGCACTCAAATTATGTGACATTTATTATGTAGTTACACGAGTCATTAATAACCTATTATCCATATGGGCATTAACAAGAACCATTAATTATTTACTAACCAATAATTTTATCACATGTACATGCATTATTTACAAGTGAAGAATTAGTCGGACAACTACAAGTGTTAGATATATTGAAGCTATTTATTCCACATGCGCAAATATCATTTTAAACAAATGCTCCAGTTGTTGAGCACACACATTATCCCTTCTACATAATCTACCCGCCGATACTACATACACAAGCGCTTCCAACAACTTAAGAGTTAACAGGGCATACACAAGAACTAGCCTACACAATAGAGTTTATGTTAACGCATTGACAGATACCGTTTATACTTTATTATCCTGAAATCGCGCACGAAACTTGAACACAGGAGCCGTTTACCATTGAGTAACCATAATTACTCGAACAGTTAATTTACTAAGTTAGATTATCAATTATTAATTGTTATTTATAGAGTTATTCGTTGTAATTAAGTGTAAAGTTATTCATAATGTTTTGTAATTATGAAATGTTATTGAATATTCTCCAGTCCAATACTGTGGTATTAGTAAGCAAATTAGTATCAGTTGTAATCAGACTCATTAAAATATCATTTTTAACTGAGGTAATATTAAAATGTATTCTATTGTCTAAAACTGACGTGTTCATTAACAAGTTTTAATCTGATTTTGAAAAATTAGAAATAATTCTGTTCTCTACCTCTGATATGTTGCTTAAAATACTCTAATCAAGTACATTTAAAGAATTTTCTATTGTATCAACGATTTACTCAAGTTACTAAATTTGATCACTGGTACTATTACTTATTATATTGTATATTTAATTTATAGATTCAACTATATTAATGCATTTAGTGTTGTTGAGCAAATATCCACAAGCACAAACACATTGGTTATCGACATATTCAAAGGGATATACGCATTAGTACATTCCATTTATGGGTTCGCTATATTTGAGCTCTTCGCTGCATAATCCGTAAACAACAAACTGCTAGTCACATATATCGCACTAAATTATTTCACTACCTATTGTAGAGATTGAAACGCTATTCTAACCGAAGCGAGTAGTATAATCTATACATATATCAAAATTAGTTATATTCAGTATAATGTGTACTAATATTGTTGATGCTATATACCCATTATTACCACTTTGTATTAAATTGCTTCCTGCTAATTTACATTAATTTATTATATATGTTACTGAAGATTCTTTTATAACATTCGTCAATCCAGATGAATTCATACTATATATTCTAAATTATATGAATGACTGTTGAACCATAAAACTTTATTTTGGTTCAATTATCATTCCAGATATTTGCTATCCAGAAGCAATAAACACTAAATTACATTATTTAACTTCTACGTCACATGTTATACAAAGAAGAGCTCCAGTTAACACTTAAAACCGAACATAAATATTAATATTTGAATCGGCTATTGTTTGAAAACTAACGCTAAATCCAAACAACGAAAAGGTATTAACTTAAATGTTATTAACAGTCACGTCAATGTGTGATTATTGAGTCACAATTGTGTAAATGAATAAATTCAGATTATTAGCTTTTTAAGTTAGATAAATATTATCATTTACATTCATACTATTTAACTATTATAATTTTTAACAATAATTATAGTTATTATTGTTTACTAATATATTATCAAAGCATTATATGTTTTGATTTTTGAATTGCAATTGTTTTAAGATTATGATAGAAGACAACATGATGGTTTAATTGATAAAAGCATATCTGTCTCCATCATATTATTTATTTAAAGAAATTAATAATATTTATTATTCAACGTTTACTGTTGTAGAACAAAAACTTTAACTGATTATTAAACTATGAAGCTGCATTACGACTACAGAACAGGCATCAGCCACTTTCAAAAAAATAAATATAAAATATGTTATGGTTAGAAAAATTAATTAACAAATTAACTCTAACATTTCAAATTATTTGTTGAACTATTCGTTGTAAAATTTGTGTTCTTTGATTATTTAAGTTGTTTTTCCATTTGAATAATCATTTTATAAAATGACTCACTTAACTGTAACCTAATCATCAGCACTTAGGCTCAACTTAATCATTCCATCTTCATCTCATAAATCATGGTAATCCACAAATCCAAACTTAGTTACATTACGTTACCTCAAACTAATCTCAATATCATACCTCATCTTCTAGGATTGTCACTCTAAATAGCCTCCTCAGACAACCTAAGTTAGTTCGGCACTTGAACTAACATTATTGACCTCGGAAGTTATCTTTGTAACTATCTTTGGGATGGCTGGTATGAATCTTGGGACCTAAACTACTAACTTCGCTGTCTGTAACAAGTTATACAGCTGCAAACTATTTAATGCCAGACATTTGTAAAGCCGTGATTTTTGATGGTCTGAGGTATTTGGGACTATTGTATCAGCGGCAACGCGTAGTGCTTCTAAGTTTAGAGCAGGGAACAATGTCATAATACTCTTTAATCAGTTTCTTCCTGTTCAGGCTCATTTACTCATGAATAATCATTTTATTTTGTATCATTTTATTTTGTAATTAAAATGTAGTTATCAAATTAGTTATCTTATCATTAGCAACGCTGTGTGAGATATTAAAAAAAATCGGTTGCATTTATTTTGTAATTGGAAAAAGTTGACTTCTTTGAGATAGTTGAATCCTCTGCTATTAAATTCAGAATGTTGTAATTTGTTTCTTTTTTACGTTGTTTAATTTAAATGTTACCATTTTTGTTAATTTGTCATATATTACATTGTATTATAATGTCAAAGATAATAGTTACAAAGATATACTTAATTTGTAAGTTTGCACTTGTTCTTATAATTGTAATGTGTATAATGAAAAAGACACATACTTTTAATTATAACAAAAGTAATAAATAATTCTAATAAATAATTCTAAACCAATGATCCCTAAGAAACCAAAAGTAGTATTGGAAGTAAATTCCAAATTAATTAATACTTGATTCATATTAAAATTTAATTATTGTACTATGTTAATAATAATAATATTAAACAAATCAGTTGTCAATTTTTTCAGATAGACGAAGTATTGGATGCAAATTTATTTAGAAGTATAATTACTTCTGTGACCATGTAAATGTAGAAGTAATTTAACTCAACATAAAAATTTTAGCCAAATAGCTACTGAATAGCTAATTTATGAAATTTATGTTTATAGATTAAACATTCAGCTTGCAACTTATTATATTTATTTATGTTATACGGTAAAATTTCGCAAAAAGACTCTTGGATACACTCGCATATAGAGCCAGGCAAAATCGCGTATAAGCTTTCAATTTCTAAAGTTTATATGCGAGATATCCTGTCTCAAGAGTCAATACGTGATCAACTTGGGTCTATAAATTAAGTGTAAAACAAGTAATTATTAGTAGAGTTTTAATTGCTATACAAAATGCGTAGTTAATTTTATTTATATTTTATAATAAAATTTGGATTGAACTTTAAAACGGATAGAATATCTGACATTTAAAGTAAGATATCACACCTTAAATTACGTCTATACTGGTTACCTTTTTCTTTGATCATCACATTTCCTTTCTAAACCAATGAAATCACTAAGAAACCAGCAACATTCCTCTTACCAAATATCTCGCACGGCGTTATCACACGTCACACCTCCTCACAGACTCTCCGTTAGCTCTTTCGAGCTAATGGAGTTTTTGGAGATCTTTTTGTTGATAACAGCTTTTGGTTGAGTCTGAGTATCTGAAATTTAAATAATATAATTGTAATAGTCGTCTCTAATATAATTACTTGTGAACACACCATTAAAACGTTCAATTATTTAATTATCAACATTCTATTTTTAATATTAATTACTTTTTGTTCACTTCAATAATATATTTCATTTTAATTAATATCTTATAATCCAATTTGTTAGAATTATTTTCATATCTATTTTTTAAATAGCAATATTTTTATTTAGGTATATTTCTGAAACAGAAAATAAATATTACTATTATAATAAAATATTAAAATCACTGATTGGTAATTAGTATTATTTCAATTTTTTTCTGATAACATATCTAATAAAATATTTTTTAATATTTTTTAATTATTTAGGACGGAACATACCGAAACATTCCACAGTGATATAATATTTTTATTGCAAATATTGAAATACATATACTATTCAAGTATCGTCAAGCTACGAAATCTGTGTTTTGTATGTTGAAGTACATGTGCAGAATATAGCGTTTTGTCGTGACCAGCATATTTTTAATCAACAGTTGTAGTATTCTTATAGTGATATTATTCCAATATTATTTTCATTCAAAAATATTCAACCACTTCGTTTCAAGTAAAGCATGCAAATGAATTCAATTGTTGCATATAAAGTGATTCAATGCTGATTTAAGTCTCTATACCGTTATAAAATGCTCTATAACCATCATAAACAATCTCACACAACTTTATTCAACCGACTTCTTAAAATCTAACGTTTTAGTAGAAATAAGGTATTTTCAACGACCTGTTCAAGCTCTGGCAATCAACAGATATCTTGTTAGCACCAAGTTAAAAGGTTTAAGCAAGCAAATATTTAACACGACAAAGCTCACGAAATTCAACGATTTTCTACTTTTTAACCAAGAAAGGAAACTCAGCGGCGGTTTTGATTTGAGTTTATTTACATTGTTCCGACTCACCACAGCAGAGACTAATGATTGACCAAAAATACAAAATGACTTTGTCACCAAGATACTCAATCAAAAATATAGTCAAAAACTGGTGTAAAACCTAATAATACCTTCAGAAATTAATATTTCAGCGTTCTCCCCTCCCTTAAACAGTTTTGGAACAAGTTAAAATTTGTCAATGTGTTTATTGGTTTGGAGTTCTTAGAAATCTTCAATGGTGACCTCGGCTAACGGTTGTACACTAATAATCAATCAGAAGCACTGATTTAATGCAATAGATAACCAACATTATAAGAATAGATGCCAAAAGATCAAATGAATATTACTCATAAATTGAGTTGCGTTATCAACTTGAAGATATACACAAAGTAGAGACTTCTTGACTTCTTAAGTTCATACTTATTGATAGTAATAACAATTAAGAAATCGCCGCCAAGAAACTCAAAGTGGTTCACTAATTCAAAATGTGTGAAAAGTATCGAATTTCAGGTAAGTAGGTAGAATAAGATACACAGATATTCTTTTACTTAAGCCGAATGAAAATTATTTAATATTGGTCCATCTACATCTGAAGGAGAAACGTTCAGATTGTCACTACTAATTAAAATACTAAAACGAAATGAATTTAGTTGATTTTTAAGTGGTGTTGTTATTTAAAACATTCAGAAAGAATTAGTTTTAGCTTAGTTTAAGAGGGTTTAAGGATATGAACACATAAATCATTATATATTTATTTCGATTTATACAAAAATTTCACTCCAATACACATGTGTTGAAGTAAACTACAACTATAATTTGATAATTGTTAATAGTTGTGGCAATGCGAAAACTTTAAATAATTGAGGTAACTGAGGCAATTTAATATTGTTTTGCGCAGAGTTTAACATTTCATTCACAATGTTTCTCTAAAATCTAAATTATAAACAATTTGTTCTAAATAGGAATATAAAAAGAGAAGTACCCTATTTCAGTATATTGTTACTCTTTATATTTATATAAAGCCAACCAATAAGCGTTAGAAAACTGAGAAAGACGTTATAACGCGTTAGAAAAGGAAAATACGTTAGAAAAGTCTCTAACGTCATGTACGTTAGAAATTTAATCATTATTTACACTATATTTTAATAATCAATATAAATCAACTTTACAGTTATATTATACCGTATTATAGTAATTAAACTAATTTAAATGGATAAATTCATTCAATTAAAGCTTTAAACGCTTGTAAAAACGATAAAATATAACATATTATTATACTTGTTTTACAACTATATATTATCTTTCTACGTTAAATTTAAGCGCTATAGGCAAAATATTGTGTATTAAATGTTTGAATTACTCCTTGATATCATTTTTAGACATATAGAATATTTATATATATTTCAAATATTTTAAGTGAAGTGGGGAAATGGTATTTTATTATTTGTATAATACTATAATACGTCAATCCCCACAAAATAAATATAAGTGTAATAAATATAAGTGTAGTGCTTTTAACGTCTGTTTTAACGCAAAAAACGTTAGAAATCCTTAACGTACGTTAGAAATGAAACGTTGGGTGGCTCTATATTTATATGAATTCGATTCAGGCAGATTTTCTATTTTCACGCTGCTATATGTGCAGCTAAATAGGTGTAATAATAATTATATCACTCGCGACCTGTACCGTTGTCAATGAATTTATAAGAACTTATGATTAATTACTTATAGTCTGTTATGGTCGACAAAACTTATAAATGGTTATAATTTGGATGATATATCTGATATTTTATAAGCATAAGTTCATTTGATTGAATATTTATTTGAGGACATTTATGTGGTTATATTTAATGTAAGGCAATAAAATCAAAATGATGAATAATGATTAAACTCTAGCCTAACCAGTAATAAATAACCTGAATTTATCATGTAAATTGTTAGCTGGAGCTTAATTAAGCTAAAATAGCATTTCGCCGAAGTAGAAGATGATATTAAATACTGATTAAACTATCAGTAAATGTGCTAGAAATCGTATTTAATTTAAAGCGCTAAAATAAAGCTACAATAGTCGGACATATAAAATATTTCACTATTTTTGTTGTCTAGGAGATTTTAAGTTATCAAATAATATTATAGAGTGTTGTCTATTATTTAAAATTTATTCTTCATGAGTTCATTTTTTTGAGGTCATTTTTTCCCAATCCCAATTTAGCAAATACGATAAAACCAGTCTAAAATCGACCTAATTTCATAGTAATGATGACAAGTGAGTAAAGATTTTATGATAATATGTTTATATAGGATTATTACAATAACTGTACAGATTAAATACTTTCATTAGACTCATTCTAAACAAATCTATAAACCGCCCATCTAAACTCAACTAAACGATGATTATTCTCCGATTTACTACATTTAAAAAGGATTCCCACAGCGCCTCTTGAATATTTATTACCAACTTTATTTTCGACCATATTTGAGTTATTTATCCAAGCTAATATGACAAAACAGAAAGAATACTTCCGTGGCTGGAATATATAAGTTCTAAACCGAATGTTTTCTTTTGTCAACTATTATCATATTGTTAGTTCTTCATGCAGTAGTGATACATGAACTTGTTAGAGGTGTGAAAATTATTATATATGTATAATTTTACTTATATCTTCAAGAGCATAAATATATTGTTCAAAGTTGCAAAATGCCCAAAATGCGAGGTTCATTACTTGTCGTTTATCACCTATTATGTAACATTTAAGTTATTTATGCTTCTCCGGTTCTAAGTGCTGAGCTGCTGTCAAGGATCAGTATGGCTATGGGCATGCCATTATCGAGCCTTCAGGATTGGAAAGCGGCAACCGCTCTAGTTCTTATTGATTATAAAAATCTCGATTTGTACAGAAAAATAATTTAATCAGTTCAAATCCCCTCTTATATATTTATATGTGGATTTCTGTGGTATGCGTGTGAAGAATTACAACTCTGTTAGGTGAAACGAAGTCTGATTATATTTTCTTATCATAAATATATGGAGAACAGAATGTATTGAGTTATTCACAAACTAAATTTTTTAATTGCATTGTAATTGTATAACAATATAAATATATTCCGCTCCAATGATGCTATACATCTCCACATTAGCAGCGGAGCCCTAAATCTCTTTGGTTCTGACCGTCTACAACCAAGCCAAGTACCTCAACGACACGCTCACGAACCTGATTTTGCAGACTTACCAGGACTTCGAGATCGTTTGCGTGAACGATGCTTCGACTGATAACTCAGTTGAGATCATCCAGGAGTTTATGTAGAAAACAGACAAAATAGTGCTCGTACACCAAGAGTATAACAGAGGAACACTGAACACCCGAGTTCTGGGTATTAGGTCGTCTAGAGGAAAGTACATCATCCAGTTTGATCCAGACGACTCTTTCACGAGCTACACTGTTCTGGAAGAGCTTTCTGCTTATATTTAATATGACATAGATTTCTACCACTTTAACGAGGTGTGGTTGGTGAAAAATGACTATACCCAGATGAAAACTATGAATTAGAACATTTTGACTGATATATAGGTTGTTCAATAAATAACTTATTTTTAACCAAGTATTTATTTTCAATCCTCATCATCCCACTCCAAACAAGCCTGATGATTTATGAGCTACAAATTTAAGTCATACACATTTAAATATATTTTTACTCTAAAATTCCATCATTTATAAGGCAAAGTGTACACCACTGATTATTTAAATATGCTGGAACTATCAAGTTCTAGCAACACTCTTTCTTATTTTAAAACGTCAATATTATCAAAATATAGTTAGTCAAAGCGAAGTATTTAGTTTTGATATCATAAATAATTTCAAACACTATATGTTAATATGTAGCACAAATAATTTTGTTCGTACTCATTTGGATAAACTAAATTATTTTGTTCCGAAACTGTTTTCAAAATAAAATATAAATGTGTCGCAACCAGCTTGAGATATCATTAAATATAAAAAGCTAGCCAAATTTGTGTTTGTAAAGACTTACAACTTAAAATAAAAATAATTATTAAATTTCTCAATTACATTAAGTTGTAACGAGGAGTGTTAGTGTTTATTTTAAATTAGATGCAGTTAATATTGTAAAAATTGAAAATAAAACAACTTTCAAAAAATCAAATATTTAGGCAAAAAATGACTTCAAGAACTTTCACCAGCTGATGAATTCAATACTTTTGAGCAATTATAAATTCTGAACTTATAATATGACTTAAGATATTTCTGTTATAAGTTAATATTAATTGTTGGAGTACAAACCCAAAATTCTCACTTATAACGAAAATCTTAATATTATAAAAATGTATATTGAAAATACTTTATCGCATTTATGTGTTAGCATTTAGGAGCGTCACTGTTACAACTGATAATAGCTCCAAATGTCCTGACAGAGAGGCTTTTCGAAATGATTTAGTCTCAATGATGGAAGAATTAAATTTACAAATTTTCGTCTCAGTGTAACTTTACAGGGAATCTAAAAGAACTATAAAGAAATTGACTCGAAAGAATGGCTTCAATCTAGGAATCGAAGCAAGGATGAAGAGTTAGAAGTTCTGAGTTTGAGAATTATCATAAAATTTATCACAAAATTTAGGGCTCAAAATATGCTAATAAAATTACTTTAATAACATATATCACTAATTTGATATTAACACTCCAAAACACCACTCTCTTACTGGGTATAGTCATCTTTGGTGAACGGCCTTCCAATTCAGTAGTGTGTGAGAGATGATCCATTACTTACGATTTGTTACGATGATCAAATTTGGGCGAATCCTAAGCACGATTTCCTCTACCGCGATGTGCTCTAGCTGGAATTAATTAGTGGCCAACTCGGTTATTTGGTCCACGGAAAGATGATTAAGCGCACTGTTTACCTCCAGGCTTCCGATTTCATCCAGCCCTTAGTTAACAGGTACAGCATTTACGAGGACGACTGCTCCCTCATTTTTGGTGTGTCCGTATTCGCCCACTCCTACCAGAAAATAGATCTCTACGGCTACAATTACAACATTCACCCGATTTCTGTAATCAGGGACGCGTAAAAATCGTCCAAATTCGCCCTCCAGTTCGTGAAGGACAACCGAGCAGCGTTCACTTTCATCTTTTACAACATTGTCGCGAACAAGAGGAAGGCAGAACAGAGAATAATCACGTTCGTTTACACCTACGGAATTCACACCCAATATTTCCTGAGGAGGATCACCAATCTCAGCTGGGCGAAGAAGTGCGAGCTCTGCACCAGCTCGTACTTGTACATTTAATCAACTGAGAGCTTCATTGATATGTGCGGCTATATTTGCTAAAGAAGCTTTTACAACTTCGTAGAAAAGGGCGTGTGCTACGACTACTGAGAATTGTTTTAGTATTAATAAATTAGGATAAATATTGATAATGTAGCGTTTCTTTTTGAGATTCGTTGTAGGTCTAATATCTATATATATATATCTTCCTCGAGACGGCACAAACAGACTTCATTGAGACTTTCGAAAGCGAAACATAGGCTCTCGCACGCCAGTGTTTCCACTTTCAAAACGGGCTCAACCCGACATTTATGAGTTCTGAATTTACAGCGTTATGCTATATTTTCTGCCAACTTACTACTTTTAATCAGTACTTGATAATTTATGCTTTTGACCAGATATTCAGTTGTTCTCTGGTTCCTTTCATAAGGTTAAAATACAACAGTGAAGACCTAGATAACTTTGGTATTTATAACTTAGGTATTTTTGAACTTGGAAATTGAAAATTAACCAATTCATTGATATACGTATATAATGGAAAACAGTTCCATAATTCAAAGTTTAGAAGTGGAAAATGAATTACATAGATAATTTTAGTACGTGGACATATGGAGTATTTATAATATCCATGCACTAATATCCACTGTACTTCACTTTAAAATATTTACATCTTCATCATTAAACATTATTATGTTTCTAATTTCCCTAATAACACACTGACATACTGTTTGACATTTTGGTTATTTTATTAATTGTTAGCGTCTTTTTTATATACTTGACACACATTTTGACATGATTTTGAACATTCTAATATGACAAAATGATATCTAGCACACCACTTCATGAAAAATCATAAAATTTTACTGTTTTGGATTCAATATTATAGCTAAGTACTCAATAGTTGCATTAGTTTTCATTTATCTTATTTTTAAACAACGATTAAAAGATTTTGCTGAAGAATAAATAAAATTTTGTGTTCATATTGCATTAATGACTTGGTCACTATTTGAATTATGTTCATTTTTGGAGGAGTCAATTTTGTCGCTAGCTTGACCATCGATATGGTAGCACGATCCATGAACATTTTCAAGAATGTTGTGTTGATGAATACAATACACAACACTGCAATAAACTCTTTCCCCACCGGTCCTGAACCTATTGATCATTCCTAACAGATGTGTTAATTATAAGAAGTTTTTAAATTATAAGAAGTTATCCTTAGGACTGTATTGATTATGGAACGTAGGACGCTGTAATAAAAGCAAATGGCAAGTTGACGAAATGGTGATTTCTTATATAATGACTAACTTATAACATCAATATACTAAAAATTTCACTGTTGTCATTAACTGCTACGGATACTGTATCCTATTATTTATTATGACAATGTTGTTTAGTATATGAATGTCACCTTCGTTGTTCGACTAATCCAAAATTGCTAATAGTTTAATTTAAACTTAGTGATATACATACGCATATTTTGAAGTAAAAGTAAGAATACTTCTAAAATGATATTATTATATCACTCAATCTGCCTATAGAACACCATTTATGTAAACGTTTTTAGTAAAACATTTTGAAACTGAGATATTCCCATCTTTTTTTTCTGGCTACGCGCAAAATATAGCAACATTTTAACCATTTAAATTCACGTTAGTTATATTAGAATTTAATAAGTTCAGAGTAGACTCTTTGCATATATCGTAAAAAGCTCCAACTTATGATTTTCCTGTTATGTTGCTGTTAGACATAATAGAATCTATAATTAAACATTCGGAATACATTGTAGTAAAAGCAACAAATCCACCAATTTCATCTATATCACCTTCTATATTTACGTTATTTATTTGCAACTTCTACAATGTTGTATTGGCTGAACCTGATTGGTATGCAACAAACCCAGCAGTAAACATTCTATCTTCATCAGATTAGTAACATGAAATATTAATATTTGTAAAAGATGAATCTACTATTGTTGTATTAGAGCCACACGAAGCTTCAACGAAACCCGCAAATCTAAGTGTGTTTAATATTGTACTATTTGTAAATTGAGAATTGCTTATAGTTGTGTTAGTATTTCTTTATTCTTATATATATCCACCAAATTCTACATAACCTGATTAACTGCAAGAAAAAACAGAATTATGTATTATTATATTAGAAGAATCTATATAATTTATAAAACCTCCGCTAGAGTATTCAGAGACTATTATACAGTTTATAATAGTATTTATAATTGAGATATCTTAATTTTAATGCTAACCACCTTCATCTGCTATACCAATTATTATTCCTATTGAATTCTGAAATTTTATACTAATATTGCAACTAAGTATATTAATATTCATTATTTAACAGTATTACGAATTGAGCTCACCTATTAAAATGCTAGCAATACCCATACCCATATCAGTTTAGTTCATTGATATATTTGTACTAATAGTGATATTGTTTAATTCTGAAAAAGTTGACGCTTTTTAATATCCAATTAATCCAAAATTATCAAAAATGTTATATTCTATAATATATTATGAGAGCATTAATTTGTTTAATGATAAATTTCCTTCGTTATATCCAACAAACCCGAAATCCCAAATATATTAATTAGAACTAGTAAGAGAAAGTTATAAACATAGATTGCTCAATATTATGTTACTTTCTGCTGACTAAGAGTATCCGATAATATATCCTGATTTACTAATATTACCACCACTTAGTTGTATATAAGAATCAAAAATTATTGAATTTATTGTGATGACTGAATTATTCGACTTAGCAATAATACCTCCAAAATAATAATCATCAATTACTAAACCAAAAATAGAATACTTCATAATATTTCCCAACACTATAAAGATATCATTTATTAATATTTACGAAATATATGTGCTCGAAATCAAATAAGACGATAGGTTCCCAGCATTGTGAACATTTGGATTGTAGTTTATATTTTGCAAATTCAACACAGCTTGTTCAACATTTATTCCAATCATAGCAACTATCTACAGACTCTAGATAACACCCAGTACTTGGTATCCTGAAATGTTTAGTGTTCCAGTAACGTGATCTATTAATGTGATATTTCCGTTTTACGCTTCAAAAGCTAAATTAACTTGCAAGTTATTAATAGTTGAACTCACCGAAGATGTGATTAAAATGTTTAAATATGAAGTTATTGCTAGTGTTGATTGTTCCATCGAAACTATTTTCATTTAATTAACTGTAATATTCTCGCTTGCAGCCAAAATTGATCCAGTTTCTATCGACTGAGTTCCAATTTGAATTTTTATGTTGTTGAACTATTACTAGCTTTCAAAGAGAGGAATCGCTATGCTAGAATACGCAGCATCTTTAACATTAATAAATGCGTTCTGGATGAAATATTAGCTTTTGAAAACGCTATTGCCATTACTGAAGTCTGTTTAACCCACCTAATTGGTGATGGAAGAAATATCAAAAGTGCTAATATATTTGTCAGTGGTTAGACATTCCATGAAATCGATTTCTTATTTGTTACAGGAACCATTAACAAACAAGTATCCTTCTTTAGTAACACATTCTAAATATAGAGTCAAATTATTTAAGCTATTCTAAAGCTTTTGTATTTGGTCTTGCATAAGTGAAGATGTGTTTTCAAGTGATTTAATTTAATTATCTTAAGACTCAATGATTTCTAAAACATCAACGCATTCAGAGCCTTAAATTTCAAATCCATCTAGGCACGAGCATCCTTCTCCGTCAAAGACGAAACTATGTAAACAAATGATTTTATTGTTTACTACTTCGCCAAAATTTAAGTAGTCTAAACACAAACCGTAAGTGAAGTAGTAACGGCCACATAAATCGCAAGATTAAATAAAATTACCTGAAATTTACACGCCATCAGCTCCTGTGCCAATTTAGTTATCACCTATGATATCATTAAATTATACACAAATTATAACATCTTATACTTCTATCGTTGATGAGTTTGTTGCGGTTGCAATTAAAACTCCAGAGAAGCTTCCATTTGAAACGTAACCAGAAATATTGCAAATAGATATTTATACTTAGATGTTATTTGTTTGAAATATCAAACCTCCTACATTTAGTCCAGTGAGTCTAAACTATATCAACGACGAGTTTAACACCATTAAGGTATAAGGACAATATACTAAACTTGAAATCATTTATGCTTGGGCTAAGAATGCAAATTCAGAAGCTTAAGAGTGTACATCGCATTGAAAACAAACCAAAGCACTTTTTAATTGAGGTTGTGGTACTTTCACCGATAAGTTTGAATCGAAGATTTCAATGCTTTTAGTGAGACCGAAGAGTGCGAAAGAAGGAAGGTTTTTCATAGAATATATCAGGTCTATTTTAAGATCCTGTGTCTTTTCCGTATAGAGAGTGTGGAACACTTCTAATGTTGGAGAATTTACAACCTAAGACGATTGAGTAAGAGAAGAAAGAGAAACAGCTTTCAAACAGTATTGTATCATCTGTTTGTCCACAAATTTATTGGAGCATATCTGCATTGAATTGGAGTATTTATTATCGTTTACAAGAAGTTGTCTATATTGCAACTAACTAAACAATGTCTGGGACAATATGTTGCTGATAATATGAATCATTAATGGGTGTGAAACAAATATATTAATTCAAACATATCCCGTATTTCATACAGTTGTTCAGATTGTATAAGATATGTTTGTGTTTACAAGATTTGAATATAATTTGACCATTCTCTTGAATCCTCCTATAATATTATGAACTTATATACTTATTCTATTATTATGTAGTCCTAAACTACTTTATTAATAAGTATGGATATACTAAAAATGTATTGTATCCAATGTCCAATATTCCAATGCTAGTGTTTTACATCATATATTTATAATCAGATTCACATAAATAAAATAATTTGACCATTCTCCATAAAATGATATTACTCTAGTGATAATAATAATGTAATGATTTAATTGTAGTGAAATAATAATGTATATACAATATTATAATGATTAATGATTAATTTTACTATTTATATTATATTAAATATAAAGAAATCCTTTATATGGTAGTACAGTAGTTTGCAAATTCTGAGTTTTTAATTTAAGCTAGTTTCACCTATTATAGTTTCAGGTTTAGGTAGTTCCATTTATTAGAGGTTTTTAATTTAAGAGGTTTTAATTTTAGCGGGTCGTTTTTAATTCGAGAAGATTCATAATTAAGAGTTTCATAATTAATAGTTTCAGGATTAAGAGGTTTTTAATTATAAAGGGCGTGCATTCTCAATAACTAGCATAAGTTATCTAGATTTTTTCACTTCATAATGCTGTTTAAGATTTTTAAACAAATTTAAATAAACAGGTAATTTTCCAATATATTATATGATTTATAATGAATATATGCTAAACGATTGAATTTTATGTTAATATTTTGTTTTGTATTCATTTATGATAAAATTATTAAAAATGCATTCAAGTCACTTGATTACCTTAAGAAAAACATAAATTGTTCAACAAAATTCGTATTATATAGTAAATACAAATAATCCTCAAGCGATCAATGCCGGACTTACTGAAAATACGAAATAAGAAAGTGTATCAATCTATTACTTGAATATCTACAATAACTAATTAAATTAACGAGGGATATAACACAATATTGTTATACTTCAAGATAAATTGGAACCACTAAATAACTTAGCATGCCCGTTATATATCCCTAATTAGGGTTTATATATTTGGTTCCAGCTGTAACTTGTAACTTACACTTGAGTTGCTTGGTGAAATAGAAAATCAAATGAGTAAAAGTTTGAGGTTAATCTATAACTTAAATGCGATGAGTCGCCAATTCATAATCATTGTTGAGAAAATTGTTGGAGTATCTCAGCTCTTACTCGATTTAGAATTTACAAGCGACCGATATTTAATCTTAAAAAGTTTTAAATATTTTATACAACTGTATCTATTCGTTCGTTTGTGTATTAAACACTGGAATCTGCGCCAAAATTGATTTATTTCAGTTATTTCAACAGTCGATAATTTTAGAAATATTCTTAAATAGTCATAGCAGTAATGATCATAGTCCTCCAGATTACTACAAGAATCACTGAATGATAGATATTAAACAATGAGCGTTCGAAATTAATTTTATTTGGTTTTTGGCGACCAGCATTTTATTCGTTATTTGTGATGTGGTAAATTTTTATATTTCATCAACAATAGTAGAGGTCTATATCCTCCAAAAATAAAGTTAGATATCCTAAATTCACTCTCCTTCTAAAATCGACTTTCGTCAAAAAGTAACATAGTCGAATATTAAATGAAGATTTTAATATAATTTAATTGACCACTCTCTCCTGAATCTAATGTGAACTGACTAAAGGTCACACACTATTACTATCTCGCCAAAGATCAATATTTAGTTGATTTATATTGTTCTAGTATTTAACTTATCGAAGCTCTTCAAAGATTAAACATCAAAGATAACAGTCAACTCAATCTTATTTATTTCTGTCGTATGTTTTCGTTAGTTTCAAGATATTCATTGTCTATCATTTTCGTCGAAAACTAATAACTTAATATTAAATGTTGTTAATATACTAATTTTACAGTCACATGAAGAGTCTTCATAAATATTCATATGTAATTCACTAATAAAATCTAATAAATGATCAGTTTTTCATTTCATTCGTCACCGCCCGTTTCTCGCAGTTCCGTTTCCATTTCGTCAGAATTTCTTTCATCTTCAAATTTAATTCAAGTTTATTTTATTTCTCGTTTTAATTTTATTCAAATTAAAATAGTTGTTTTATTAATTTACGTTTTTCTATTCTGTATGAATTAATTAAACATGTGCTGAATCTGCTTATCAAACTGAATCTAAATAGTTGCAATAATCGGAAATAATAAAAGGCTGAACCGCTTAAACTTGCAATTTGAAAAAATTAAATGCTCAGTAATAATATTATATGAGTTCAAGTCAATTATTGACTTGTGCTCACGCTTTTAGAACATGAAAAGCGTCTGAACACGCTTACTATTTCGCTCTTAAAAGCGTTGACCAAAATTGTTGCTGTTTATCATTGAAAATCTTCACTTAGACTGTCTCTATTAAAATCTCGCTAACAACGTCTAAGTTTATGAATTTACAATTCATAAATGTAATATAATTCTATTATCCTATTATTTGTTCAAATTTGTGTAAAGTTACTGTTCGCCTAGTAGTAACGAAAATCAGGATTGGAAAGCGGCAACCGCTCCATTGCTTCCTTAGAAACGCAGATGGTACGACGCAGGTGATTCCCGTATAGATCGGCTTACACGAAGCAGCCGCGTTACGCCCCTGGATGCTTGTACCCGAGTCGTTGGTTGCCTTGGCTGCGGAGGTGCGCCTAACGTATATAGGTGTATCTAAAATTAATGATCATTCGCGTTAACTTACAGTTCCTGTACAGAAGACTGAACTAGAACGAAAGTTATAATTATTTCAATATATATAATAGTAAATAATATACCCACTTAACTTTCACATTTACCGTCTCGTGTTCAAAACCTTTTAAGGCATCTAAGGTGTTTCGTCTTGAGGAAGAGTCCAAAAACGAAGTATAAACATAAGTCAAGTGAGCGGGATATATAAAATCATTAACTAACTTCATTGGAATAAAAATGGTCAAAAAATCTTAGAATACTATTTGTATGTTATATTTAGTTATGTTACTATTGTTTAAGAATATTTTACAGTTGTTCTTTTGTTTATAATGTCTTAGTTATATATTTTAATCGTTAGGTCTTAGTTTGGCGAAGCAAAGTTGTAGTTTAATCAATAATAAACATAGTCTTAGCTTATATGAGTTCGTTGTTAGACGGTATTTTTTATTTACCAATATCGTATTACTTGTAGTGTTGATGCATTTTTAGGCCTGATAGATCTTATATCATATTATTGACAATTCCAAGGTGCTTTAAATTTTGTAAACTTAAAATAGGAGCCACGAAAATTATGTCGTTATAAGATAGAATTAAATGTTTTAAATTTATAAGTGGACGCAAACATGATATTTCTTTTACATCACAAACTTATAAAGATAATTTTGTTAATGATACCAAATATTAAAGTGGAGTTATATCAAGACACCTGTTTCCAGTTAGATACAGTTCTTGTAGATTCCTAAGATTTAGTGTCAATTTCAAGTCATTTAGCTTACTCCACATTATTTTTAAAAGTCTTAAATCAACAAGATTTTATAAGGAAACTATTTTAAAGTTCTCATTGTCAGAAATATCTAGTTCTTACAATAATTTAATAGACTCCAATATATCTACATTTAGTTATTTCATTTTGACTCCAATGGCTTGCAATTTTACTAGTTTAGATAAATGCATAAGCGAACTTAAATCAATGTTTTCATTTCCTGAAATATTTAATTACTCTAAATTTCCTAAATTTTCAAATATATACGTGTTAACAATATTATTGTACGATATATCCAAATATATCAAGTTGGTTAGTTTTTCTATTTCAAAAATATAGGTTAGTCCACACCCACTTAAATTCAGATGCGTAATGGATAGAAGCTATTAAAGAGAGTCAATAAATATTCCTTAATTTTGTGAAATATCTAGAAACTTCAATTATTTTAACGATTCTATATCAGCGATATCTACAATTTAGTTTTAACTTGCACAAAGTTTAGTTAATTAAACGTGGGATCGGAGAGAGCTCAGCTATTATATATTGTTTAAGCTTATTTGTAATTCTTGCAAGTTCACTAGCGTTGCCAAACATTAAATATTTTATAAATTCATGTTATTTATATACAATTTTCGGATATTGACAAGATATTAGAGTGGTGATATGTCAGTACTAGGATTTCCTGATATATCTAACTCTATTAATTAGGTTATACGTGTAAAAACAGAAATATCTTATAATGTATTGTATGACACATTTAATATAATTAATGATCGAACAGTTTCTAAATTTATTAAGTGACTACACGTATTACCACTCAATTCTAGCTATTATAACTTTTTAAAATTATCTAAATTAGGAAGCTATGATATTTTGTTGTTACGTAAACAAAGAACTTCAAGGTTTTCAAGGTTTAACCCGGTTGTAAACCGTATATTACATTAATCAGCTACTAACTCTTTAATATTATTACTTTACAACCTAAGAACAATATTTGGACATTAAATAAACGTAAGTTGTTCAATACTAAAGTATTTTAAAAAATCTATATGTTATATTTCGTCATTATTATAAATTTAAAGTTATTTGTTTTTAATATCATTTTAAAACATGTTTATCATTTTTTCAGCATATTATGATAATTTTTTATGTGTTATTTGCATCTGAAGTGGATAATTATTTAACAAGTTGCCTAAATACAAATGTATTTGCAC
>CAXDID010000329.1:0-36153 GCA_963988835.1 Hexamita inflata | reverse complement strand
TTTTCAAAAAACAAAGCTTTGACAGTTTGATATAGTGTAATGAACACGAACCTCTACATTGAAACTTATAAGTCAATAGTTTATATTATATAAAAGCCAAAATACTACATGTATTTTGGTTCGCTGCTTTTTCAAACATTTTTGGTTAAGCTTGAAGCTATTGGTAGTCTTATAGGCGCTTACCGTAGTTACTTCAGCTTTTGAAGCTTTAACCGTTGCTGGCTTTGCTTATTGAGCAGATATAATAAAGATGCTGGTCGTTAGGATTAGATACAGTTATTATTACAAAATTATTTTAAACACACAAAATTTAAATGTTACATTAAACTTAAAATTATAAAATAATAATGTGCATCACACATAATTAGTGTATGTTTCTTTTGACCCGATTAGTTCAGTGGAGTCTGGTTCTATAACTTTAGTTTCTGTAACTTTGGCATTTTTTACTGTTTTACTTTTGCAAAAGTATATGATTGGATCTTTTGTCAGGTAAGGTACAACTGAAGGATTCTTAGAGCACAAATTAGTCATGTCTTCTTGTTCATTCAGCTCATACAACACTTTGTCAGTGGAAACTTTTGGATCAAGCGAGAGCTAGAAGTTCATATTAAGTTAAATGGAGCGCTCTCTCAAATTTTCTTCTACAAATGGAGAGCTATAGTGGAGATAGCAAGTGAACAAAACCTCTAGTTAAAATATGAAAGCAAACATCCAGTATAACTTGATAAATTTGCACTTAATCCACTTTGGCACATTTTATTAAGCCTCAGAATATATTGTTTGGTACAGGTCCCTATTAAATATCACAAATTCCTCTTTATAATCTTTAACTGTAGTAGTAGCTTTAAAATTATAATTAGTATCCAAACGCGATATTTTGTTTTCTAAATATTTATTCAAAGAAATTATAGAAATCTCGCTGTCTCCTAACCATTTAAAACCTGTGCTCACAGTAACCACAGTAAATACAGATTCATCTTCCTAAACAATCAACTAATCATATATCTCTGAGTATCCTAATATTTGAATATTATATTCCCCACTACTACTTGCTACTTTTTTATCAACAGTACATTTAACTAATTCAGGTGCAACAACGCACACTAAAGGTCCTTTTTTAGGATCGTGTAAAAATTGTTCAACCCTCATTATCTATTCCGCTCTAGAATAGTCATAATATTCACATTCACGGGATACATAGTGAAAAGCATCATATTTACAACCTATTTTTGGAGAAAATGATGATTTTATGGTTTTATTTATATTATCAATACCTTGACTTGTGTTGTCAAACAACAAATTTTATTTATATTTATGCATATTTTTTGGTTACAAATATGATAGACTTATTAACTCTTATGCCGAACAATAGTAGTATGTACAGCTAGCCACACGGAAAATAACCCAAAAAAGTAGATTTGTAATTCTCCAATCGGATTCAATAAAACAACCGAGAATAATAAACAGTGAACTTGCTAAATATTCTATCACTAGAAAAAATATATCGTTGGATATTTTTTGCCTCTTTTAAATTAGTGAATAATAGCATGCACTCGCTAATGCAATAAGAAGTAAATAAGTAATTATTAATACTCCAAATATATTTTTTACAACTGACATATATCTGGAAGTGGCAAATTAAAAATACTTATAACAAATATTGATATTATATTATAGGATAATATATTTTTAAAAAATTAACGTCTTATATGTAGTTATACGTAAGACTAGATATATATTTAATATATATTGTGGTCAAAGTTGTTATGGTTCTGGATTTTCCTGTTTGTCCTTTAGCTATATTATATTTGAGTGGAACTCCATAACTACTTTTTGCAGCTAGTAAAGTAAAATATTTGATAAATTTTGAATTGAATATTTCTGTTATTAACACTATCTGATATATTATATTTCAACTTGAGTCCACTCCTTTAGCTGCAGTTTGTATAAATGATAAAAATATGTTGTATTTAAAAGTAATAATTATCAAAATCAATTTAACTAATAGTTACATTATAATACAGTGGTGTACGCCATCGATTTTTGCCTCTATGTTAAGTTTATGTAAATAATATTTGCATTAATTGGAATGATAAATAACTATATATCATATTTAATTATTAAATGATAATGAGTGTATTTACTATATTACCCTCACACATATCCCATGTATTTCTTATCACTTTATCCAATAAGTAATTCAGTTTAAATATTTTCCTCTTTAGAAACTAGAAAAAAATCAGAAAACAAAGCATTAAAGATTTGGTATAGTATTATGAACACGAAACTCTTCATTGAAATTTATGAGTCATAGTTAATATTCTATAATAGTTTTATTAAAACACAAAAATGACTAATAATAATATTATATGAAATTAAATAATTGACATAACCTCCAGCAGTTCGAGGTAATACAAATCTTCGAGAGAAATCTATCACATTATTAGTTTATACTATAGCCATCCAGTTTCTTATTGCACAATAATGGTTTTCTATTGTCTGGGACAATCCAGTTAGAACTTCACTAAGTACACCCATACATGTATATCAAACTCACTTTTCGTCTGTGTAGCTAATCACCAGATCCGAACCCAGTTATGTTTCTGAACGCGAGTAAGAAACGACTTTGTGTGTGAGCTCCGGAAGTGCAACAGCTCCCTTGGTGCACAGGTTTTGCACAGGTTCGTTTTCATTTAGATCATAGAGCATCTGGTCCGTTTTGGCTTTCGGGTCGATATTGAGTTCAATTTCAACGTTAATATTTAGGGAGCGCTCCTTTAATTCTTCATTAATTATTGGAGCGGTGCTCAAAAGGTACGAGCTGAACAAAAACTCAAGCTGGAGCAAAAAGGAAACGAACCAGCACTTTTTAATGTTTTCGCGGATCCACTTTGGAATTTTTTGCAGTGCTAGTTAATACGGGCGCTGGTACGCTTCTTTGTTCAGAATAACAAATTACTGCTGGTAGTTCTCAACCTCGCTCGTGCTGATCTCGAATTTTTCATCCAAAGTCTTTATACCGCGCTCCAACTACGCACTGATTGAGCGCAGAAGCTCTAAGCTCTCCCCCAGCCACTTGAACCTGTAGTTCACTGAAACGGTGGTGTAAACCGAGCCGTCCTCTTAAATAGCCAATGTGTCATGCTTGTCAGAATATCCTAACAATTGAATATTATAATCCCCGCTACTGCTTACGACTTTATCATGGCAGGTTCCCCTCACCAGTTCAGGTGCAACCACACACACCAAGGGGCCGTGGTTTTTCGGGTCGTGGAAAAATTATTCGCGCCTCATAATCTGTTCTGCTCTGTCGTAGTCATAATACTCGTATTGACGGGCTACAATGTGATAAGCTTCGTATTATATTTGAATTTTGGGGCAAAACTGTTTGGTTAGGGTATTTATGCGCTCTATATCCTCGTTTGTATTGTCTAACATATCTCGTTCGTTATATTTGTGCTTCGGCGGCTACAAGTAAGCCAAACTAATTACCTTCGCTTCATCAACTGCACATATAATTATCGAATTTACAATGCGACACATAAGCCAAAACGAAAAACACGTGATGTTCCAGCCCAAATCCAAAAAGCAGCCTAGGACAATAAGTAAAGAGCTGATCAAATACTCAATAATATAATACACATAATTGAAACCTTTTTTGTTTTTGATACGAGAAAAATAATACATTCCAGCGAATGCAACCAGCATCAAATAAGTAATTATTAATACCCCAAATACATTCCCAGCTATCGTCATATGATGTGGTAATTTGTAATCACCTATATTACAATCAAGTCTGAAAACATTATTTAAAATATGTGAATTTTAAATACAGATTTAAAAATAAATGGCTGTATAAAAGTGTATACTTTGTTTAAATAGTAGGTACGTAGCGCTAACATATTTCCCCATGTTGTATCTTATTTAGATTCGATACAAAATCATGTTTTAAGATATGATAACTAATTATAATATAATGTAAATAGACTATATGGGCTATATTTGAAATGAAAGATAAATTAGATAGGATTAATATTTTAGTGAGTCATGTTATTAATGATGTGTACATAAAATGCTAATAATAAAATGACTCACTTAGCTGTAACCTTATCATCAGTGATATTTTTGATAAGGAACAGTGTGTACATAAAATAGAGTACATAATATCTCACATCACAGCCGAAAACACTAATTCTGCTTGAACATTTTGTGGTTTGTATTCAGTTTCCGCTTGTTTAACTTCTTCTTTTTGCTCTTCATTGCCGTTTTACTCCAAGTTAGCGAATTAGTTCTCGTTGTTTTAATTGACCACATCGAGTACGAAACCCACACCAGTTTACGCGACCTATGTGGTTCCAAAAATGAGGTCGTGCTTCGCTTAGCATTTGCTTTTTAATTGGTCAATTTCGAACGAGCTCATTAAGCACGGGCACATGAAGTATCTCAACGAGCCCACTGAGCAGCACTTAATGGCCGTTACAATCGCGAAAATTGACGAATACAGCAATATTATAGAGCCAAAGGACACTAAACCGATTAAATAGGACTCCGGATGCACTGCAAAGGCTATGATGAACGAAAGACCGACGCACATAACGCAAAATATAATCCAAGAAGTTTTGCGCATACAAGACGGGTTATTGAACGTGGCCAGAGGATCCTCGATCCCTCTCCTCGTTCCACCAGAATATGAGTGGTGTGAAGTTTTATGCGAAGTTTTATGTGTCGTGTGACTAGTAGATTTATGATACGTTGGATGATACGATTTGCTATGAGAAACAGTTGAATGATGGTGACCCGAAGAATGAGCATGACTATGTGAGTGTCCATGAGAATGACCGTGCGAGTGACCGTGACCACCTTTCCCCATTTATTCGTGGAGCGAAATATTTATTTATTTAATGTTTAGTTAAAATAGTATTTTATAAAATAGTATTTTTACCAGTCGCATACGATATAGATATAGGTATACAATATATACCTTGAATGGTAACATAATGTTTGATATATTGAGATTTCGTCATATTTATTAATAGCATCTATTTTGAAATCTAGTGTATTATTTAAATCTTCTCACTCATGTTGCAAATCCTCAATTATCAGCGGTTGTTCCGAGACCGCCGGATCCAGCGTTGCCTTAGGCTTCGCCTTCTTGCCTAGCTCCCGCACCCTCGAGGCCTGGCGGCGCTCGTAGTGCCCTTCTTCCGGTGGCGTGGCGGTCTCTCTTCTAACCATGTTTTATTGCGATTGTTTCATCGTGCAGAGCGTTGGTGATCAAACTGGTGTAACGCAGCTTGGCTTCTTCGTTAGCGCGCGCCACTGCAAGGCAGCAGTGCTTGCTCAGGAAAGAGTCTGTAATCTCTGGTAGATATTTGGTAAGCAAATTCATTGATTTCTCGTACACAGTGCCGTTGTAGCGAAGAACGAGTGGAATCACCCGATTATCGCCATACGTGCCTCCGTATTTGAGAATCTTGCCCTTGAACGCGTTGCATATATTTGCTTCGACAGCGAACGTGACGTCAAGGATATTATTATTATTATTACATATATATATTATCTTGAAAACAAATTTTCTTAATTCTATTTTGATACAATATTTATCCTTTTAATATCCTTATATTAGATTTATATATGTTAGATGTCAAGCGTCTAAATGACATAATAGTTAGGAAAACAGAAGAGCAAAAGAGTCCATTTATAAAAGAATACCAAGCTAAATATATTATACTCTACAAATTACTCAGAATCCGTAACCGTACTTCTTGAGTTCCTCAGTCATCTTGGCGACTTCTGGGTTCTTGCAGGCGGTTTCGTAGGCCTGGTTGTACTCGGCTCTGCGCTTGGCGTCGGCGGCAGCCCACTTCTTCTCGAAGACTTCGGTGGCTTCGGCGTGCTTCCAGCCGATCTGGGCGGCGATTTCACCGAGGACGGCGAACTTGCGGGTGGACTTGAGGCGGAGCTCGCGCATGGCCTCTGGGATGACGACGTGCCCGGTCTGGTAGTTCTCTGGCATGCCGGAGTAGGTCTGGAGGCGGAGCATGGCTTGCTTGCCGCGGACGGTCTTGTTTGGAACCATACGTCTGATGGTCTTGCGGACGATGTAGGCCGGGTCGCGGAAGTGGAATGGACCGCGCTTGTGGTTGTAGTTGACGCGCTTCTGGAAGTAGTCGAGGTAGTGGGTCTTGTTTCTGAAGAAGGAGCCGGAGATGTTGACTTTCTCGCAGTGGGTGACGACGATCTTGTTGCCGTTGAGGAGTTCCTTGGCGACGACGGCGCTCAGACGACCGAGCAAGTGGTCGCGGGCATCAATGACGATGGTGTCTTTCATTGCGAGGGAGTGGATTCAAACCGAATGCAAAACTTTGAAAAGAAACTGCATTTTTGGTTTGTGTGCACAATCGCGTGCACTGCTCGGTAACAGTTATATGTCCGCTCCACATGAGTTATATTATTCTGAGAGATTTAGAAACTAGTGAATTTTCAGAGAACAAAGCAGTGGCGGTTTGATATAGTATTATGAATATGAATTATTGCACTGAAATATATGAGTCAATAGTTAACATTCTATAGTAGGACTAAACACAAAGCAACAAATAATGTTAAAATGCAAATCGTCTTACATCATAATATTATCAGTGCTGCATAAAATAGTGTTCATTAATACTTTTTATAAAAAGGACATTCAGCCTCACACGTAACCAGTGTACTTTTCTTTGACTTACCCAACCAGAAATTCAGTAGTTTCTGGTTCCATGAATTAAGGGAAATCTATTTGAGTAACTCTCTCTTTCTTCTGGTATACTATTGGTACTTTGGTGAGTGTTGGGTGCACCACGGTTCTGATTAGGTTCTGCAAAGTTTCGTTTTCCTTCAGTTGGTAGAGCGTGTGTTCCATTTACACGTTTGGATCAATAGAAAGTTAACATCCAACATTTATTATAACACTGCGTTCGCTTAAAATTTCTTTGCTTATCCTTGGAACCAGATTCTCTAAGTAACACGCTGAAAAACACTCAAGTTGAAACAAAAACGCGAACACCCAGTACAAAAGAATGAACTTGCGATTTATCCACTTTGGTATTTTCTTCTGCGCGGTGGTATACGGGAGTTCGTACAAATCTTTGTTAAAAATCACGAACTACTATGTGTGATTATTGATGTCTGTGGTGTTAATTTCATACTAGTGGTCCAAATCCTGTATCTTGTTCTCCAGAATCGAGTTAAGAGACATTAAAATGCTCGCACTCTCACCCAACCATTTATAGCTGTAGTTCACCGTGACCACAGTATAAACGGACTCGTCCTCACAAATGTAGACTTGGTCGTGTTTATTGGAGTAACCCAATATCTACACATCATATTCTCCCTCATTGGTTGTCACTTACACGTCTTGCATTTCTCTAACCAGTTACGGCTGAACGTTAATTTGCAAAGGGCCTTTCTTTGGGTCATGGAAAAATTAAGCGCGTCTTATTATTTCGTTCGCTCCCAATTAATCATAATACTCAAACTCGCGAGATTCGATGTGATAAGTTTCATACTAAGTGTGAATTTTTGGGATAAACGATTCATTGATGGCATCATTCATGGACATAATACCTTAATTCGTATTTTAAAACATTTCCTGCTATTTGTATTTGAAGTTATTTGGGGGATATATTTAGGTTAATTAAATAAGTTTCTGATCAGCTTTGTATATAAACATGAAACTTCCTACATGGCAAGTCACCCAGAAATATATAAATATTAATGCGTGATTCCAATCAAGAAAACAGCTTAATATGATAAATAGTGAGCTTGCTGAGAATTCCACTAATAAGAAGATGTAACGAACCTATTTTTTGTTGTTGATGCGACTAAATTGATACAAAGTGGCATATCCAACCAGTAGAACATAAACTATTATAAATATTCCAAATACAACTCCAACAACTGTCATATATAGAGAAGTGGATTTCATTTACAGTTATGGTTACAATTACTATTTTATATAACAAATTTCTAAGGAAGATTAATACTGAATATTATGATTTGAGATACATATGTATCACATTTATTACATCTATACAAATGCTACTTATTATCGAAATTACCACAAAAGAAAAAATGAAGTATTGAATTAATATTATATAAAGTATTTAAATATTAAATAAAGTATTTATTTAGTTTGTATAATACATTTAGAATAATTTTGAAGCAGATTTATTAAAATGTACGATAAAACCATGTGTTCAATATAATAATGAACATTTTACTTGAAGATGATTCTTAAAATGATAAATTATGAATGTTTAGAGACAATTAATCTTGATTTGTAAAAATAAACAATTCTTACTCATTCGTTCATTATTTTAAATCTATTAGTTTAAATCGTATACTGATGTTCTTATTTCTTGAGAACTGGCTGTTTTCTTTCCACTAAAGAACATTCTATGAATAACCTCTGGCTCAAAAGCAGATTCATTAGTTCTCGTATACATTCCAGCACAATTTATCTGAATTTATTCTGTCTAGTGTACTTACTTTGAGTTTCTCTTGGTAGAAGTCGAAGTATTCTGATTAAATAATTTTCAAACTCTTTTCTCTGTAGAATCCTTCGTAGCAAATCGGGTTGTGCCACTCGTCCTCGTAGTTGCAAATGCAGACGAACATGAGTTGCTCCTAGTTTATATTGAACAGTTCTTGAAAATCTGTGATTCGGTTTTGCTGAATAAACAGATTCACCAGTTTATTCAGTTTACGCAGCGGATGCAAGCACGAAATTTGGTTCCGAACGAGTGAGAGCCAGTGAATATTAGTCAGAGATTCGAGGAAATCCAAGCACTAGATTTGATTGCTTGCTAAGTGCAGAAATTCAAGATTAAATAAAATTGAAAGAGGAGACGGATCCTAGATTTGATTAAAATCGAGCTCCAAATGCGTCAATAAATGCAAGGCTGCAAGAGGGAAGAGATTCTAAATACTGTTGTAAGACAATGTGAGCTATCGGCAATACACGAAAATTGACAGATCAGACACGTCGGATATATAACAGTGCGAAAGCCAAATCATATCCACACTTTACACCGCACTCGTATTGCCCCTGTAAAACACAATATTGTCAAGCGAATTCAATTTGGAGCGAAAAGTTGTTTTAATTGGTATTCAACACGTACAAAATATGTTAGTAAACTACAAATTTCCATCCCAATGAATCTTCAAGAGTTTCGCAATAACCCACCAACATTCGAATAATTGGTAAGAGTTGCTCCAAATTAATAAATAAAATCGTTTATAAGCGCTTTAGATAAAGTGCAAATTAGAAGATCCGCTCTAAAGAATAAGACAGTCGAGAATAACTCAACATTTGAATAAATACTTCAAAACGCTGACAAATCATTGGAGCTTGAGTTTAATGAATTGACCACGTTATTAAACGTTTGTATAGAAAGGATAAATGTACTTGAAAATGATAATAAGTATTTAACTGATACAATTAGAAAATTGGTACAGGTTAAAGAAAATGATTCTGAGCACGAAGAAAAACTTGAAGATAAGATCGATTCAGAACTGTGAAAATAGAATTTATTATATAAATATAACTGTTTAACATTTATGATTTTTTACTGTTGATTGTTATTATTGTTCCTCTTTCTTTACGATACCCATAATTTGGAAGTTTTGGAACGTAATTTTATAGTAGTAACTTCATTTATAGTAATATTCAATAATATTCATTATTTTCATTCATTATGTTACAAAATAGTTACTATGAACATTTAAACGATTTCCTCAGCGTTTTTATTGAGAACATTCAGAATTCCTGCCGCAGTTTTCCTCAAATCTCTATTTTGGAATGCATTTGGGAATTATATTTTAATTTATTCGGCCTCAAAAACTGATATATAATCGAACTATCCTTTATTATATTAATTTTTCAGTTGAATGAAAAATTTCTGAGAGTGTGATGTGCACTATGATATAGATTTTGAACCGACTTCGGCTGAAATGCGGCTATGTTCACGTCTTCCATGTTGAAGAAGCGCTTTGAGGAATAAATCGTGCTCTTATGTAGTCCAGCGTATCCTAGTGGGTGGCTGATGCTTATAAGAGTGTTGACTATTCTTGCGAGTGAGCTGTTTCGCTAAATGTGACTAAATCTCGTTTTAGTGTTTGTTTAGCTAAGTGTTAGTCTATTATGACCATTCTTCTGGAAATATACTGAATAATATGTCCACATCACACTAGTCTTAAGTCATTAGAGAAGTGATGTAAAAAGTAAATCAGAAAATGCTTATATGCAGTATTAAATACACTAAAATGTAATGAATTTAAAACTTTTAATATCATCCATTAAATCAAAATAAGATAATTAATAAAAGATTAGTTTGCTGTTAAGTGAACAAGGTCTTTTTAATAATGTAATCTAATTAAAATTCATATATTAAATTAAAATTAACACACTCAGAATCCATAACCGTACTTCTTGAGTTCCTCAGTCATCTTGGCGACTTCTGGGTTCTTGCAGGCGGTTTCGTAGGCCTGGTTGTACTCGGCTCTGCGCTTGGCGTCGGCGGCAGCCCACTTCTTCTCGAAGACTTCGGTGGCTTCGGCGTGCTTCCAGCCGATCTGGGCGGCGATTTCACCGAGGACGGCGAACTTGCGGGTGGACTTGAGGCGGAGCTCGCGCATGGCCTCTGGGATGACGACGTGTCCGGTCTGGTAGTTCTCTGGCATGCCGGAGTAGGTCTGGAGGCGGAGCATGGCTTGCTTGCCGCGGGCGGTCTTGTTTGGAACCATACGTCTGATGGTCTTGCGGACGATGTAGGCCGGGTCGCGGAAGTGGAATGGACCGCGCTTGTGGTTGTAGTTGACGCGCTTCTGGAAGTAGTCGAGGTAGTGGGTCTTGTTTCTGAAGAAGGAGCCGGAGATGTTGACTTTCTCGCAGTGGGTGACGACGATCTTGTTGCCGTTGAGGAGTTCCTTGGCGACGACGGCGCTCAGACGACCGAGCAAGTGGTCGCGGGCATCAATGACGATGGTGTCTTTCATGTCAAAAGGAGGTGGAATGATTCCGAATGAAAATTTTTGAAAAGAAATTGAGTGGTAATATAATTTGCATATAATTACTTTTAGTAATAACATAATAATAATAATGTTACCACTTCAATTCACAACATTGTTAAACTTTGAAATATCCTTATATTTTTATTCTTTTAATGTATTAATAACTAAATAGATCCTCATAAATCAACGGGTTCAACGTGAACAACTCTTTTACCACTTCCCTCTGCTCCCTTAGTTGCAGGGGCACAAAATGCAATACCAGCAGCACAAAATGTTGGGAGTAATTTGAGAGCTTTATTTGTAGCGAATAGGCTTATTGTGACCGAAATTACAGTCAAAATAATAAGTATTTTAACTCTTTGTAATTCGATTAATTTCTAGAAAATTTTAGTTGGTTCTCCAGTAATATAAACATATCCGACAAATGAACATAGAGCCTCAAAGATCCAGCATAACACGTCTCTGGCTGCATATTTTCTTCCTGCTTCATAGCCGTCATGGTCACCCATATAAAGAGCGAAAAAGTTGATAATATCCAATAAGACTTTAAAGTTAAGACACACAAATAAATCAAAACAGAATCTGTTTATCATGACAAACTTGTTTTATTACGTGATTTACCATCCCTCTAAAACACCAAAGTATCCTGCAACTTTTGTAATTTTACCATCTTAATCTTCTTGATGTATTGGGATTAGGGTTGAACATAAGCTAAGTAAGACACCAATTAATGGATAGAAATTCCAGGAAAACAACACTGCTGATGATACAAAGATGAAAGTTTGCATTTACCATTTTAAGGATTTGAAAACTACATTAGCATCAACTTTTTCTTAGTCTTCATTTAGTTAAAGGAAGAAATCTAGCTCATCATCGTGTATACCAAATGCGCGTGGGTTAACTTTACATCCAGCATGTTCGACTTTTGCACGTTTCGTGAGACGGCGAAGAGCGGATAGCTTAACAAATTAATACCTGGTGAAAAATAGAACGGATATTAACGAGAAAGTAGATATAGCTGAGTAGTATGAGATTGTGACAAGTGAATATCTTGTATTGATAAATATGATTAAAAATAGTACTGAGACTAGGAATGAAAACACGATTGATGTTTGTGGAAGCGCTTGGAGAAGAATAAGGAATATCATTAAGACAAATCCTTCAGAGTAAAGCTATGTTATGAACGAAAATATTATTAGTACTATAAAAACAAGAGCAAAGACGATTTTGAGTGACTTAGCCTCTAGATTTACAACTGGCAACATTGCAACTCCAATAAATACCAAAACTATTACAACACAGTTAACGAGTGAGAACTCATCCAATTCTCCTAATTATGATATAGCCGAAGGCACTGCGACAAAAAGAGATAAAAGTGATGCAAAAAATACAGAAACTAATGGATTCTATGGTTCAAGTTAATTTTTATCCTTTTTATCCATAGCTAATAGAACTATAGATGCAATAAATAATCCTGAAAGAAGTTTACATAGCCAAATAAGAACTGTGACACCAAGTGACTTGCTGTACTATTCGAAAAATGCTCTGTATACAAGAATTGAGATTTCTTAAAGCACTTATGTTGAGGTCACTGTAAATATATTACTGAACCCTGTAATAAACAAGACAATATCAGTTATAATAACATTCAATGGTGTTAATGTGACGATTGCTGTTATACCAATGAAAAGTGGTCCTAATAATAGATACCTCCACTTTGAAACACGTTCGCCTAAATTAAAATAACTTAATATTTGCATTAACAAACTCAATGTAGATATGAAATACCCATTCCATTTTACAATGATCTTTATAATCTCATAAGTTTCATATGACATACCCTATGTTAATAAAAAGCCATTTAACGTATTCACGATTAAACGAAGCAGAATAGAAGTCATTATTTGATTAGCTTGTTTTTCTCCGACAGCGGTAGTCATAAAGCGTTAATTATATACGATCATTGCAATCATAACCAATCCATTTACGATAATATTCTTCAAATAATTTTTAGGTAAAGTAATCAATAAATCCAAAATCAGAGAGTGAATGAATATAATTACCTTTACTCCTAATTTTGATGATTCAAAGCTTGTTATTTACGTAAACATCGCTAAAAATGCAAATACAATTGTAAATATCCATTTATCATCAACACTACTAAAACAAATACAACTAGCTTCAGCAGTGAGCATGAATAACGTGGAAAAGCTCAATTACTCTGTAAAATTAAGCAAACAGTGGATTGCGAAGTGGATGAACAATGAAAGCGGTTGGTTTAATGTCAATGCTGGTGAAAGTAAAAGCAGAGTTGTGTTTAAAGTCGCTGAATTGTTTAAAATAGATTTTGTGGATACCCATGAAAACACTGCTGTGAGAATATAGTTATAATATTCTTAGACGTATTGACCGTAAAATACGTGATTTAGAAGCTAATAAACAATACATAACCCTGCAAACCACACTAAATCTCTCTTCTGTATAGTAAACATCATTTTAGCATCAATCAAAACTTTTTTAAACCCTTTAACGTCGTCTTACGCCCCGGATCTTTCTTTTTCATCTGTTGTTTTCACTACTTTCTCTTCTTTTTAACCGATATTTCTCAGTTTTTTATTATTCATGACCGCCCATAGCAAAAATGTGACGCCAAATAATATTGATGTTGATAGCAGAACGATTTGCAAATAACCAAGTAAACCACTAAAATAATTACCAAAGTAGTTGAAAACTATAGGAATTACTATCGCGCAAGCAGCAAATACTATACCAAATGTTACTACAGTTCTCTTTCTGAGTGTTTGGAAGTATGAAAGTCCATGAGTGAGTTACTATCCCCCATTAACCTACTCAACCCCGAAACCTGGCCCATATTTATCGTTATCATATGTTTCAACATTTTATTGAAGCATAAGCTCTAAAATCAAACGGCCGGACGACATCGCTACAGCAGCAAAATATGGAGCTGCTGTCCCAAAGAAATATACTGATAGATAAGAGACTGCGATTGTCACCGACAATGATACCAACGTACACGCCAAGAAAAATACATGAATAGAAGGCTTCTTTTAATTTTTTAACACAATTACTGCGCATGTAGCAGCGTACCCGAGAATTGTTTAAATAACACCTACAAATGCAAAGAAGTCAAATTTTTCGAACACGGTCGATGAAGATGCTGAAATAGTCTAAGAAATTGCAGCTGCAGCAAATAGCAGAACAACTGACGTTGATGGAATCAATGCGTCTATAAAAACACCAATTGCTAGTAATCTTAATGCTTAAACACCCTCACTAGTATAAAAAGCTGTCGCTAATGCTGACGGGATCAAAAATAGGGGTGAAGGGTAGTGCATTTCCAATGGTGAAGTGAAAATAGAGGAAGATAACATATCTATTATATTATAAAGCTGTATTGATGTAAAATATCATCATCACCAACTTCATATTTACAAAAGTTTATTAATCACACTATCTACAACAATTTTGCTTTTAATTCTTGGGTTTTAATGCAGAGGGTTATAATGCATTAGTAGATGAGATGAATTGACATTATCAATTCTATATTCAATTTTCAATAATAATGCTCTTTCAAAATATACTCCAAAATATTGTATAATCCGTTTCTTTTGAACCTAATATTAATTTTGCTTATCTTAAATATAATATTGCTATAAAATTCCTTTAGGATCTAAAATACAATAACATTTTGAACCGCAATTTTACTCTTTGGCGACGAATCCATTTCTTTACAATAAAAATCATCTGAATTATTCTCCTTTTTACTTACACCTTCTTTAAATGTAAACTTACTAACCTCTTCTATTCTCAGCCCAACAGAAACAAAAATAAATATTAATACGTGCGTCCAATATACTGAATTACAATCGTTCACTATCAACAGCACTTTTTAGCCTTCTTTTGAACCGGAATTTACTGTTTGACGACGTAAGTTTCCGTTTTGACGACGAAGACTTCGTCCTGTTCCGTGAATTTGTCCGCGTTTTCAAGGCATATTTTCGCCGTTTCCGCGAACAAATTATCGATATTTTCGCCCGTTTTGGCCGAACATTTCATGAATTTCTTCGCCTTTATCTGATTTTCAACAGCAAGGATTTGTTTTTCAGTTACTTCCGAGTCCCTATCCGACTTATTCCCCACAAGTATAATTGGAGGAACAGAAGTTAACTAAGATTTCAACTCGAGGTACCACTTGTGCACGTTCTGCAAAGTTTGGTTCTATCCCAGATCGAAAACAATCACGGCCACATCCGCCCCGCGATAATACGCAGAACCAATCTACGTTGACCAAGACTCCTGCCCAGCAGTGTCCCAAATCTGAAGCTTCGCCTTCTAATCATTTACTTCGCAAAGCTTCGACAAAATATCAGCCCCAATGGTAGGCTTGTACAAAACAGAGAACTAATTCGTAGTATACCGCTACGCAATCGACGACTTGCCCACCGACGAATCGCCCACTATTATCACTTTAAACTAATTCATTGATGCGGACACAAAAATAAAATTACAATATAAATAAACAGACAATAAAACACAAAAAAAATGTATCACTTGAAAAATTAATGAACACATAACAGAATTTGCTTCTGGAATAAATATTTGCATAACTTTGTATAGATATTGAATAGATTAATAGAAACTATTAAATGTAAAACTTACCAAATATCATTACAGAGTGCAGACACAGAGTGAGAATTATTTAATCCTGTTATTCACCCATAATGTTAAACACATAACTTCAATCATAACAAGTGAAAACCATAATAAGTGTATTAAAATTCCTTGATAATATTTATGAATTATTTTCTTCATTTTCAATTGCGACAGATGTTTCAGAAGTTAAGTTTATCTTTTCGACAGGAATTGAAAATGTGTTATTGAAATAAATCTTCATATACATGCATACGCTCAATAATGTTTAGTGATATGTATTATCATTGAGAATAGATCAATAAACAACAATCACTTACTACATAACCTCATTCAGAAGGGGGTCGCATTTTCGCTTATAAGGGGGTAGGTCAACTCGCTTACAAGGGGGTTGGACATGTAGTTACCCCCTTGTAAGCGAGTGACAAAAATAATGCGTTTTAGCCCTGTTTTTTGGCCATAAAGCCTTCAAAAACAACAATATTTTTGGATACATTTTGGATACATTTCGCTTATAAGGGGGTTGAAAATGGCTACCCCCTTATAAGTGAAAAGGCTACCCCCTTGAGAGCGAGGTAATGTAGTACTGTTTACAACAAAACTTTAAACATTGATGATAATAACACAACAATGTAAAATTTAACTAGTATTTGTTTACACACCACACCCCATATAATGTTTAAGATAAATCATATATCTTCACTGTTTACCTTCCTTCAGAGGAATTCGGTTTTGAACCTTAGTCTCGCAGCTATAATATTTTGCTCTATGCAAATGTTAGGAATAACATATTCGCTACGTATTCAGACCGTTACCCAAACCACATCGATCGTCAAGACTTTCATCGATCTGCTCTCAATTCCGATATCTCTTCGGTTTAACTCTCTTGTTGCTCCAAATTTTTTAATTTAACTAGACACCGCTTTAACAATCATCTTTCCTCTGATATCTATCTGGTTGATAAAGACTTTCACGCCGAGGCCACCTCACTTCACGTCTAAGGCATTAATCGTGCTTATTCAGCTTTACCTCTTTTTCCTTGTTTTCATTTTGGCGCCTTCGCTCCAGATTGCCATGATTATCCAGATCACGAACGTCTTCAACGGGTACTTGAACGGCGCCAGCATGGCGGTGAGCGTTATCTTGGTGATATTGTCGATCATCCTCGAGCTGGCCTTGCTCCTGCTCCAGATCTTGTACTGCGTCAGCTTTGAAGACCACAAGTTCAGTAAACCGTATCAGTTCGGTATCTCGCACTACTTCATCACATAATTGTGTGCTTAGTTGATTCTTTTCGTTTTATACATCCAGAAGAGTATAGAGTAGTATGTTTTCTTCACAATTGTTGCAATTTATCTTTTATTTCTTCTTTGTTACATCACCTACAAGAAGTTCTTTGCTTTAACACGATCAGCTGTGGTCGTTTACTGCTGCATTATTTACTCGTTGTCCTTTTCACTTTAAAATTGCGTTGCCTATATTATGGCAGTTCAACTCTCAATCGTTTATGATGAAAATTTGATTTTCGCAACTACATCTGCAATGTCACTCATAATTGCTATTTCTTAATATCAGAAGATGAACGAGCCTTTCATCCAAATGTCGGACGACGCCGTGGTGCAACACAAAAATAAGGCCACGATCAACTACGGGCTGTCGAAGGAGTTCGTGCTGGATATGGCCTGCTTCTGCGGCCCGGAGTTCGTGGGCGTGCTGTCGAGCCAGGGAAACGACGTGCTCAACAACACGGCCTGGGCCCAGCTGACCCACGAGGAGTGCGAGAAGGTGGTGCGTCAGGCCAAGAACGCGGAGGAGCGCCTCGAGGCCCTCAAAATGGTGTACGAAAACATCTTCGCGAACATCTACTACTCCTACGCCTGCTGCGGCCAGGCCATGGAATGCCTCACCATGCTGGACATCGAGGAGGCCCTGCCGGTGCCGGTGCTGCTGAAACACGCCCGGAACTGGAGGACGCCACAGGACGCGCTGGCCTCCATCTTGAACGCGATCTCGGAGGTGAAGCAGGTGGACGAGATCCTCCAGGTCGACGGGAACCACTACACGCCCGTCGGCTGCATGGACTTCGTGCACCGCCACGGTGGCCAGGAGTACACCCTGAGGCAGATCCTGAAGCGGAACTGCGTCGACGTGAACAGCGTCGTCTCCAGAATAGACCACGTCGACCAGGTCCACGAAAAGGGAAACCGGGACAACAAGAGCGTTAACCCGGAGAGGGCCCTGTGGCACAACTCGTACGAGCTCCCGAGCGACCAGCGGGTTCCGGGCACCATGTTCCTGCTGAGCAAGCAGGACTGCGATGAAAACTCCCACGTCTTCAAGCACCTCTCTCCCAGAGACGGGGAGCTGGTCTTCGTGTACGTCCCGTCCCACTTCTCGAAGTCGATCGTGACCGGAAACCTCCACCGCCTCAGCTTCTGCTCCGACCAGGCCTCGATGCGCACGGCCCAGCTCCGGAGACTGCGCTGGATGAGCATCATCAGCTTCGCCCGGACGATCTTCCCGCTCGACCACCTGGTGGACCAGCTGTACCGCTTCCCGCTCGTGAACCAGTACCGGATCAAGTTCCAGACCCGGGCCCCGCAGAAGTTCAAGCTCACCAAGGGCATCCGCACCTCCTACACCAGCAACTTCAGCATCGAGGTCGTGGAGCGGGCGTCGTCGTTCAAGAACTCGAAGTGCCTCTACGCCATCTCCAACTACCTGTCCAACTCGGTGAACCCGGAGCACGTGGACGCGACCATGCTCCAGTACATCCTGGTCGAGTTCTTCGTCCAGAAGCTGGCGCTCACGCGGCAGGCGACGGCCAGGATAAGACGATACCTGGACCTGTACTACGACGCGAAGATCACCGCCTTCCAGAAGCTGCAGCAGTGCCAGAACATGGACTCCCCGAACCAGCTCGTGCTCACCAAGATCCGCGAGAACAACAAGCAGAACCTCTCGGACCAGGTCGTGTACAACGCCCTCGCCGTGGTGTACGGCTGCGGGGTCATCGACCGCCGCGTGAACTCGGTCGAGGAGGTGGTGAAGGCCCTGGAGGCGCACCAGTTCTTCGTGACCAGCCACAGCTACTCTTCCTACCTGGTCGGCTACGTGGAGTACCAGCTCAAGAAGTTCAAGCTGTACCAGATGAACTACCAGACCGACATGAAGGACTTCTTCGCCATCGTTAAGTACCTGGACGAGCTCCAGCGCTTCCAGGAGATCCTCCAGACCTCTCTCAAAACATACTCCCAGCAGCACTACGACGTGACCAAGCTGGTCGTAAACTTCGTGGAGAAGTACCAGCGAGTCATCGTCGACCTCCTGAGCCTGAAGTGCCAGGACAAGTACGGCACCGACCAGCTCCAGCTGATCGAGTTCATCGACGAGGCGAAGAAGGCCCAGGACGACGACCACGTCCAGTACCAGGAGTACGGCTACAAGAGCACGGTCAAGATCCACGCCGAGCTGCAGATCAACGGCGCCCTGAAGCCGCTCGTCCAGCCGTACCACTTCGTGAAGCTGTCGAACCTGGTCAGCATGCTGCACCAGCAGTTCTACGTAAAGTACTGCGACGAAGACGCCGCCATCGAAAACCCCTTCAAGAAGTCGACCGTGATCAACTCCTCGCTGCAGGCCCTGTCCGTGATCAACCAGATCCTGAGCATCTCGATCATCAGCGACGCGGGCCACGCAGACCACTCTTCCCTGAGCAACTCGTCCTCTTCGTTCTCGTCCAGCAGCGACTCGTACGACTCCTACGACACCTTCCAGACGAAGGACAGCACCACCAAGAACGACCAGGCCATCTTCGACATCAACCTGAAGAACCCGCGCTCGCTCGAGGACTACATCTCCATCGTCAACAGCAACTACTACAACAAGAACACCGAGTTCATCGTCTTCTTCAACCACGAGCCCTCCCAGAACACGCCCGAGTTCGTCATCAACGCGATCCGGGGCATGGGCTCCGAGGGCTACGTGAGCAACGCCTACTACATCTCGACGCTCCAGATCCTCACAGACCTGCACTTCATCAAGCTGAACGACAAGTCCAGCAGAAACACGAACACCATGAGCCTCATCATCCCCCGAATCCAGGCCATGCAGTCGGCCATCGAGAAGATGATCATCAGCTTCCTGAAGAACCTGGTCGCCGTGAAGCAGGAGCAGACCAGCCAGAGCAACGTGCTGCTGCTGCAGGCCATGAACTCGATCCACTTCATCGAGGCCCAGATCACCAAGCTGTTCCAGGCCAGAATCATCGTCCTGCGCCGCGAGCACCTCTCGAGCGACCACATCCTCCAGATGAGGGACGAGCTGTACCGCGCCTGCAACGTCACCTACGGCCTGCCGACCTTCAGCCTCAAGAAAGACCAGAGCCTCAAGGACCAGCTCCAGCGCATCTGCAGCACCTACGCCGGCAACGAGCAGGAGTACCAGAACATCATCATGCACCGGATCATGCAGCTGCCCAGGTGCGGCGGCGTGTACATGGACAACCCCAGCTACAAGTTCATCAGGCACAAGTCGTGGAACCAGAAGTTCGCGTGGGAGACGGAAAACGCGAATCTGGAGTTCCAAGCACTATAGATCAAATCCGGCAACAACTCTATTGTGGTGGCCCGCGAAGAACCAGCTGACGCCCAGGTGCCAGTGGTGGTGGAGAAGCAACAAGTCCCAGAGGTAAATCAGAAATAAAAGAAAAAATGTGGTTAATACAATTGTTTCAAATTGCTGTGGCCAACCATATTAATGATATTACTCGTTATCGTAGGTTACGCATATCGTATATTCTAAACTATATCAAACAGAAATGTGAATGAAATCGCGAATCAAGTAGTCCAACAGTTGTCTCAGTCTATTTTCAACCTTCAGACGATGGGTTCCACGCTTCTTCTGACCAGCAAGAAACCAAACTTCGTGCAGAGCGACTACGCCGAGTTCCAGACGTCCATGTACACCCAGTTCGCCAACATCAACGATAAGATGTTCGAGAGCTACTTGTATGTTAAAGGCATCTTGACGAACAAGAAGAGCAGCGAGATCTACCAAGACGAAATAACCAACAAGATGTTCCAGTTCAACCTCAGCAACATCTTCGACATCCACGATCCAATCCAGTGCGACTCCAATTCAATACAATTGATTAGACAATAAGAAAAGAAACTTACAAATATAATTTAATTTGTAAATATTATTAATACAGGGAAACATGGGTACAAAAATATATTAGCATCTACGATATAAAGCAGATAAGTTTATGGTCACAACTTTACAATGTTTTTAAATGATTAATAATATGATGTTTAAATGTATGAAGCAATACTGTTATTAATTTAATATTGTTCTTGCTACAGCTAATAACTTCTATTTGAACTATAAAATGATGCAATTAGTTATTAAATGATTGTACTAGTAGATAATATAAATCATTTATAAGTAACATTTTAATAAGTTTTATATCCTGTTTATGATATTCAAACCAGCAATTATAGCTTTTTACTTGACAGATAATAATGGGAATGGAATAATGTACTATACTTCTTGTTTATCATATTATTTATATGTCAATGGTTTTAAATCACGCAAAATATTTCAAATAACATAATTAATGCAGATTTAGATAAAGGTTCGGTAATTTCCAATATAGCTAGAATACCTATTGATAAATTATAATAAATGATTTAAAAATATCATAACACAATCAAATTAAAAAACAATGATACATTTAATCATTCTTCTTACGATTACTAGTAGAATAACAAATCTATGATAGTTTAGGCTCAATCTACACAGTTAGCAGAATATCTCAAATTTGTATCTTAGTTGTTCAAGACATTCAACCACAAATATTACATATATTTTCTTATAATTGGTTCGTTGTCCTACATAATTTCTGCTAAATATATGAATTAGTATTTTGAATTTCCTTATAAATATGAGACAACTAATATATTAAATAAGTATTAAAAAGTTGATATTGCTTATGATGGATTTGTTCCATCTGTTGCCGAAACTTTAAAATCGGATCCAAATTTACCAATTCAATTATATATTGCTCCCATTGATATTCGAATATTCAGAAATCAAGTATCGTCTTAGTTACACCCTTTAATTTACTCATTAACTTTTATTGAGAATTGGATTTCATTTTTTGATTCCAACTAAATTAAATTAAAAACACTAAATACATTCATATCAACACCATTCCCCCAGATATTATACATATAAAATTTTATTTAAGTAAATGAATAAATTGTAGCAAAAAATAAAAGGTAAGGTTTAATATATGAACTTAATTAAACATATTAATATGCTTGTTAAGTTTACCTTAAATAAATCGGCAGTGCATTAATAACCGACAACACTCGAAATATTAATGCAATATATACATAGTATTGTTCAAATACTATCATAAATAAACCTGATTTCGCATCCATAAACAAATAATTTAATTCAAGCGTTTTCACCTCAAGTTGGGATTTAAAGAGCCCATTGGCATTTTATGTTGTGTTTTATGTTTGCTTTTCTTATGTTATGATACGTCTTATCTACAAAATTATGAAATGGATGATTATTCCTTTGATGAATAAGACTAATTAATGCCCTACGAAACTTATGATTACTCAATTGATATGTTAGTAGTCTACAGTTATTTTTACAGCAATCATAATAATTATTACACTTATACTATTTGCAGCGATGACATACTAATTTGAAGTATATATTCAATTCTTCATTTCATAAAACTTAACTCCTTCGAAAATTAATATCTAGTTCAACCAAGCGTACTTTTAATGTTTTATAGCTGCAATTACTATTTTATTTATAACATATGATACTTTTTGTTAAAATCTGTTAAGTGTAATCTGTTCTTTAGGAATTCCTGGAGAAGAAAATTATTTGCCTCCATTTAATTTAAATACTCATAAGTCACTTATAAAAGTTAATTAATTACGGGTATGTATCCTTTTGTTCCTTATATTCAATTTATTTTGTGCATCTTACATAAATTCCAGCTCTTTATATTAATCTTCTGATTTTGATATGTCAAAGTTATCCATCCTCAACAATAACTTAGCTCAAATAACCTCACAGACTCTATCACTTGAGTAGAATGCTATTTTCATGTATTAATCATATTTTACAGCACGCTAAAAGATTGCTTCGCGTTATATGGAGTTGTCTTAGTCAAATCAGAAACATTTGAACTACGTGGTAAACCTGAACAAGTACGGAAATGTAACTTCTCCGCTGCTGATCCACAGCCTGGCCGACGACCGCTGGTCCGCTACGTTGAACCCGAACACGAACCTCGGCGCGATTCCGTACAAATCCGCCCTTCCACCTTCACTGCTGTACGCGAACAACAACTACACGAACTTCCAGCGCATCAAGCCCGCGAGAGACATGAAGATAGGCCCCCACCTACTAAACCAGGACGATAACCTCTCTTTCGTGCCCCTGTTCTCGGTCCTCGCCTCTCATCAGAGGTACTGCCAGATAGTGACCGACATGTACTCCGGATTGAAAGATGCGTATTATTCACTGGATTAGTTCAACTCCTACGATGTCTACAGTGCGAATCTTACTTAAAAAATTGTTTTGAGCTACGAGGATATTCGCACGTAACTGCTTTTATTCAATGAGATATTGAACGATTACGGCTACACCTTACTCAACACTGAGTTTTTGCGCCTGAACTCGAGGGATTTGAAACTACTAATTGCGTTCATTCTGGTGTCAATTCTGTTTGCGGTTGCGATTTTCGTTCAGTACCAGAGGACAATTAAAAATCTTAAGCAGACCCTGCTGAAGAATAACTTATTCGCGAGCTTGTTCCTGAAGAAGATGCTGTTTTCGTGAGAAGAGTTTTATATTATTCACATAATATTAATATTAACAATATAATCAGCTAGCGTTCCATATTGTTAAACGTAAATGATTAATATAATATTTAATATGTACAAGTTTACATACGAATGAAAAATAAGAAGAAGTTATTAATTGCGATTTCAATCATCTGTGGTCTATTAATTGCAAGCGGAGCTACAGCTTTGGTAATTTTAATACCACTTAATACCACTGTTAAAACAGATTAAAACTCTACGAACGATACCAATTCAAGCATTCCAGCGAACGAAACCAATTCAAGTCCAGCATTCATTAAATATTTGAAAGCTAATAAGGAGCTTTACGTTTGGTCTCACTCTTTACAGGCTCAAATTGACGGAAAACCCGCTTGGGCGAGACTAGTAACCAACTACAACTCTGCTTTTGACAACCTTCTGGAGTTCGCTCTCTACCACGGCTTCAAGCAACTATATTTGTTCGCGGGTTCCGTAGAGTGGGACTGGGAGTACAGCTTCTCTGTGCACAGACTTCCAGAGCACGACCTCTTCGTAGAACAACTCAAGAAACTATATGCGAACAACATCGAAGTGAACCTGGTCGTGTACCTGAACGACGACGTGAACAACCTGGCCAACTGGGAGCGGATCAAAGACGTGGCGGAAACCATCAAAGCGGTAAATGAAGTCGTGCCGGTCAAGACACTACACCTGGACCAAGAGCCGTCCCAGCCGCAGCAGTACGAGGCGCTGATAAACATGCTGTCCATGGCGAACGACATCTACCCGACGTCGAGCACGGTCAAGCCGCTCTGGACCAGGCAGAAGATGGAAGACGTCGCGCCGTTCTTTTCGGAGGCGTTCAACAAAACGATAAGCGCTCACAACGCAGAATCTGAAACTAAATTCGAGTACTTCGTCGACATGGTGATCGACGCGACGGATTCCTCGGAGATGATGGCCTATTCGAACGAGTACGCGAAGATACGCAGCCTGAGCCAGTTCTACGTCGAGAGAACCAAGGTATTCGGGAAACCCGGCACCAACATCGTGGAGACCGGGTTCATCAACCAGCTGCCGGAAGCCGAGACGCTTCACTACCAGTTCCAGAAGAACCCAGACGAGTTCTTCGAGTTCGTCTCGAATATGTCCGAAACGTACGGAACCGTTGTCGTCCACGACTATATGCAATATTACTTCACGTTGTACTGCAACTCGCCGTAAAACTGGGTTGGACTTGGGCCGCCGAAGACCTGCAAGTGAGCTAAATGAAAATATAAGTTAAAATGTTTGAATAAAACTTTTAATTGAAAAAGGCGACTTTAATATTGAATAACTCTAAACTTAAATTGTTTAATCTATAATTTACTTATAATTATTTTATCTAAGTTAACAACTTGAGATTCTAAAACTCCTTTAAGTAATGGAATGTTACGTATAATAAATCAAAAATCTCTTTGATAATAATACTAGTACAGAATGGAGAAATACAGCAAAGATTTACGTCTTTTCTACAAATTGTTTATATGACTTTTTGATATATTGAAGCGGATATATAAATGTATAAATAAATATGTTTGTTTGTTTACACACCACCCCCCATATAATGTTTAAGATAAATCACATATCTTCACTGTTTACATTCCTTCAGAGGAACTCGGTATTGAACCTGAGCATGGCCGCTATATTCATAAGCGCTATTTAGATGATCGGTATAACCTATTCGTTGCGCATTCAGACAGTTACACAAACCACATCGATCGTCAAGACTTTCCTTGATCTGCTCTCAATTCCAATATCTATTCGGTTCAACTCATTTGTGACTCCAAATTTTAGGAGTCAAATATTAACCTCTTTAGCTATAATATACCCAACAGTATTACTGTGGTTGATAAAGACTTTTGCACCTAGACCACCTTCATTTTTCTCCAAATCATTGATTATATTCGTTCAAATAAGTTATTTTTGCCTTGTTTTCATATTAGCTCCTTCTATCTAAATTTCTATGATTATCCAGATCACGAACGTCTTCAACGGGTACTTGAACGGCGCCAGCATGGCGGTGAGCGTCATTTTGGTGATATTGTCGATCATTCTCGAGCTGGCCTTGCTCCTGCTCCAGATCTTGTACTGCGTCAGCTTTGAAGACCACAAGTTCAATAAATCATATCAGTTCGGTATCTCGCATTATTTCATAGTATAGCTGTGTGCTCAACTCGTTCTTTTCGTTTTGTACATTCAGAAAAGTATTGAGCAGTATGTTTTCTTCATCATCGTCGCTATTTATCTTTTGTTCCTTCTTTGTTATGTAACTTATAAGAAGTTCTTCGCGTTTACACGGTCTTCAGTGATCGTTCATTGTTGCGTTATTTAAATACTTGCATTCGCCCTATAGAACTGTGCGGCATATGTAATGGCTGTTCAACTGTCAATAGTATATGATGAAGATTTAATTTTTATTACAACGGTTATTACTTCGTGCATCATAGCTGTTTCTTAATACCATAAAATGAACGAGCCTTTCATCCAAATGTCGGACGACGCCGTGGTGCAGCACAAAAAAGTGACAACGATCAACTACGGGCTATCGAAGGAGTTCGTGCTGGACATGGCCTGCTTCTGCGGCCCGGAGTTCGTGGGCGTGCTGTCGAGCCAGGGAAATGACGTGCTCAACAACACGGCCTGGGCCCAGCTGACCCACGAGGAGTGCGAGAAGGTGGTGCGCCAGGCCAAGAACGCGGAGGAACGGCTCGAGGCCCTCAAGATGGTGTACGAGAACATCTTCGCGAACATCTACTACTCGTACGCCTGCTGCGGCCAGGCCATGGAGTGCCTCACCATGCTTGACATCGAGGAGGCCCTGCCGGTGCCGGTGCTGCTGAAACACGCCCGGAACTGGAGGACGCCCCAGGACGCGCTGGCCTCCATCTTGAACGCGATCTCGGAGGTGAAGCAGGTGGACGAGATCCTCCAGGTCGACGGGAACCACTACACGCCCGTCGGCTGCATGGACTTCGTGCACCGCCACGGCGGCCAGGAGTACACCCTGAGGCAGATCCTGAAGCGGAACTGCGTCGACGTGAACAGCGTCGTCTCCAGAATAGACCACGTCGACCAGGTCCACGAAAAGGGAAACCGGGACAACAAGAGCGTGAACCCGGAGAGGGCCCTGTGGCACAACTCGTACGAGCTCCCGAGCGACCAGCGGGTTCCGGGCACGATGTTCCTGCTGAGCAAGCAGGACTGCGAGGAGAACTCCCACGTCTTCAAGCACCTCTCTCCCAGAGACGGGGAGCTGGTCTTCGTGTACGTCCCGTCCCACTTCTCGAAGTCGATCGTGACCGGAAACCTCCACCGCCTCAGCTTCTGCTCCGACCAGGCTTCGATGCGCACGGCCCAGCTCCGGAGACTACGCTGGATGAGCATCATCAGCTTTGCCAGGACGATCTTCCCGCTCGACCACCTGGTGGACCAGCTGTACCGCTTCCCGCTCGTGAACCAGTACCGGATCAAGTTCCAGACCCGGGCCCCGCAGAAGTTCAAGCTCACCAAGGGCATCCGCACCTCCTACACCAGCAACTTCAGCATCGAGGTCGTGGAGCGGGCGTCGTCGTTCAAGAACTCGAAGTGCCTCTACGCCATCTCCAACTACCTGTCCAACTCGGTGAACCCGGAGCACGTGGACGCGACCATGCTCCAGTACATCCTGGTCGAGTTCTTCGTCCAGAAGCTGGCGCTCACGCGGCAGGCGACGGCCAGGATAAGGCGGTACCTGGACCTGTACTACGACGCGAAGATCACCGCCTTCCAGAAGCTCCAGCAGTGCCAGAACATGGACTCCCCGAACCAGCTCGTGCTCACCAAGATCCGCGAGAACAACAAGCAGAACCTCTCGGACCAGGTCGTGTACAACGCCCTCGCCGTGGTGTACGGCTGCGGGGTCATCGACCGCCGCGTGAACTCGGTCGAGGAGGTGGTGAAGGCCCTGGAGGCGCACCAGTTCTTCGTGACCAGCCACAGCTACTCCTCCTACCTGGTCGGCTACGTGGAGTACCAGCTCAAGAAGTTCAAGCTGTACCAGATGAACTACCAGACCGACATGAAGGACTTCTTCGCCATCGTTAAGTACCTGGACGAGCTCCAGCGCTTCCAGGAGATCCTCCAGACCTCTCTCAAAACCTACTCCCAGCAGCACTACGACGTGACCAAGCTGGTCGTGAACTTCGTGGAGAAGTACCAGCGCGTCATCGTCGACCTCCTGAGCCTGAAGTGCCAGGACAAGTACGGCACCGACCAGCTCCAGCTGATCGAGTTCATCGACGAGGCGAAGAAAGCCCAGGACGACGACCACGTCCAGTACCAGGAGTACGGCTACAAGAGCACGGTCAAGATCCACGCCGAGCTGCAGATCAACGGCGCCCTGAAGCCGCTCGTCCAGCCGTACCACTTCGTGAAGCTGTCGAACCTGGTCAGCATGCTGCACCAGCAGTTCTACGTGAAGTACTGCGACGAAGACGCCGCCATCGAAAACCCCTTCAAGAAGTCGACCGTGATCAACTCCTCGCTGCAGGCCCTGTCCGTGATCAACCAGATCCTGAGCATCTCGATCATCAGCGACGCGGGCCACGCGGACCACTCTTCCCTGAGCAACTCGTCCTCTTCGTTCTCGTCCAGCAGCGACTCATACGACTCATACGACACCTTCCAGACGAAGGACAGCTCCACCAAGAACGACCAGGCCATCTTCGACATCAACCTGAAGAACCCGCGCTCGCTCGAGGACTACATCTCCATCGTCAACAGCAACTACTACAACAAGAACACCGAGTTCATCGTCTTCTTCAACCACGAGCCCTCCCAGAACACGCCCGAGTTCGTCATCAACGCGATCCGGGGCATGGGCTCCGAGGGCTACGTGAGCAACGCCTACTACATCTCGACGCTCCAGATCCTCACCGACCTGCACTTCATCAAGCTGAACGACAAGTCCAGCAGAAACACGAACACCATGAGCCTCATCATCCCCCGAATCCAGGCCATGCAGTCGGCCATCGAGAAGATGATCATCAGCTTCCTGAAGAACCTGGTCGCCGTGAAGCAGGAGCAGACCAGCCAGAGCAACGTGCTGCTGCTGCAGGCCATGAACTCGATCCACTTCATCGAGGCCCAGATCACCAAGCTCTTCCAGGCCAGAATCATCGTCCTGCGCCGCGAGCACCTCTCGAGCGACCACATCCTCCAGATGAGGGACGAGCTGTACCGCGCCTGCAACGTCACCTACGGCCTGCCGACCTTCAGCCTCAAGAAAGACCAGAGCCTCAAGGACCAGCTCCAGCGCATCTGCAGCACCTACGCCGGCAACGAGCAGGAGTACCAGAACATCATCATGCACCGGATCATGCAGCTGCCCAGGTGCGGCGGCGTGTACATGGACAACCCCAGCTACAAGTTCATCAGGCACAAGTCGTGGAACCAGAAGTTCGCGTGGGAGACGGAAAACGCCAACCTCGAGTTCCAGGCGCTATAAATCAAATCCGGAAACAACTCGATCGTGGTGGCCCGCGAAGAACCAGCTGACGCCCAGGTGCCAGTGGTGGTTGAGAAGCAACAAGTCCCAGAGGTAAATCAGAAATAAAAGAAGAAATGCGGTTAATACAATTGTTTCAAACTGTTGTGGCCAACCATATTAATCTTATTTGTATTTATAATTGGTTCAGTATAAAGAATATTTGAAACATCTGCAAACAGAAATGTGAATGAAATCGCGAATCAAGTAGTCCAACAGTTGTCTCAGTCTATTTTCAACCTTCAGACGATGGGCTCCACGCTTCTTCTGACCAGCAAGAAGCCGAACTTCGTGCAGAGCGACTATGCCGAGTTCCAGACGTCCATGTACACCCAGTTCGCCAACATCAACGACAAGATGTTCGAGAGCTACTTGTATGTTAAAGGCATCTTGACGAACAAGAAGAGCAGCGAGATCTACCAAGACGAAATAACCAACAAGATGTTCCAGTTCAACCTCAGCAACATCTTCGACATCCACGATCCAATCCAGTGCGACTCCAATTCAATACAATTTATTTAGTAATCAAACGAAAGTAGCATATATACAATATTGTAATTGATTAATACAATATAAATTGGGAAACATGGCTATAAAGATATTCTAGCGTCTACAGTAGCAACTAAAAAAATATAAAACTATCATTTTATGGTTTTAATTAATAATTAATAGTTAAATATAACCATGTTTGAGGCTATGCTGTTATATATTTAATATAGCTCTTGCTATAGTTAATAATTATTACTTCAACTTTAAAGTTATTAAATGTAATACGAAGAAATATATAATCACATAAATCATATTTAAATTTCATTTTAGTAGAATTTTTATCCAATATTTGATATTTTGATGAACAACTATGCCTTTTATTTAGAGAGTTATTAATGGTTGTGGAGCAATGTTATGTATGTTATAATAATTATATTTACATGTATTCAATGGAGCATAATTACAAATAGTATATCTAATAATATAATCAATGCTGAATTAGATAAAGGTTCCGTAATTTCAAACATATCAAGAATGCCAATAGATAAATTAACACGTGTAATACAAAATTATAACAATATTTTAAAGATGAAGACTAACAATTCATTTTAATCACTACAAAATCAAAGCAAATTAGAATAATTTGGAGAAATACAAAATTAAAAACCGATATAATTAATTAACTACCTAACATATGTTTAAAATTTATACAAATAGAAAAATCATCGCCATATATTATTTATACTCATAATTGGTTCGATTGCCTACCTAGGAGCGTCGTAACAAAAGGATAAATATTTTGAATTTCCGTTTAAATACTCTAAATTAACATTATTAAACAGGTATTAAAGAGTTGAACTTTCATACGATGGCTTTGTACCGTCAATAGCTGATTAACTTAAAGCGGATCCAAATACACCCATTTAACTATTTATTTAGCCAACATACATATTCCCATTCCGTCCACAAATAACTTCCTTATTAAATCCAATACTTAAGTCGTTTACATTTATATAAAATTGGATATCATACTTTGAAGCAAATACATTGAATATTAAAAATCTGTAAACATTTATATCAAATCCATTTTCCTAAATATTATATGTCATAAATTTCATAAAAGTTCATGCGTATAATGGTAAAGTCAATAAAGAATAGCTCTTGCTCGATCTTAATTAAACATTTTAGTATTCTTGCTAAATATATAAAAAATATGAATTATACTAAATTGTCTCTGAAAATACAAGAAAAATAAATCAGATTTATACATAGTACTGTTCAAATAATATTATAAGTAAACCAGATTTTTCAGAAATTAATAAGCGTTTTAGTACAAATGTATTTTAAAATAATTTCAACTTAACCGTTCCATTTTCCTTATATACTCTCTTTTATATTAGTTTTTTATACATATTTGTAAAGTTGACATTTAATATTCTTAAGTGGTAAATAATTCCTTTGATTAATAAGAAAAATTTGTGTTATATGATGAAAATGGTTAATAATATAGTATGCAGTTAACTAATTTTAGTAATTAGTTCATGTGTGTTGATAATTACATTTTTGTTATTTATGACTTTGACGTACTAATTTTCAACTTATTTGCTTTTATATTTGGGAAAGTAGCTTTCATCATAATAAATGGACGTTATCTTCAATCCAAACTATTTTTAGTGTTTATTTGTGTGTTTGGGGATATTATACATTATATATGATAGCTTTACTCAAAATTTAATTTGTATCATTTGCTCTTTAGGAATTCCTGATTAAGAAAACTATTTGCCACCATTTGATGTAAATATTCACAATTCTCAGAAGAAAGTTAATATTTTAAGGCTTTCTTTGATTGTATTTATGGCATTTAATTTGATTACTGTTTCTGATATTTCAAGAGTTAAATTTTATGAATCGTAAGCAATGGATTTATCCAAGCTTGCTTCTTTTAGCAATAATCTAGCTTAAATTACATCGCATACTTTAGCACTAGAGCAGAACGCGGTATTTATGTACTAGAACTATTTTACGACTCGAACGAAAGTTACTTAGCGTTATTTGGAGTTAACCAAATCCAATCAGAAGCATTTGAACTACGTGGTAAACCTGAACAAGTACGGAAATGTAACTTCTCCGCTGCTGATCCACAGCCTGGCCGACGACCGCTGGTCCGCTACGTTGAACCCGAACACGAACCTCGGCGCGATTCCGTACAAATCAGCCCTTCCACCTTCACTGCTGTACGCGAACAACAACTACACGAACTTCCAGCGCATCAAGCCCGCGAGAGATATGAAGATCGGCCCCCACGTACTAAACCAGGACGATAACCTCTCCTTCGTGCCCCTGTTCTCGGTCCTCGCCTCTCATCAGAGGTACTGCCAGATAGTGACCGACATGTACTCCGGATTGAAAGATGCGTATTATTCACTGGATTAGTTCAACTCCTATGATGTCTACAGCGCGAATCTAACCTAGAAAATTGTTCTAAGTTATGAGGACATCCGCACACAACTTTTACTAATGAATGAGATCCTAAACGATTACGCCTACCACCTGTTCAGCACTGAGATGTTGTCCCTGAATTCAAGGGATCGTGGAATGTTAATTGGATTAATCGTTTTGGGGCTCCTTTTGTTCTCAGTTATTTTCGCGCTCTACCTGAAAACGGTGAAGGACTTCAAGTCTCTTATTCTGAAGAACAATTTGTTCGCGAGTTTGTTTTTGAAGAAGATCATTCTGCAGTGAGAAATTTGTTTTGTTTGAAGAATTTTACTGTTCAAGAAATGAGTTACACTGTTTAATTAACTCAAAATCTTAACGGTCACACAATCTTGCAGTTCAAAATATATACGTTCCAAACCAGAATCAAAAAAGTTCAGAGAAATAATTAATTGTGATTGTTAATTTGAAACAGCTCTTAACGCGAATATTATTCTTTACAAGGTTACAATTAACTTATTATTGAATTAAGTGTCATTTTATCATTCTTTATTTTATTCCAGACTATTTCAGAAGTTTGAGTTATTATTACTATATTTTTAGTTGCCTAAGTATTTACATTATATTTACGAACCATCAAAATATTGTTTTGTAAATGTGAACGACGAATGTACCAACCAAAATGATAGAACCCGCATTCAAAAGAAAACTTCTAAGAAGCTTATACGTAACCCTGTTTTGTTTAGCCCTATTAGGGATTGGCTCGGTTGTCGCATTCACTTTCCTCAAGAAAGACACTGTTTCTAAAAACGAGACGAATTCAACTACGAACAATTCAACTAACGATACCAATTCAAGCATTCCAGCTAATGATACCAATTCAAGCATTCCAGCTAACGATACCAATTCAAGCATTCCAGCGAACGATACCAATTCAAGCATTCCAGCCAATGGTACTAATTCAAGTATTCCAGCTAATGATACTAATTCAAGTATTCCAGCTAACGATACCACCCGCATTCCAGCGAACGATACCAATTCAAGCATTCCAGCGAAGAACGATACCAATTCAAGCATTCCAGCGAACGATACCAATTCAAGCATTCTAGCTAATGATACCAATTCAAGCATTCCAGCTAATGATACCAATTCAAGCATTCCAGCTAATGATACCAATTCAAGCATTCCAGCGAACGATACCAATTCAAGCATTCCAGCGAACGATACCAATTCAAGCATTCCAGCTAATGAAACGAATTCAAGCATTCCAGCTAACGAAACGAATTCAAGCATTCCAGCTAATGATACCAATTCAAGCATTCCAGCTAATGATACCAATTCAAGCATTCCAGCTAATGATACCAATTCAAGCATTCCAGCGAACGATACCAATTCAAGCATTCCAGCTAATGATACCAATTCAAGCATTCCAGCTAATGATACCAATTCAAGCATTCCAGCTAATGATACCAATTCAAGCATTCCAGCTAATGATACCAATTCAAGCATTCCAGCTAATGATACCAATTCAAGCATTCCAGCTAATGAAACGAATTCAAGCATTCCAGCTAACGAAACGAATTCAAGCATTCCAGCTAATGATACCAATTCAAGCATTCCAGCGAACGATACCAATTCAAGCATTCCAGCGAACGATACCAATTCAAGCATTCCAGCTAATGATACCAATTCAAGCATTCCAGCGAACGATACCAATTCAAGCATTCCAGCGAACGATACCAATTCAAGCATTCCAGCTAATGAAACGAATTCAAGCATTCCAGCGAACGATACCAATTCAAGCATTCCAGCGAACGATACCAATTCAAGCATTCCAGCGAACGATACCAATTCAAGCATTCCAGCTAATGATACCAATTCAAGCATTCCAGCTAATGATACCAATTCAAGCATTCCAGCTAATGATACCAATTCAAGCATTCCAGCGAACGATACCAATTCAAGCATTCCAGCGAACGATACCAATTCAAGCATTCCAGCTAATGATACCAATTCAAGCATTCCAGCGAACGATACCAATTCAAGCATTCCAGCGAACGATACCAATTCAAGCATTCCAGCTAATGAAACGAATTCAAGCATTCCAGCTAACGAAACGAATTCAAGCATTCCAGCTAATGATACCAATTCAAGCATTCCAGCGAACGATACCAATTCAAGATTCCAGCCACGATACTAATTCCGCATTCCAGCTAATGGTACCAATTCAAGCATTCCAGCTAATGATACCAATTCAAGCATTCCAGCGAACGATACCACTCAAGCATTCCAGCTAATGATACCAATTCAAGCATTCCAGCCACGATACCAATTCAAGCATTCCAGCTAATGATACCAATTCGCCATTCCAGCGAACGATACCAATTCAAGTATTCCAGCGAACGATACCACTCAAGTATTCCAGCGAACGATGCTCAATTCAAGTATCTCCAGCGAACGATACCAATTCAAGCATTCCAGCTAACAAACGAATTCAAGCATTCCAGCGAACGATACCACCAAGCATTCCAGCGAACGATACCAATTCCGCATTCCAGCGAACGATACCAATTCAAGCATTCCAGCTTAATGATACCAATTGCCATTCCAGCTAATGATACCAATTCAAGCATTCCAGCGAACGATACCAATTCAAGCATTCCAGCGAACGATACCAATTCAAGCATTCCAGCTAATGATACCAATTCAAGCATTCCAGCGAACGATACCAATTCAAGCATTCCAGCGAACGATACCAATTCAAGCATTCCAGCTAATGAAACGAATTCAAGCATTCCAGCTAACGAAACGAATTCAAGCATTCCAGCTAATGATACCAATTCAAGCATTCCAGCTAATGATACCAATTCAAGCATTCCAGCTAATGATACCAATTCAAGCATTCCAGCGAACGATACCAATTCAAGCATTCCAGCTAATGATACCAATTCAAGCATTCCAGCTAATGATACCAATTCAAGCATTCCAGCTAATGATACCAATTCAAGCATTCCAGCTAATGATACCAATTCAAGCATTCCAGCTAATGATACCAATTCAAGCATTCCAGCTAATGAAACGAATTCAAGCATTCCAGCTAACGAAACGAATTCAAGCATTCCAGCTAATGATACCAATTCAAGCATTCCAGCGAACGATACCAATTCAAGCATTCCAGCGAACGATACCAATTCAAGCATTCCAGCGAACGATACCACCAAGCATTCCAGCCAATGATACCAATTCAAGCATTCCAGCGAACGATACCACCCAAGCATTCCAGCGAACGATACCAATTCCAAGCATTCCAGCGAACGATACCACCAAGCATTCCAGCGAACGATACCACCCAAGCATTCCAGCGAACGAAACGAATTCAAGCATTCCAGCTAATGATACCAATTCAAGCATTCCAGCTAATGATACCAATTCAAGCATTCCAGCGAACGATACCAATTCAAGCATTCCAGCGAACGATACCAATTCAAGCATTCCAGCTAATGAAACGAATTCAAGCATTCCAGCTAACGAAACGAATTCAAGCATTCCAGCTAATGATACCAATTCAAGCATTCCAGCTAATGATACCAATTCAAGCATTCCAGCTAATGATACCAATTCAAGCATTCCAGCGAACGATACCAATTCAAGCATTCCAGCTAATGATACCAATTCAAGCATTCCAGCTAATGATACCAATTCAAGCATTCCAGCTAATGATACCAATTCAAGCATTCCAGCTAATGATACCAATTCAAGCATTCCAGCTAATGATACCAATTCAAGCATTCCAGCTAATGAAACGAATTCAAGCATTCCAGCTAACGAAACGAATTCAAGCATTCCAGCTAATGATACCAATTCAAGCATTCCAGCGAACGATACCAATTCAAGCATTCCAGCGAACGATACCAATTCAAGCATTCCGGCGAACGATACCAATTCAAGCATTCCAGCTAATAATACCAATTCAAGCATTCCAGCTAATAATACCAATTCAAGCATTCCAGCTAATAATACCAATTCAAGCATTCCGGCTAATAATACCAATTCAAGCATTCCAGCGAACGATACCAATTCAAGCAT
>CAXDID010000327.1:0-10808 GCA_963988835.1 Hexamita inflata | reverse complement strand
ATACGAGGAAGCGCTTCATAGCGAACCAAATGTGTTGGATGCTAGTTATGAACAAAAACGCAGTCGAAACCAATAAATATTTATATATTCATAACTTCCTAACAAATTTATTTTATACAACTGACTATTTCGTAAATCAAGATAAGAATAAAATATCACTCATTATGAGTCATCTAGGTCATTAAAAGTTATCATAGTTAATTCAAATTATGAATTTGAGACACTGAACTCATTATGAACTACTTCTTTTGAAGAGTTTTATTAGACATTAACGAGTGGTTCGTTTCTTGACGACTGGATCATTTTGTTCTTATGCATAACATTTTGGTAGAAACTTTTAATTTAGTTTTCTGTTCTTCCGTCAAAATATGGAACATACAGTTTAAAGTCTCTCTTAAATTATTTATACAAATGTTTGAAATTTTCTTATTCTGTTAAAGTCCAAGAGCGTTTGGTTTTATTTAGCGTGATTACAGATTTTTATGTTACTTTCTAAGTGAGTAACATTAATAATAGGAGTGTAAAAGATATTTACACCTATTAGTGATAGATATAATTCTTAAACAACTTAAGTTATATTTACAATATAACTTAAATTTAAATATTATTTATATATTTATAATCTAATTTTTAGATGTATTATATCTATATTATTTTACCATTACATTCAACTTAATGTTGAAAACACAAAATATCCAAGTTACAACATTTTTTTAATGTTGAAAACGTCAACATTATTACACACAACTAAAATCTCAAATAAGGGTCTTAGTTCATTGAATAATATATTATTTCTGCAATCCATTAAATCCAAAATGTTGAATTCAATTCATTATAATAAAATAACATATTTCATATACTATTAGTATATAGTATAACTACTACATCTATAATTTTTAATGTTTCTATATAATATTTCATATCTTATGTTATAAAAATGAATGTGGAGATACGTATATATGTGTTTTAATATGACTACTCTATTATATGATTACTCTATTAAAGGTTTGTAAGTTGTAAATTAATATGCTGAAACAATTTTATAATTTTTAATTAATAGTTCATAGTGTAGTTTACATAAACTATTATTATCTATTAGTATTATAAATATTTAAATCTTATGTGTTAAATGTGAATCATAAATGATATTTAATGGATGGAATTACTGTTAGTTAAACTTCAATTTTATAATTATACAAGAATCCGCTTCAAAGATATGTTGGTCATATATATCATAATATCTGGAGACGCAGTTTCTTACAGTGATTGTTTTTCACCAAGGAGTTATATTAACGGGGACGAGGTAACTAGTCAGCTATATCTTCATTTGCTCCCGTTTGAGGCGTTGGATTTGGTTGTGAGCGAAAATTTGTGTAAATCCTATCTTCCTGGTAAAATAGTTGTTGCTTAGATTCACTTTGACGATATTAGCTTCCCCACATCCTCCCCGTAAGTAAAGTTCACATATATCTACAATAAAGAGATCATAGTGAGTTTCCAGCTGTCTCCAACTGATTATGCGCACGTAATGGACAAAGATAGCGCAATGTACGAGCTTTGGTACGACGTGAATTTGATTAAAGTCAACAACTCGGTTGGTTCCATCATTCTCACGAAGTACAACGGAACGAACTGCTTCCAAAAACTTGAGCTCGTTTACTCAATCAACGGAGACATGGACGTGAACATAGTTCCGAATTAGTGCGAAGTTAAGTTAACGAACGTGTACATAGAATTCCAAGAGGGCTTGGTTAACAGGCAGCTTCCTATTTATCCATGCACTAGCGGATGCGCTACTGATGAGTTCTAACTAACATCCGCTAATTTCGACTAAATTAAAAAATACAAGGTCAGAAAAAGTGGAATTGAAAACTAAATATAGAGCTTCTACTAGCACTTCGTAGAAAATAGGAATATTAGAATCTCGTTCAACCTGAAATTCGATACAAACGGAATCGATACTGTGATCACCAGAGTATTTGACAACATTATCGCTAACGACACACTCGGCTGCAAGACGAACGACGCAAACTTGATTCTTTACGGGGTTCTCAATCCGTTCAGTGTCTAAATTCAGGTACGAGAATCGTTCAAAAGCCAACTTATTTGCGACATGACCGGAATAGTAAGCGTAAAAGCAGAACTGTACCTCTGGGACGATAAAATATCTGAAAGAGTTCATAAAACACTCAGCATTGATGAATATAACAACTAAGTTGGTATGGCCTTCAAGAATACACCAAAAACTGACGCACTTCGAAATAACTACAATAATTTTTCCAAAGCAACTATTGTATTTTCGTTTATGGATATAAATAGTGTTATAAAATACGAAATGTTGAAGTATAAGGACAAAATATACCTTGCATGCGTGTAAAGAGCGAGTCTTCATTTATATAAAGATTATAGTTGTATAGATTACTACTTTGACAACACATCTATATGTACAGGAAATATCATAAGCGGAACAGGAAAAAACTAAATCGCCATTTTTTACTAAGATAATGGAATAACGGAATCTTTAGGTTAATTTAAGTTTACATAGCTTGTTGACTATGGAAAGCTGAAATAAAGAGTATGTTTCACATGTGAACACTATTTCTTGGACACAGTAGATAAATATTATGACAGTACTTGCTAAAATAACCTAAAATAAGCGAAAATAATGCTTAAAAAGGTGCAAATTGGATTTGTTATAAACTCAAAGTTTGAATTTATCATATTTCACACAACTGTTGTCGAATATATTAATATCTACATGCTGTTAACGATAGCAGTAATATCTGTTACATTATTAACCTTTGTAGCGTTACATATTCAAATGCAGAGAAATACAAAGTGATATCCGTCCGAGTTAATTATATTTTTCTATTAAAACAGAACACATAATATGCATATTATATTAATAATAATTCTATTTAATGTATTATAATAATATAAATTCATCATTTCAGAAATTCAACTACAGAATACTATAAAATATCATAAATATTTTTAGAATATAAGGATGCCTAATTTTAGAGATATTTTAAAGGTGTAAATAGTTCCGTCATACAAGGATTTATGTTTTATCTGTTAGTGAAATTGTTATAATACCAAAACGGAAGGTCTATGATCTCTTCTACATACTCAAATCTACTAATTGGTTTGCTGTGGGCTCTTGACTGTTTCGTGGACTAAATGGCTGTCTAAAGCCTTGTTACCAGTTTTGAAACATTTTTGTTGTTTATAGATACATATCTTTTAGAAGGCACATACGTTAGATTGATCTACTTTATCAACTTTAGATCTGATTTAAAATTAGTTGATTCGTTAGGAATCCAAGATAGTCTGTTTCTCAAGCTTATCAAAAAGTCTGCATATAATTTCTATTATATAAAAACCGTGAATGAACGGTAATAATACTAAATGGGTGGAATCTAAATATATTTGAATACATTTGCTTGGTGTTCATCTTCAAACAGCTAAATAATCTTCAAGCAATCCACAACACTCATGTTCTTTTCATCAAATATAAGATTAACTTTCTGAAGAAGTAGCTGATCTTTCACTCTGTTGACATATTTAGCCAGAGATTCCATAATAGAGATAAATTTCTAAGGGAGTTCAGTCTATTCCATTGAAATATCAAAATGTTCACTATTTGTATATTCTGCTAGATTGAAGTGAACTCCTATCTCTTGGTCAAAGTATTCTTTAAACTATTTTTGGTAAAATTTACTTTTTCGTTTCTTAGATGTAACTAACGATAATAGAAACATTACAAATATACCTTATGACGTAATTATTGATATCATCATTAAGCCATTGAGATGAAACTAATTCTAGTGCTCAAATTATAATCTTTATATTTTCTGAGGAATCTTTCCTCTTCTTGTGAGATTTGGATAAATTATATCCAACGCAGACAAATTATGAGGGATATTTTTCATATATTGTGTAATATTGTATTGTTGCTGTTATTTCCAAGAAAGTTCAAACTGTTTACTGGATTAATTATCTGTAATCATAAGCCAAACATCATTAAGTAGAACTATAAATTCGTTAAGAACACTGAACTCCTTGATTGTTATATACCCTCCCATAAAGAACTAAGACTCAGCTTTAAATATTATAGAACGTTCGTAAACTGCGGATTTGTTGAAATCTGTTTCTGTTAAGAAGTCAAACTACTTTGATATATTGTTGCTTACTACAATGGTGAACTCGTTATTCACACTCCTCTAATATGCGGTCTCCCAAAATTTGTGGTTCCGGGTACAGCTCCTGTGAACACTTTGAACCGTAGAATTGCTAAAAGTTTCAACTAAATATCCATATTAGATAAGTATTTGTTTAACACCAAAAGCAAACTAATCTGTATTTATGTCTTTTTAGTGGTAAACAGTTGAGCCTGTCGCGTCCATAATAAGAAACGGCGTCTTTCCACTTAAAGTTTCGAAAACATCTTCAATTTTTAGTTAAAAAGTCAGATATCCGCCTACGCGGGGAATTCCCAAAAGCGACTTGTTCTTTGAAATAAGCGGTTTAGTGAGAAATGTCTAGCCCTCCACGATGCTCAACCTGAACTTCAGGTTGGTCCCGTCTATATTGCTTTTGAAGTGCTCATTTCTCACGATTTCGTTATTTTTTGGGTTGGAAGAAAACACAAAGTACTGATTGTTGTACAACCTGGCTATTTCGACACACACTCTATTGACCACTTTTTAGTCCTCATTGGTCCCGGTTTCGTTTTCCACAAATGTTTGCTGTTTGAGAAGATCCGCGTAGTTTCTATCCTAATTCGAGACCCAGCTATGTCCCAAGTAGACTGCCTATATTAACGGATTGCCAAGCAGGTATTCAAGTGATGGAATATACCTTGCAAAATGATTTATCTCTCTACTTTATTAGTATATCAAATACAAAAGATTTGGTGAAACTGTTTATAGCCCCCTAAGACTAGAAAAAGTTGAAGATGGAATGAATGTATTATTGTTCTAAATTACTAAAACACATTCATTTTATTCAAGTAAACTCTTTTAATAATTAGGCATATATTAATGATACTTCAATAACATATTGGAGTAACTAGTTACGTCTAATTATAGAACAGCTGTTCTGAAATCTAAATAATCTTACTTAAGTGTGCTTATATTTCCAAATTCTGGTACAGTTTGCAAATATTACATAAAATCATCAGAGTCTGTATTTAAAATAAATTTTGAACTCGTGAAGTTTGTTCCACAAAGATATACGTTATCTTAATTAATTTATTTTGATATCTGTTCTTTTGCATGCCTATAAAGATCTACATCTGTTTTGAACATGCAATTATATCCATCAGATACTAAACATTCAGAACTTGTTCTAAAAAATGGTCGATGAGCTTATTATCTAAGGTTAGATAGATTCAAAGGCACAACCGTAAATTATGTTTACTAAGGGGGGACACAATAATTTACGTTAACATATACTTATCTAGATTATGTTGTTATAACAGTTGAAGACAAACCAACGTGAATTGTTAATTCGTTTCTGATGACCTACATGTAATAATATTCATTAATGTACTCTATGAAAGAGCCAACTGATTAATTTACAACTTTTGGAATGGTGATTATTTTGGCTGAGACTATATCACTGAACTAGTTTTGGGGATAATTGTTCAAAATACCTGGTATTGTTTAAATCAACGGTTAAGGGGTCTGCTCTTGGTAAGATATAATTTAAGAAAACTAATAATATGGATTTAGAATTGGGATTTGTTTGTCCATCATTCGTACCTTAAGAGTTGTTGCAGTAAGACCATCCAAATTATTCAGCGTCATATCTGCAAACGAACCGAATAGTTATTCGTTGATCAAGAGCATTCCTACATATTAATTTTCTCTATACATAGCCCTAGATATTAGTACACTATTATTCACAGAACTTATCTCATCTCTAGTGCTAACATAAAGGTTATTCAATATATTAATAATAGTCTAAAGTTGAACGTTGAGGAAATCGCGTTGACTAATGTACTCTATTAATATAACATTGTCCACATTAATTATTGTATTTTGAGTGAAACATGTACTTAAGACATAAATGAAGAATATGTGAGCGTTATATTATTCCAGATTGAAATTAGTGTTTATGAAATTTTAATAACCGAAGATATATATAACAATTTCTTGTTATCTCATTTCTTATTATATATATAAATTATCGTACTTGTATTAGACATTATACAATGATTCTTCGGATAATGTGATGTTGCTTATAATCTAGTAAATCATCAAAAAATCAACATACTTAACCGAGTATATTTACTAAAAATGTTTCGAAAGTTCTTAGAAATTATTCAATGTAGCTTGCAGCGAAAGATAATTTCTTTCATATAATACTTATATAATGTTAGTAAACGAGACTTCTCCATCAATTTTAAGAATCCAAATCTTATCAAAAACGGTGCAAGACTCGTGAATTGTTTTGAGTACAGATTGTGCGTCTTAAAAATTATTGAGCACAATGACGACATCTTTGCTGATCTTTTGTAGCGGTATCGGACTGGTGAAATGAAGATTAAAATTATCTGATTTTGTTCCCTGCATTACAAATTAGAAAATATTAACGTTTGAACTTGACAAGAACTTCTAGTTCTTAAGAGACTCTGTGTTCATATCCTAAACTACATCAAAGAACTAGCTGTAGTTGCTCAGACTTTAGTTGATGAACTAATATTATCGATTGAAAAAACTTTGCAAACTGCTTTAATCATTTATAATCAACTTTTTAAAAGCGGCTGCCTCTTTCTGTTACTCTACTGGATATTAGTATTTTGGATTTATTATCATATTCAATTTAGTCATCGTTTATGATAAAGTCAGTTGGTAATTAATTTTAAATTTAGACAATAAATTTATGTTATCATAACTTGAGGAATACAGAAACAGTTTAGAATCATAAAATACGGTAGTCGCATCATCTAGTTATTATTCAAGCAAGTTAAATATGTTATTCTCCTTTAATCTAGTGAAAATTTCATTTTCTAGTGAAATCATGTTGCTGTGTAAACTATGTTATTAAAAAAATAATAGATGGAGCATGTTTGAAGTGGATATCATACTTAGCTTACTAGATTAATATATTCTATCGCATTTATCTTTTTAAAGTTAATTTATTGACATTTTAAATCAAATCAAAGCTAAAACTGATATTTTAATAATTAACTATTGTATTTTTTACTATGTTAAACAGAAATAAAAAATAAATATTTGAAATTTAATGTACAGTAACATTTAATAATGCTTATACATCTATATTTTAAATGACTAATATAACTTAGCCATAACAACTGAATTATTTAACACTTTAACCGAGTTAGCAAAAGCTGATTAGTTTCTCAAGAAAGTATTATTAAACAATAGTTCAAAAGAAGTATATCAGTAGCATTTTAAAACATTGAAAAACAAGCTAAGATTGTGTTATAATTGTAATATGAGCTAGCAGCAGATCAGCCGCGTATCAAAGTAATATAAGTAGTTTTTCGTCATGTAAATAAGAAATGCGTGTTTAGTGAAGTTACAAAATTACATTTTATTATATTTCTCGCCAAAATGTTGTGATTATTTCACTCCAATGAATAGTCCGCCATTGAGCCAGGTCTCTATTAAGGCTATTGATTTGGAGCAGCAAAATAAATTCATGCAGAAGATAGTCGACCAGATGCTGGAGCAGGTGAATCAGTCGTTCGAGCAGCACATTTCTCTGGCCTTCGCCAAACTGCGAACGCAGATTTCGGAGCGCTAGTTGTATGTGTTGTACGAGGAGGCGCTTCATTGTGATGCGGCTACTGATCATCGTGTGCCGAAGAACGTGCTGCCTTTATTTTGTTCTTTTTTGGACGCGTGTGAGTAGTTGGCAGTGTAATTTTAGCACGTTGACTTCCGTGCGTATGTGAATCAAGCCATATCGGATTGTTTTCAAATTTACTAGGAATAATCAACAATTTTGTAAAATCAACTTATATTATATGAGCGTTAGAACTTGAACTTGAATTTGTAATAATTAAAATTAACGCAGCTCTACGACGCGCGCTCGTCCCAGCTCGAGCACGAATCTGTAAAGTTAACGCTCTCTTCTTTAATATAAAGGGAGCAGTAAAACAACAAATCAACCGTTTACGAACCCGACGAAGCCGTTTTCGTCCCATAGAAACTGGGCGCTCAAATTCTAAAACTGAAGAAGGAGCACTAACATTTGAACGAGGAGAACCGTAAAATGCAAATCGAGTTCGAAAAACAGGAGCAACAACTAAAAAAACAGAACGAAGCCACTCAGTAAAAAATAAACAAACTGATTAACGAGAACAAAGCGCTCAATGACGGTATGCGAGAGATTACAGTTTACATGAAAGAACTCGAAACGAACATAAAAGAAAAAACTGAAAACGAGGAAAGGAGCGGAAAAATAATGGACGAAATAATCAAAATGAGCTAAATAAAAGACAACGAACTAATTAAAAGCGAAAATGGAGCGAAAATGAACGCACAGAACAAAAAATACAAAGAAATGATCGAAAAAACGGAACAAGCCATAAATAAGATAAAACACACACAATAACAAGCACAAATCGAAAAAGAAAACACAATTAACACATACAACGAAAAACTCGAAAAAGAAAAGAAAAAATACGAAGACAAATTCCAAAGACAACAAAGAAAACAAGCAGAAGAAATGGACAAACTCATCTTCATGACCAACCAATAAATGGAACTGCAAAACATGCAACTCAGCCCTGAAATGAGCAAAGACAACACAAAAGGCAAAGAAAACACCAACATCACAGACGATAAGAAAATAACCGAAATCAAAACAGAATGCATAGAAAATTCAACACAAACTGATGCGCCGTTGCAGATAACTCAAACTAATGAATCTTCAATTGCAACAGACGCATCTCTCGCCCAATAAAACAGCTAAATCGCTGATAATCAATCAGACGCACTTGGTCCATTAGAATTATCTGAAGATAATTAAAAAATTAAAGATAATGCTGTTGAAACTATTCCAAAAATGCCAGAAACCGTGGTTTAGTAATCCATTTAGCAAAATATTTCTATTTCCAAATTCGGAACTAAACCACTTCAGAACAAAACAGACAAAAGCAAGTCAAAACTTAAATCGTCTGCAAAGCAATATAATTAATCATCAAAAAGCAAACTTGATAAGAAAGCTAGTTAATCTGATGTATTAACTAGTGAGGAAACCAGTATTATTGAAGGAATCTCATAAAAGCTATAGAACCAAATACAACAAGCAAGTACTATAAGTTTATAAACAATTTAAGAAGTTCCTTTACAATAATCTAAATCTGTGTAAGTATTTATTCAAGCGTAAGATTAAATGACAGAAACTTCTGTTCATGACGACCGCATTAAAAAGACGCTTAATAACAGTACAATAGAGAACAACTAGAATTCTTAGATTGATGATATAAGCGAGATAAATGAACAAAAGCAAGACCAAATTATGGAAAATAATTACATGTCGCCGAAGCTCAGCGAAAATGTGTATGAGCAAGTTCTTTTGGACCCGATTGTAATCTCTAGAATGGGGTCGATTCAGCAGATTTGCTCTCCAATAATTCAAATTCTGCAGCCAGCAAGCTACAGGAACACGCCAAGACTTTAGTCGCCATAAATCTCGCAGAAAGCTAATTTCGACAATATTACCTCGAACATAGCCGAAACGATGGAGGACCTGAGTGAGGACTCCAACTACGACACGTAATTACCGTTCGTGCAGGTTCTGCCCGATTTCAACCAACCCACTAAGCCATTGAATATTAACGCTCAAATAAACATAACCGAATAGGAAGCAAGCGAGTGCGGGGTGCGCCTGCACACAAAACAGAAATCAACTGAGCTGAGCGTGCGCGATCTCGAGCCCCCGAACTCAAAACTTGCTTCTCCAAACATCCTCCAGATTAACTCAAAACAGCGTTTACAAACCATTTCAACTTTCCTCTAAGAGGCTTTCAACCTGAACCTGAACGAGATTCCGGTTGAATAATTAGGTTTCGCCCTCTAAACAGCGTTTTAGGGGTTCATTCAGCACACATCCGACACCGTTCAGGACTTCTTCAGAGGAAATTTGGAGTATATGAACCAGAATATGATTCTTGAGAGCGCAAAACAGGTGTTCCTGAAGAAATGCAATGGGCAAAGAGACGCACAAGTTCAAGCAGACTACGTCGAATTCTACAAGAGGGACTTATCCGAAGCAATATTCGCGGCTAACTAGTATCTGATACAAAATGGACAGGCATTCCAAATTCCGTTCGAAATGAGCACTCAGGGGCAAGTAATACACACAATCGCACGGCTGCAATACCAACTCAGAGAAAAAGCAAGCTAATTCATAGCTAAAAAGCTACAAGACCGCACAAGACTCCTGGACAGAGCCATGGGACGCACAAAAATAAACTTCGTTGACATCGGCAATAAAAACATCAACAGAATCAGCCAGTCCGGATTCAGAGGCAAAATACTCAAAGGAAGCATGCTCAAACTCAAATAAAATCAAAGCAAACTGCCAAAATTAGTAATTGTCGGAACCTCAACCTTCTAAGAATGATATTATTAAATGTATTTTGCATTAATATGATTTAATATGTTCAAGATTTGCACGCTTTCGTCATATTCTATAAGATTCAAATAGAGTTTTTCTCTAAGTGCTTTTATTATTAAATATATTAAATAGAATTATATTGCTTAGTTATCTCACTATTTATAACTTGGATTGATTGGTTAAATCCACTCCCAATGCCAAAATCGACC
>CAXDID010000326.1:0-11476 GCA_963988835.1 Hexamita inflata | reverse complement strand
TTACGGGGGATGGAAAAGTAATATTTTGGACCTCCATCGAATATTTCTTGATTTTCTATTTATCGTTTATATGTATATATGTACGTAATATAAATATATTTAATTTTTCTTAAATATCAATATTGCTCAAAATAAAAAACGCTCTTTTTCGCCTATTTTCAACTCTTAACTTTTTCTGTAAGCAAGGTGTGGCTGTCACATTCAACAGGGTTATACTTAGGTATAAACGTGATTGTTAATTTGACATAATAGAATTTTATCCAAAAATTTATTTTTTCGTTGCAAGTTTTGATTGTCTGAATTTATATCATCCGTTCGAAAATGTTAGAGAATCTATCCATTACAACTTCATAGTCCGACTAATTTTCAGTTAAATAAAACAATGATATGGGTCCACTTGTTTGAAGTTACAGGCATCGTCTAGATTCACAATATTTTTTTTCATTCAGAAGTGTCATTATTATTACTCAAACCTTTATTTAATAAGTTATACAGCTTGAATACGATGCCATTTTTATTGCGCAATATTATTGTTAGTAATAAGGGCGATAGTTGCGATTATTAAAACTTTAATTTTGAGTAATAGAATATAGCACTTTATAACACGATTAAACGAATATATTGAAGTGTTTTACTATATACATAAGTTATTCTTATCTAATAATATTAAATATATTAATACACCACTTCAAACAAAAATATGGCGGATGAGTACACACTAGAATTGCGTCAGATGATAACATAAAATCATCATATTTAAGTGTTATTCTTAATGGTACTAAATCAACCGCTAAGAACATTATGAACTGTAAAAACATAATCTTAATATAGAATTCAGAACGGGGGATGAAAAGAAAAAGTAGCCATGTCTTTAAAACACGTCTTTTTCCTGATCGAGGAGTTTCTTTCATCATGTTTAAATGAAATCGTATTTACTCCTTATCTGATGATCTGCGAGTAAAATCAAAATCAAAACTGATCATTTTCCACTGAATATTAGGTGGCTCATGGAAGAAGTGGAGATACATTGAAGTTGGTCATTTCATTTATACTTACACAAAATATATAATGTTTATCATTGTGTTTATCTATGAATATTTATATAAAGTTTACAATTATCTAGAACTCATATAACTATATTGTGCAAGCATGTCTATATGAATCCCACCTCTAATAAGCATAAACATAAAGTAGCGTAAGAAGAATTTTATTCATCGAAAACAATAGAATGAGGTGTTTTTATTACTGATATCATTTATATTTTCAAATTATGGATGAAATTTAATATTTTTCAGTGACGATCACAAATTATATAATTATCATTTACATTGGAGTGTAATTTGTTATAAATTGACGGAATGATGGAAATATTGAAGTGTATTATAGTTGCATGCAATATACAATATATGTTTTACTCGGCAAATTTCTGAGCGATTTATCTGAGCCTAGAATTCTTTGATTTAGAGCTGCAGCTCACATAGTAAACTGAATATTTGCTATCTTATATTTCCATGTATGTCCATAACGTAATTAATTAAAAAGTCCAGACGAATTCTAAATGCTTTGTAATCATTGCAAAAGAGTGATTGGTTCTACGTTATTTCTCTTTTTAACAGTAGGTAGGATTCGTATCGTTGATCCAAATTATGTTAATATTCAATTTTTACGATGTGCGAACTGTAAACCTTTTCTGTAACGTTAACAGCTCAGACACTACTTTCTATATTAAGATTATGTTTTTACAGTTCATAATGTTCTTAGCGGTTGATTTAGTACCATTAAGAATAACACTTAAATATGATGATTTTATGTTATCATCTGACGCAATTCTAGTGTGTACTCATCCGCCATATTTTTGTTTGAAGTGGTGTATTAATATATTTAATATTATTAGATAAGAATAACTTATGTATATAGTAAAACACTTCAATATATTCGTTTAATCGTGTTATAAAGTGCTATATTCTATTACTCAAAATTAAAGTTTTAATAATCGCAACTATCGCCCTTATTACTAACAATAATATTGCGCAATAAAAATGGCATCGTATTCAAGCTGTATAACTTATTAAATAAAGGTTTGAGTAATAATAATGACACTTCTGAATGAAACAAAATATTGTGAATCTAGACGATGCCTGTAACTTCAAACAAGTGGACCCATATCATTGTTTTATTTAACTGAAAATTAGTCGGACTATGAAGTTGTAATGGATAGATTCTCTAACATTTTCGAACGGATGATATAAATTCAGACAATCAAAACTTGCAACGAAAAAATAAATTTTTGGATAAAATTCTATTATGTCAAATTAACAATCACGTTTATACCTAAGTATAACCCTGTTGAATGTGACAGCCACACCTTGCTTACAGAAAAAGTTAAGAGTTGAAAATAGGCGAAAAAGAGCGTTTTTTATTTTGAGCAATATTGATATTTAAGAAAAATTAAATATATTTATATTACGTACATATATACATATAAACGATAAATAGAAAATCAAGAAATATTCGATGGAGGTCCAAAATATTACTTTTCCATCCCCCGTAATTCAGATAAGTAGTGTCTGAGCTGTTAACGTTACAGAAAAGGTTTACAGTTCGCACATCGTAAAAATTGAATATTAACATAATTTGGATCAACGATACGAATCCTACCTACTGTTAAAAAGAGAAATAACGTAGAACCAATCACTCTTTTGCAATGATTACAAAGCATTTAGAATTCGTCTGGACTTTTTAATTAATTACGTTATGGACATACATGGAAATATAAGATAGCAAATATTCAGTTTACTATGTGAGCTGCAGCTCTAAATCAAAGAATTCTAGGCTCAGATAAATCGCTCAGAAATTTGCCGAGTAAAACATATATTGTATATTGCATGCAACTATAATACACTTCAATATTTCCATCATTCCGTCAATTTATAACAAATTACACTCCAATGTAAATGATAATTATATAATTTGTGATCGTCACTGAAAAATATTAAATTTCATCCATAATTTGAAAATATAAATGATATCAGTAATAAAAACACCTCATTCTATTGTTTTCGATGAATAAAATTCTTCTTACGCTACTTTATGTTTATGCTTATTAGAGGTGGGATTCATATAGACATGCGTGCACAATATAGTTATATGAGTTCTAGATAATTGTAAACTTTATATAAATATTCATAGATAAACACAATGATAAACATTATATATTTTGTGTAAGTATAAATGAAATGACCAACTTCAATGTATCTCCACTTCTTCCATGAGCCACCTAATATTCAGTGGAAAATGATCAGTTTTGATTTTGATTTTACTCGCAGATCATCAGATAAGGAGTAAATACGATTTCATTTAAACATGATGAAAGAAACTCCTCGATCAGGAAAAAGACGTGTTTTAAAGACATGGCTACTTTTTCTTTTCATCCCCCGTAACTAGAATAATAAATGAGTCAGTATTTCATATACAAAGAAAAGAGGAATACTAAACTCACTTACTTTCAGCACACATAGCTTTATATTTTGGGGGAAGTTGCTCATATATTTTGAGCACTATTTCTTTAATGTCAGTTCGGTATAGTGTGAGTGCTTTTTTAAATATAAGATCGTCATAAAAATCTGTTTAATCAGATTCAAAAATACGTTTGTACATATACAAAAAATGTTCAATAAAATAACTGTTAAATATTTGCGGGTCTAGTTATTCATTATTTTGTATTTTCTGACCAAGATTAATTCTTTTTCGCCTTCTTATAAACAGAAGATACTTTTACCGTAATTATTCAGCTGAATAGTCATTAAACTCAAGTTTTCTTATAAGTTCCCATTTCTTTCCATAAATAGCTACACATGCTATCAATTTAATTCTGTTACTAGGGGTCCATTATATGTTACACTTTTTGGAATTCTATTGTTAAACTACAATAGTGAAATATGTTTTACATTAATTTGCAGGCCTATTGATATGCTAAGATATTTATTTCCACTGTGTGCGATTTTTTATTGTATATTTATTTACTAATTCAGCCAATTTTTACTTGTCTTCTTCAGTCCATTTTGTTTTATTCATGTATTGAAGTGGTTGTGTTCATCATATATATGTGTAAGTCGTATCAAGTTTGAAATTTTTATGAAAACACATTTTTTGAAAATACTACATTACCTCGAATACAGACCCCCACCCCTATTCACGGACCCCTGCTGATTTCCCAAAAAATATCAAGGGATCTATAAGTGAGAGCAAATCTGGCTGTTTATGGCTCATATTCTATTTCAGATTTGGTTTTCCATTTCAGTTAGGGATGGTTTTATCGCTTGTTTGATCTAAATAAATTATGGTCAATATAATTATATAAATTTATAAATGAACGTAATTGATGGGTTACGCAAGTTTTGGATTAGGTGGTGTACATGTGATTAGTTAAGTACATTTTTAGTAGTGTGTAATCATATTAATGAGTGAATAAAAATATTTTTAACGTTATATAGTTAATCATTCTAAGTAGTTATTTATGATTACATTACTAAATCATATATTTGTATCTTCAACAAATTAAAATAGTCTAATTTAAATACATATTAAATAATATAAGTTTAGGTTTTAAAGGAATCTAACCAATCATGTGTATTTGTGATTTACAAATTGTCATAACCATTATTTAATAATAAATATTAATAATATTTATTCATTTGTTCAATAATTTACTAATTTATTTTAACTTATCAAGCTAATTAACACTTCAAAATGTTTGTCATTAATGTTCTAACATCTGTTTCATCATCTTTCTCTGAGTGTTTTTCAGCCAAAAGTTACCTCTCCGGTAATTCTATTAGTTACGAGCTCACGTTGAATTTAATTCCGTTCGAGCGACTTAATCTCATAACAGAGCAAAATTTATGTTAAATGTACTTGCCAGGTAAAACTGTGGTTGTTCAACTTCATTTTGACGATATATCTTTTCCAACAGCAGGATAAGAGATAATTTTTGAATATAAGTTCAATGAGCCAATTGATGTTACTTTTAAGCTTTCAAAAGATGAGTATAAACAAATATACCCAAAAGAAAATGCAATGTATGAGCTTTGGTATGACGTTAATCTAGTGAAGGTAAATAGTTCAGTCAATACAATTACTCACACAAAATATAATGGAACAAATTGTTACAAAGATATAGATTTAACATACACTATATATGAAAACATACAAATTAATGTAAACTCAAGTAATTGCGACGTTAAACTAGATTTATTCACTTAAGTTTATATCGAATATCAAGTAAATAACACCATAGAGTAGATTCCTATTTTACCATGTATCAACGATTGTGACCCAGCAGAATATATGATCACATCAACAAACTACAACAAAATTAAAATGTTTAATGTATTGAGCACAGTTAATAGTAAAGACCATATGTCTAATTTTTTTACAAATTTTATAAATAATAGACGTATTCCAATTTATTTTGTAATAAAATATTAAATTAATGGAGTTTTCGCAATAATTACCTAGAAAATATATAATTATTACTCTGTTGATACACTAAGATGTACTATAGATGATTCCATTTTCTCCCTTGCAGGCACATTAAACCCTCATAACTTGCATATGTAATACCGTTATACTTCTTTGAATTAATTGAATTGTGATACTTAGGGAGTAACCAAAGTTAAAATAGATATTTATATTTTTGATCAAATTACCAGTTACAGAGGAAATTAAGTGTTACCTTTAAACGAATTTAATAACAACATTGGTGCTACTTTTGAAATTAATAATGAACTTACAACCTTGAGAAACAACTTTAGTGAAGAGGAAACAACTAGTATTATTGTAGTATCCTATTTGGATGAAGATGGATAAATAATTTGGGAGTCGATTTAAGTTGATAGGGCGTATATTGGATGTATTTCTAAGGCTACAATGCATTTATACCGTAATTAAACTTGTATAAGATATTAGTTCGATAATAATTTAATATGTTCTAACTACTATTTGAATGCGACCGATCTCAATTCGATTGGAATATTCTACGAGGAATATGGAGTATCCCATTCTTTAGGTTATTATATATTTCACTAAGCCATAAATTATTCCATTTCAGATTAACATTTAGGGGTTATTTGGGGTGGTGATAAGCCAAAATGTAGTGTCAAATAACCAAGACATACTATTGTTATAAAGCTATTTCCGCCACGTATATTGATTTACCATCTCACGCTCCAAAAAATGAATTTAGACCAAACGCCATTTTGGCTAAATAAATTATTTAAATATCTAAAAAGCTGGTAAATTACTATTTAAATTTTTAAATTTAATTTGAACTCAAGAATATATGGTTACAATCAAATTTTGATTTAAAATTTACTGAAAATTTGGATTTTGAAAGGTACTACATTTCGGTTTTCGATTTTAAATAATTATCTTACTCAGATTTTAATAATATAATTAGTTTGTTAAGTCAGTAATACTGCTCAAAATGGGTCGATACCAGTATGAATTAGTATCAGAATATGAGTTATGTGATATTGATCAATTTAAATATAATTTGATAGTAAGGATATTTAGCGTTAATATTCGCTGTTCCCTGATCTAAGGAACATGATGCTGAAATAGAATCCATTCCTATTGATCATTTTCAAAATTCCCGTGTCGAGCTTCATCAATTTCATGGAGTGGAAAATTAATTTTTGGGTACGTTACCACCTATGTGTGTACAATATAATACAAGTACTCACTGGACGCTCTCTTTGTGATTCGAGGGGCTCAACCCTCACTGTTAGTGTTAAACAATGTGCTTTATATGTGATGATTTCGTAGATAATGATACGTATGCAAAGAAAACTTGTGAAGAAAACTAAAGGTTCACGAAGGAGAAGCTGAAAACGGCGACTGTTGGATTCGGTATAATTTCAAATTATGAGTCTATCCTTTTGAAAACAGTTGTATCAGAGTATTATGGTGTGTTCATGCCATTAATTGTTGTATGTAGTATATCATTTGTTGTATTATTTGTACTAATTATCGTTTTGAGCTTTATTCAGCTCGTTAACAAGTGAATAAAATATTGAATAAATATATCCTGCGATCAATAATTAATATAGATTCCACGTTTTAATACATATTGTTATACTATATAGATACAATACCGAATAACCTTGCTCTAGCTTATCATTGTATTTAAGTTGTCATTTACATATAATATAATATATTGTCGATGTTTGAAAAAAAAGTAGTAAGTAATATTAACTAAGAAACAAACACACTAGATAATTATTCGGAAATCAGTGGGGTCTGAAAGTGAACGTAATGTCCAACCCCCTTACAAACGATATTATGCTTTATTAATATTAGATATTATATTTTCCAACCAATTCGTATCAAATCATATTCCCAAATCATCCACTCCAAATGTAAAACTGTTTTAAAAAACTAATAACGGAGCCGCTGAAAGTGAACGCGACCGTTTTCGACTCAAAATGTCTCTTTCTGCGCCCGAATTAAATGCAAATTGTTGAATTTAAATCGGAATTGTTGAACAACAAATACAAATGGCTCCACTTGAGTTCCATGAGCGTAAAATAATCACAAATAAATGCAATTGAGGTTTTGAACGTTGACAACGGAGAATACGAAATTAATGACGTAATTCAACTAAAATAACTGTCTGTGCAGAAAAATGTCCATAAGGGGTCTTTTAGAGGGATACTGAGGCTACTATTTAATATTTAGGTTACATGGTATATAATAAACAATTATTTGGCATCAATATTTTGACCCCACTCCAATAACAAAATATGATTATTGCATTGTTTTAGTATATTAGATCATTATACATTTAACTGTTTTAAATCAGCAATGTTTACACTGTAATATTGAGTTTCTAATAACAGCTATTCGAAACTATAAATAAAAATGATTAAAATACGTTTTCATCAAATATGATGTTGAGTAGAACCGACAATAATAAAATTTATGGTATGCTCTGATATAAATCATTAAAATTTGTTGTCAAAAGAATAACTAATTTTTACTAAAATTATACAAGTATGAACTATTTAATTATCAGTTGAACTTGGGTTTCAATATTCAATTGCTTTTGAATATGTTCTCAAAAAGGAACACAAATAAACACGTTATTGAGTTTAAAATTAATAGACAATAATAGAAGAACAGGTTTTACAATCTTGAATATTTTCCATTAATCATATATATTGTGATTGAAGAAAAATAAAACCACAAAATAAATTATTAGAAGTTAATAGTAACAACTTATATTTATTTCGACTCTTGTTCAACTCCATACTCTCATTTAGATTATTGTTCAAAATCAACAATTTTTTGATAACTACTGAAGCACTAGACGGACTTCGATAATTATATAAATAAAACATTGGTTATAAAAATATTGATCAAATATCAGATTATTATGCACCACATTGTCATATTAGCTTAAATCCAGATTTATTGATATTTTCAAGATTCATGAGTGAACAATATATTTTATTTCATATTTATAACTTTAACAATTATCATAATATACAATTGATATTATCAGTTCTGCATCTTCTCTCCAGTACTTCTTACCTAACAAAATATTAAATTATTGATACTTATGAATAATTACAAAGTCAAACATAAATTATTGAATATAATATAACAAGTCACATAGTAGAACGTATTAAATTTTAATACTTTGGAACTTAGTGGTAACTTACATACGTATTATTTTCTTTGTTAAATCTAAGATATGTAATTAATATAATATTTAGATTAAACAATATACCTACATACATCTGTATGCACAGTAGAACTTCTATTGCAATTGATATAGAAATAAATTGAAAATTATGATGAAACTTATAATATATTTTTTCAATTAATTCTGATATAGGAACATATCGAGGAGTATCATTATAATAAATGTTAAAACTACAACACCATATAGTTAATTAATAACAAATGTATTTAAATTTATAGATTGTAAATCTTCCTTGTCTTATAACAGCATATATAAACATATACACTTAAGTTAAATATATTATAGTTTATTTGCATATACTATAAGTAGTTCAAAACCGTTGATCATTGTAATTGTTTCGGTACGAAATTAAATAAATTCAAAGCATCATTTTAGCTAAAAATATGATAAAATACGAACTCAACAGTATTTGGTTAATATTATGTAAAACATTATTAAATCCCAGAATATATTGTTTTTAGTGACATAATTTAAAACTGTTCAATTTTTGATTAAATAGAAGCGATTATTCATAATTATTTTGAAAGGAGTGAAAAATTTTGATACAAAAGCGCGATCACGAAACTTCTTATTACTAAACATCTATTATAATAATACAAAAGAATTCGCTCAATCTCAATTAAACACCTACCTTAGACATTTGTGCAGAACTGCAAATTCAAATATAAGTAATTCGAATCAAATTCACTTATTGAGCTCACAGTGAACGGATGTGGTCTAAATGATATGCTATTCGTGGCAGATTTCAAAAACTTGCATAAACTAGTGCTGTTCAACAACAATATCACAGATGCGAGCTCAGTTTCAAAACTAATTCACCTGGAACACTTAAACCTGAGCAATAACAGCATAGTTAGCTTCAAACCGCTCGAATCACTCAAAAACATATCTGAGCTCCATGTAAACAGCAACAAAATAAAATGTATTATGTTCCTCTCTGTGTTCCAAAAATTACACACTCTGTACATTGTTGACAATGAAATAATCGACATTAATCAGTTCGCGGTCCTTATTAACAGCAGAGCCCTAAAATACGTTCACGTTGACGACAATCCCGTTCTAAATAATCCAGAAACGAAGCTCAGGCTCCAGCGGTTCATAAACGAGAAATTCAGGGACCAAATGTTTAAACCGTTTTTGCCCTTCAACAAATGCTTCACAAATATTGGCGCACACTACAACTAACGGCATTAAATCCGGATTTAATTGCTCAGGAACAAGGGAGTGGAGCTGAAAAACGCTTTAATAATGAAATAGCAAATCGCGATTAACGCGTTCATGTTCCGGAAAACGGCGCTCTTTCTGAACTGCTTCAAATCGTTCGTGGGGTTCGAGTGAGTAAAAATTGTCTCAATGAATTAAACGGACAAATAATTATTCATTTTAATTATTACATTATTATAAGGATTTGGATCCTTTCTCAATTTTAATATTATTATTCAAAAAACAAAAAAATTATTTTATTAAATAGAGATGTTATAGTATGCTGTGCATGTTCGTAAAATAAAAAGAATATATTAAAACGAAATGGTTGAAATTCGTCTAGAATCATCTTAGAAGTCACAACTAAGAATGTTGTGATACTGCAGACTCTCGAAGATAGTAATCACCCTCAGACTCACTTAATGACCTATCTTGGAATCACTTAATGTCTTTTGAGATACTTGGTACTATAAGTGAGAAGTTTAGATCTAAAATAGTTCATTAACCGAAAACTGAAAGACATTAACTAAAATGAGAACAAAATCTTATATATTGAAATGCTTGATTCTATATACTCTGTCGCTTGATATTACTGGTTAATGATTAAAATAAGTTATATTAAAATTCAAATCATTAACACGATAATTTGTGTGAGGTGGTAATTAAAATGATAATATGTTTAACCACCTTGATTATAGTGACATATTAAGTTTTGTGTTTTCGAATAGTGTGTAATCCAATATCGTTTATAACTTTTCGTTTATAGTCTAATTTTGAAGACATTAAGTGGCCGAGTACTTTAACAAAGTTTTGGGGTGAGTACTATAGACTCTTCGAGAGTCTGCACAACAAAATATGAAAAATAATTATTGATCATTCTCAAGGTAGGTAGAAAAAGAAATTTCAACGTGTCAATTATATGTGAAGATATTGATCAGTAGTTTTGAAATGGGCATTGTGATTATATATGTAGCTTTATTTTTATATTTTTAGACATGTTTATTCTTATATACTTATACTTATATATAAATGGTGAAGCGTTCAAGTGATTCTTTAAAATCAAAAGTAATACATTCGAGCTCAGGTGATCGTTTTAAAGGTCAAAAAGAGGGAGTCGCATTTACTTTGCCCACCACTTTAATATATGAAATTCTTTGGAACTTCCTTAACACACGAATATAAGATACAAAATTTTCAATCAACAGTAGCAACTTCAATGAACTAGCAGTTCCCAAAATAGTTCATAAACCTATTCTTAAAGTTAGAAAATCTACTTATAACCTAAATGCACAACATTTACAAAGAAAATGTATAAATAATTTCAACTTTATGTGAAGTATTAATTTATTTTTGATCTTGAAAATGAATGTCTAAAAATTATGGAAGTATTTAAAAAATCATAAATAATAGTTGTGAGAATATGCAGTTATTTACGTATATCTGTAGCGAATACAGTGTATTCAATATACATATTTAATCGTAATTATTGCATTTTATAAGTGCTTA
>CAXDID010000325.1:0-60537 GCA_963988835.1 Hexamita inflata | reverse complement strand
GAAGCTCAACTCCGAGTGATGTTAGATATAAATACGAATGATGACACAACTCACTGTTGAACTAATAGTAGTAAAACGACTTCTTTGTTAAGACACGCTTTGCAACTGGACATCATACCGAAAGTGATTTTGGTGATGGATGTTCCACTTTCTGGTTGTTTTGACGATCAAAGCTGAAACTCAGCAAAATTTTGACTTATTTGGAAGAATGATCCTGTTTAGTTGGACGATGTGGATTCAGAACACTTTCACCCCCTTTTTGGGACACTTCAAGGCGCGCGTTAGTTTTCAGTTAGAACCAAGAGCATTGGCGTAAGATTCTAAATGAATTGGAGTGGATTTATGATGACTTCAAATTACAGTTGAATGCCGAAATACTAAAATAACAGGAATGACGAATTCATTTGTGAAATTCAAAAATACAATTGTAGAAGTGATTGCAGTTAAGTGAGTCACTTAATTCAAATAGATTGGTGTAAGATCCAGATGAATAAATTGACTTTAAATACTTATTGGTTGAGACTAGGTTAACAATGTTAAATTTCAATGAATTTACTCATTCAATTAGGGCTACAAGCGCACCTGGGACAACTTTGTCTCCTTCTTTTAGTATTTCTTTTACGGTTCCATCTCTCTTGGCGGTCACCTTAACCTCGAGCTTTGCCGAACTGATCTTCAGTAGGAGCTAGCCCTTCTTCACGATTTCGTTCTTCTGGGCGGCGGTGGTTTCTATCATGCCCAACACGAGAGACGCGTGGTCTCCCAGGTTGCCGGTGGCCATCTTGATCTATTTCTTCACCTCAATTTTTCTCTTGACCACGACATTCAGCGTCTGGCCGTTAAGCTCGAACACGAACGTTCTGTCTCCTGTGACTTCTGGATTTCTGATTCTTGCAAGCTTCAACGTTTGGTTGGTGTTGATTATGATGGACTGGCCTATGGTCATACCATTCATGAACACTGCTGCTGGCAGTTGTGGCACCAGACGGCTGTTCTTGGCTTCTAAAGCGACGAAATCCGCAAACACCTTTGGGTAGAGCGCCAGGCTGAGAGAGTCTAGAACCGAGTTTCCGTATGGCCTCATCTTCTACACTTGCATTTGTAATTGCTGAAGGTCAACTGGCTGCGCGACAGCTTGAGAAAGCTTTCTGTTCTGGAGCTCTTGGTCAGTGAGTTAGAAGACGGCACGGACGAGGTCCTAGTTGAATCCGACGTGTGGAACACCGATACCACCTTGCAAGAAGTCTCTGGTCGACTCTGGGAAGTTGACTCCGCGCATGGCGACTTGGTCAGTTACGGATTCTTTGGTGTAGTTGTTCTGGAGCATAAATAGGGCAAGGTCTCCGACCACTTTAGAGCTGGGTGTGACTTTGATCACGTTTCCGAAGAGCTCGTTCACAGTGGCATACATCTGCTTCAACTCGTCGAAGCGGTCGCCGAGGCCCATCTGGATGCACTGCTGGTGCAGGTTGGATATCTAACCTCCTGGAATTTGAGACGTATAGATATCTGCACATGGAGCGCGCACGGTGGAGATGTCGGTTTCGAACGACTGGGCGTACAGCTAACGGACCTGGAGCCAGTAAGAATCATAAACCTGGAGATTTGATTCCAGGTCGGCGGGGAGCTGAGACATGAACTTGAGGAAAGTTTGCATGCATGGCTGAGAGGTAAGACCGGACATTGCGGCAGAAGCGCAGTCGATGATCTTCACGCCAGCGCGCGCCATGGCCATACAGGTGGCAATCTGGCCTCCACTGGTATCGTGTGTGTGGAAGTGGATTGGGATTTTGTGCTCGGTGGCCTCCATGATCGTGCTGATTAGGGGCTCGGCCATCTATGGGGTGACGAGGCCAGCCATATCCTTGATGCAAATAAAGTGGGCGTTTGGCCATCTCTTGTAGATATTTTGGGCCAAAGTCTTGTAGTAGTTCAGCGTGTAAACCGTTTCGCTCTCGCTCAAAAATTGACCGGTGAAGCACATGCACACTTCGACCAGTTTTTGAGTTTCGTTGAGAACTGTATCAACACACAAAGCCATCTGGTCCAAATCATTGAAGGCGTCGAAAACTCTGAAAACGTCCATGCCGTTCTTGGCAGCCTCGATGATGAAGTTTTTGATGACGTTATCAGGATATCTAGTGTATCCGACAGCGTTGGCGCCTCTCAAAAGCATCTGGGTGAGGGTGTTTGGAATGGCTTTGGACATCTTTTGAAGGCGCGTCCATGGATCTTCGGACAGGAATCTGAGCGCAGTGTCGAAGGTGGCTCCTCCCCAGCATTCAGCGGAGAATAAGTTTTGATAGGGCATGCCGGTCTTTTCAAGAAGGTGGGCTGCGGTGACTAACTCGAGTTTTCTGTGTCTAGTTGCGGCCAACGACTGGTGGGCGTCTCTGAAAGAGGTGTCTGTAATGAAAACGTGGTCTGCGTTTTTGATGAACTCCTGAACGGCTTTTGGTCCTTGGCTCAATAAAACTTGCTTTGGAGTGGGGTAAATTGGCGTGAGTTCTTTGGTGACATGTGGAATTATTATTTCCTTTGTTGGGAGTTTCTTAGTGTTGTTCTGAGTTTTCTCGGCGATAAACTGGACGAGTTTCATGGTTTCGGAATCAATTGCTGGTTATACTTTTTTGGCTTTTTGAACTGGAGTGGTAATTTAGTTCATGGCGTTTGCGAATTCAGCTTCTGGGTTGGCTATTTCTGCGAACTTGGTGAGGTTTCTAAATCTGTTTTGTCTTTGAGAAACTAATTCTTCACCGGATTAGCCGTGGAACAAGTTTTGTTGTTGGATAACAAACTTCTTGAGCTCAACATCCACATTTTGAGTTGGGATCAATGCGTCAACGATGCCAAGCTGATGGATGTCGTAGCTGTAGCACTTCTGGGCTTGTGCGAGGATTTCGCAGTTAGCGGAGAAATCAGCCTTCATCTTATCTTTTTCGGAAGAAGAATATGCGGAGTGTTGAAGGATACTCACGCCTCCTTCTGGACTGATGACGTTGTAGAAGGACTTCTAAAGGCATGCGACCACGTTACCACCAGAAAGCGCTAGCGCACCTCCGGAGCCGCCCTCGCCTGTGATGATAGATATGATCAAGGCCTTGGACTGAGAGAATGCCGCGAGACAGTCAGAAATAGCCTGTGCCTGAGATTTATCTTCGGCCTCTGGAGATGGTAGAGCTCCAGCTGTGTCGACGATGGAGATCGTGGTGATGTTCAACCTGGAGGCGAGACGCACGAATTTGGCGACTTGCCTGTATCCCATCGGAGTCCCGAGCCCAGAGAGAGCGGAAGCCGAGTCGTGGAGGTTGTGGATGAGCAATGCGTTTCCAGATTCGATATTGGCAAGAGAAACTTGGATTGCTCCGTCTGTTTGAAAGTCGAGTCTCTAAAGTACGAGCTTTTCGGCGTACACCTTTGGTGCTGTATGGAGAGGACCTCTGCATTCTTTATAGGAAAACTCTTCTCTATCGAGTACTTTACCGGAATCTTGCTCTTGGCTGCTTGGAACGAACCAATTAGCCAGAATGGAGAGCAAGAGCTCAATTTTGGCGTCGAGTTCGTCTTCTTTGACGACCAAATCACAAAAGCCCTGTTCGGCCTGACGATCGATGGTCTGGAAACCAGCCGGAACGCTGCTGTCGAACTTGTTTTGATCACCGTCGAAGATGGTGTTTTGGATGACCTACGGACCAGCGAAGCCCATTCTAGCGCCTTTGATACCGATTTGGATATCAGTTTGATACATGAATGAAGCGGACGTTCCTCCAAAACATGGGTCTCTGAAGATGGAAACGGACGGCATCTGGTGCTTCTTGAACTGGTTAAGAGAAGTGACCGTTGAGCTCATCTACATAAGAGCCAGCACGCCCTCTTGCATACGAACGCCGCCTGAAGCTGCGTCGATGATGAGTGGAAGCTTGTTGGCGATGCAGTATTCCACGCAACGGTGGATTTTTTCGCCTTCAGCGCAGCCTAGGGAGCCTCCCATGAACTGGAAGTTGAACTTAACGTAAACTACTTGGTGGGCTCCGAATTGCTTCAGGTGGGCGGTACAGCCGCAAAGCTGCTTCGTCTTTACCTGGGCCTCGGCTAGTTGCGTCTGGTAGTTGATGGACTTGAACGAAAAGTGCAGGAAGTCCAGCGAAGAAATGTTTTCAAAGAGTTCTTTCATTTTGTAGATTGAAGTGGTGTATACTTTGAATATACGTTATAGTTAAGATAATCTACATTTTGATTTCTCAAAGTAATCCGCTGACATATTTAAGCTCAAAACAACTAGAAATAACCAAACATATTGTTGTAAACTTAATATTGTTTAGGATAATATCATGGTTTTCGTTAAGAAAGTTGGTTAATTTAATCAAATATAATCTTAACAAATAAGCTTGAACTTAGTATTTTAATTGCTTTATCTGGTGCTATCACAGTCCTATTTTAAGATAAATATGATTATTCACCTACTATAATTTACTCAATAAAAATGTCGTTATACTGAAAAAATTAAACGATCTCTTAAGTTGTAGCCCATAAAAGTTGTTAAATTAAAGTCTCACTGAAAACTGTCCCGTTCATTCGTCCGTTAAATATTTTGAACAATTTTGGTCGTGAATTGAATTTGGTTTACTTTGGCTCGGCTCAAAAAAGCGTTTATTTTACTTTTTGCGTTCAAAACGGTTTGTTTTAGAATTTTGCGCTTAAAGTTTATTTATTTAACCGCGATATTCGCGTTCTCAACGTTTCTCAGCTATTTTGCTAAATTAATATCATTTATTTCAGGCTGTTTCTGATCAAAAGAAAATATATTGAACTTGTCATAATTTTTGTGCGTTAAAACAAGCTCAAAATTCTGTATAAAGTTCTACTCAAACTAAAAATCAACTAATTTCTACTTATTGTGCAAATCTAGATTTTCAAGATGCACTATTCTATTACACGAAATATCAAGCCGCTCCAGGTCCAGCGCCCTTAACGCAAATACCGAGACTAAACCACAGCCAGCCAGCTCCAAACTGGTAATATTCACCAAATCCTGCAAAATAGTCACATCACTAATTGGATTGTAAGAAAGTACGAGCCCTTTCAAGTTGATAAGCTGCCCTATTGCACTCAATGATTTTAAACCACAGTCGTTTATATCCAAAGTTCTGAGATTAACTAACTAACTCAACGGTAATATATCAATTTCACTATTTCTGCTCAAATTAAGATCTTGCAAGTTAACTAACGAACCTATTGACTCAATAGTTTTCAATCCACATAATTCCATGTGTAATTTTGTAATGCCGCTCAAGTTACGAATGTAAGTTATGTCAATGAAATTAATTGAAATATTCAAAGCCTTAAGACTTTTAAACTTACTAAGACTCTTAGTTTACGTAGTAACCAATTTATTATTTATTAACGTCAGATCCTCAAGATTGTCTAGCTCCAAATCATCTATATTTATATTAAATATGTACATAACTTTTAATGTTGTAATTGTCTAACTCACCAATTTTAATTTAATATTAATATTTTTACCAAGTGTTAATGTACTAATATTGAGTTTTTGTAGAAAATCTAAGCTTGTAAGTTCTGGATCACCGCTATTCCAATCGCCAATTTCTAAATTGCCTTCAAGTATTTTATCTTTATATTTTAAAGTCATTTAATTATCGTAATCCAAATTTCCAGTATTTAATAAGATATTTTTATGTTGTTCAATTGTTACTTTTACAGCTTCCGATATTTGACTTGAAGTGGTAAATAATGTATTTGGAAAATTCTAATTGAGTGAATGCGATATAATGCAATATCATCTCTGATGCTTTTGATTATAGATATTAGCTGATATATTAGATGCGATGATTCAAAAGGATACATCGATTCAAAAATTCCTGATATATCTTTAATTGCATAGATATCATTAACACAACACAAATCTCAACTATCAATCAATCTTCCACTTTAAATGCTGATAACAATGATTCAAGTGTTCGCCTATCCGGACGCGAAAGAGTTCAGGAAGCGCCGCATCTACCAGCTCATGACCGACAGGTTCGCCTCGGTGGAGCAGAAGCCCTGCGTCAACCTCCACGAGTACTGCGGAGGCACCTACAACGCCATGGTCCAGAAGCTGGACTACATCAAGAACCTGGGCTACAACGCGATCTGGATCTCGCCCACCATCGACCAGGCCGAGAACGCCACCAACCTGTACCACGGCTACTCCTTCTCCGACTTCTACAAGCCGAACCTCTACTTCGGCACGGAGGAGGAGCTCCAGACCATGATCGCCGAGGCCCACAAGCGCGACATCTGGGTGGTCGCGGACGTCGTGTACAACCACGTCGGCGCCTGCAAGGGCGGCAGACTGGACTTCTCGTGCATCAAGACCTTCTCGAAGCCCGAGTACTTCAACCCGGACTGCGACATCACGAACTACTCGAACCAGACGAACGTCATCAACTGCAGGCTGTGCGCCCTTCCGGACCTGAACCAGCACAACGAGTTCGTCCACGACGAGCTGCTGAGGTGGGCCCAGTGGTACATCAACCACTACAACTTCGACGGCTACAGAGTCGACACCGTGAAGCACATCGACCACGACTTCTGGAAGGACCTCAGGAAGGTGACGCCCTGGTTCAACATTGCCGAGATCTTCGACGGAGACTACGACTTCATCAAGAGCTTCACCAACGAGCAGGAGGTCCAGACCGCCTTCAACTACCCGCTCATGTTCAACATCCAGGGCTGCATCGGCGGCGGCGACTCCATGACCAAGCTCTCCTACAACTTCGAGAAGGCCTACGAGCTCTGGGGCGAAGACGTGCGCGACCTTGGCGTCTTCTTCGAGAACCACGACAACCCGCGTTTCCTCTCTCTTTATAATGATCTGAAGAGATACGAGAACGCTCTCACTCTCATCCACACCTGGATCGGCATTCCAGTTCTCTACTACGGCGCCGAGCAGGACATGACCGGTGGCGCGGACCCAGACAACAGACACGCCCTCTGGGAGCTCGGATATAATCAAAAATCTGAACATTTCAAATATATTCAACAATTGAATTAACTCAGAGATTCATTACCATTTGATACAATGGATTAAAAAGAGCTAGCCGCAACAGATAATTTTTACGCCTATTCTAGAGGAAATAAAGTTCTTGTAGCATTGACTAATGGAGGAGAAAAAGCTGTTTATCAACATGAAATTGTTGAAAATACTCCATTTGATCCAAATTCTTTACTCTGTGATATTCAATGGCCATATGACTGCATAACTGTTGGAGCCGATGGCAGTGTTGACATTTTACTCATTGGTGGTCAGCCAAAAGTATTTGTCAGAGCATGATAATCACTTTGTTTTTATTGAATTAATATTGAAAAAATTATTAAATAAATAAAGTAAATAATACAACTATCTTTTCTGTGTTCATTAATTTACTACACTACTTTTGTTCTCTTAGTTTTTTATTGAATCTAATAAAACAATGATATTGGTATTCCAATAATATTCTTATTATATATAAAATAAATTGTTCAATATTTGTGAGTGTTTAATATGATTTTATACTCAGTCTATTAATAAACTATATCTATATAAACATCTTTATAAACATTATCAAACTCATATATATGTATTAATTATTAATAGTACCTAATTATTAATTTATTCTCACTTATTTCATTTCACAGAACTATTCAATTTGTTATAACTAAATTTCATTGTTTATTTCACGTTACCAGTAATTATAATTTTATAAACTATTCAGTTTTTTCAATCCTCAGTGGAAATGAATAAACGAGATTGGAACAAGTGGACTGAAGAAGAAGAAAAAATATTCTAAAATGCTTTGAGAAAATTTGGAAACGACTTTGAAGCGATCAGCGATTTAATGGAAACCAGAAGTTACAGGTAAGTGAGAAGTCACTACTATAACTCGAAAGTTAAGCCAATGAAATCTAGGAGCTCTTAAAATAGTTAGCTCAAGCTTATTTGTTATGATTATATATGATTATTGTTTTATTTTTTATATGTATATAATATTTTGTATTAATAGATTGCGTTACGTTTAAAAACTACTTTTAACATAGGATAACCATATATATTTGACTATGTAGCATTGAAATAATAATATTTTGATAATTATACATAAACAAAAATATTTCAGTGTTCTATCATAACTAGTTTTGACAAAAGAGGATAATATTTTATGATTCTAGACATATAAGCACATAATATTAACTTTTCGGATATTTATATTAAATTTTTCTATTTGTCTTCTAAATGAGCAAAGATAGTATTGGTTAACATTTATTAGAACAAATAACAAAATAAAAATAAAAATCTTAATTAACCAAACATTCTGACATATTATGATTCAGTACACCCAGTCCATACTACAATTTAAATTACATATATGCTAATTTACATACCAAACACGATTTTAATATAAATTTTCACGGATTAATGTTAAAGATTACAACTAAAGAAAATAATTGAGAACTACAATATAACTGCCATTTATATGATTATAAATACAGATATAACACCAACTCTTCTATTATTCATACACAAATATAAGAGTGGAAACTAATTTATAATGATATTGTGCTATTATGATAGGTACGTATCTTAATCTAAAATTTCGTTATTTTTTGCTTTTAAAGTTAATAATAGTTAAATATTAATTTGTTTGATAGTCTTACATAATATTAGATTAAAAATAAAATTATTTTGATTACTATTCATGATATATACATTAAACTCATAAATATACACATAGGTTACACAAAATATTACTAATAATTACACAGCAAAACTACTTTTGTTTTGATAAATTGAAAAGATGAAACTCACTTAACAGAAAAACCACGATTTCAGATAATTATTTTACATCTTATTGAAATAATATTTTATTTCAACTAATTAAAATTAATTAATAATCCCCTGATCATCATAATTTAAAAACGAGAACCTTAACTTTTCACTCAGCATCGGCTTCTCTAACGAAAACCTTTGCTTCTCCGTTGTTGAGGTAAACGTCGAGGCTCCTATCGGAGTTAACGCTCAGACAATCGCCTGGGTAGTTTACGTTGCAAACTCTTGAATTTGGTTCGAATGGAGTGTTTGGAACGCGAATGTGAACCTGTCCGAATTTATTTCCGGTGTTCGTGAGGGCGGTAACTATTTTGTTTCCTCTTGAGAACGCGTAGAAGTCATTGGTGGCGTAGAGCTCTTTCTGGTCAAGGGTGTCCATAGGGAATTTTGATCTTAATTTATTAAGGTTCTGGATGAATTTGAAGTGGGTGGAGGTCTGGGAGTAGCCGAGCTCCCAGAGGGCGTGTCTGTTGTCTGGATCCGCGCCACCGGTCATGTCCTGCTCGGCGCCGTAGTAGAGAACTGGAATGCCGATCCAGGTGTGGATGAGAGTGAGAGCGTTCTCGTATCTCTTCAGATCATTATAAAGAGAGAGGAAACGCGGGTTGTCGTGGTTCTCGAAGAAGACGCCAAGGTCGCGCACGTCTTCACCCCAGAGCTCGTAGGCCTTCTCGAAGTTGTAGGAGAGCTTGGTCATGGAGTCGCCGCCGCCGATGCAGCCCTGGATGTTGAACATGAGCGGGTAGTTGAAGGCGGTCTGGACCTCCTGCTCGTTGGTGAAGCTCTTGATGAAGTCGTAGTCTCCGTCGAAGATCTCGGCGATGTTGAACCAGGGCGTCACCTTCCTGAGGTCCTTCCAGAAGTCGTGGTCGATGTGCTTCACGGTGTCGACTCTGTAGCCGTCGAAGTTGTAGTGGTTGATGTACCACTGGGCCCACCTCAGCAGCTCGTCGTGGACGAACTCGTTGTGCTGGTTCAGGTCCGGAAGGGCGCACAGCCTGCAGTTGATGACGTTCGTCTGGTTCGAGTAGTTCGTGATGTCGCAGTCCGGGTTGAAGTACTCGGGCTTCGAGAAGGTCTTGATGCACGAGAAGTCCAGTCTGCCGCCCTTGCAGGCGCCGACGTGGTTGTACACGACGTCCGCGACCACCCAGATGTCGCGCTTGTGGGCCTCGGCGATCATGGTCTGGAGCTCCTCCTCCGTGCCGAAGTAGAGGTTCGGCTTGTAGAAGTCGGAGAAGGAGTAGCCGTGGTACAGGTTGGTGGCGTTCTCGGCCTGGTCGATGGTGGGCGAGATCCAGATCGCGTTGTAGCCCAGGTTCTTGATGTAGTCCAGCTTCTGGACCATGGCGTTGTAGGTGCCTCCGCAGTACTCGTGGAGGTTGACGCAGGGCTTCTGCTCCACCGAGGCGAACCTGTCGGTCATGAGCTGGTAGATGCGGCGCTTCCTGAACTCTTTCGCGTCCGGATAGGCGAACACTTGAATCATTGTTATCAGCATTTAAAGTGGAAGATTGATTGAATAGTGTCCCATTGCAAATTATATACAGCCTTTTATGCTAGTAAAATATAAACACCAATTCTAAAAGTAAATATAACACAAAGTAATAATCTCATAATATTTATTATTCTCCTGTCTGTTTTCATATTTTGACACAATGTACTTCTATTTCGTCTAGTTTTGGAATATAACACATTTACCATGAACATATACCCGCTATACATCATAAACAATTGATATTAACAATTGGTAATTGTTCTGCAATGAAAATATTACACAGAAATATTATATTATTATATTATAATATAAGATATTATTCCGCTTCATTCATGGAGTAAATAAATAATGTGTTGAAAGTGCATCCTCTTTTGAATCTTTACATGTCAATTGACAATTAGTACATTAAAATTTATAACCGTGAGTCTATTTTATTGCAGAAGCATTTCCTTGAAACCGATTTTAGTGATCACAACACATGTACTTCAGAAAGTTATTATTCTTATTATGAGCAATTTATTAATACTCTGATTCTATGCGCTGGAACTCTTTACATACAGATTCATGAGAATGTGTATTATTTGCAAAATGGAGCTCTTTCTTTAGTCGCATAGATTCCAAATTACTGTATTTCGTCCAGCACGTCAAAATTTGGTCGCATGTTCAGCTTCAAAGGCGATTTGTATGTATAAAATGGTATTGATTCTCTGTTTATACTCAAAAATAATAAGTTTGAGTACGTGAAATTCATGAACTGCGATTTATTCCAGTTCTGCGATAAAGTTTTCGCCTTCAGTTCAAGGTAATCGCAAATCTGGAAGGTGAACGACAACCTCGAACTCGAATATATCTGCGGAGTGGAACCGAATGCGTGCGTTCAATTTTGCTCAGGTGGAGTTATTGTTATTAGTGGCGGATGGGGAAACACTTACATTCTTGATATGAGTAGTGGATAGGTGCTTAAAATTCCAATTCTGAACTATGAGCGATAATTAGCGGATTCCGGGGTTCAAATGGGCAGCTATATGCTATGCAATCTGTTTGGTAACCAGGTACTTGCCAGAATTAAGGAATAATACAATGAATTTTTAACTGAATAGACAAACGAGATTTACAAGCGCGAAATATGGAGGTGTATTAGTTTTAAAGTGCTATTCACGCACTGCAAGGAGCTACTTGAAATTTGGTACGACTACAAAGTTCAAAAACCATTCAAAAAAATTGAACCACAAATAAAATAATAACTTCACCAACTCAAATCACAAATTGTAGAAGCTACCAGTGTTTGGAACATCATGAGTAATATGTACATGAACAGTCTTCAAACTCATGAATAATGAAATGTATCATTTTACTTTTAAAATTTTATTAAAATTGTGTAGTGGTGTTTTATAGTGTTTTATAGTGATGTTTTCAAATAAGAATAAGTTGATCACATTTATACAGGATTACACTATTACAGGATAACAATAATAATAATTTTTCTGAAAACGTGGTGTTTTCAAATATATTGTTAAGAATTGATAAGAATGAATTTTAGCATTTTGATCAAAGACAGTACGAAATTAATACAGATAGGTAGAAAAGAATTATAATTCATAGATTAGAAAGTAAATCGAATTATTAAAATACAAAGTTGATAACACGAAATATGTGTTAAACTACACACAAATTCCATTCAATTTTATACATTTAAATATAATAGGTTGGTTTTTCCACTTTATATGTTCGAGCTAACGCCAGCTACAAGTTTTGTCTTGGTGCCTCCGTTTGTGGCTCTGCACATGCTAGTTCGTTATAATTTCTAGAAATTTGTGATGCGTAAGTTCAAGGACAACAAGAATGCGAAGAAGCTCTCTGAGTGCATGTTTTATCTGCTGTAGTACTTGGTGTTCACGCTTCTCAGCTCAGCGATAGTGGTTTAAAACCAGATTTGGTGGTTTAACTACGAGAATTTGTACAGGGAGAAGTTGACCATGGATCCTTTCTCTCCGCTGCATGCTTCCTATTTGATGCTCGAGTTGGCCGTTTGCATCTCAACCGCGATCACTTGGTGCTTTGAAACGCGCAAGGACAACGCCGATTTCGCGATGATGGTCGTGCACCACATTTGCACAATTTCTTTGATTTGTTTCTGCATGTACTCCAAGAATTTCAACTGGGGCTGCTCAACTGCGAATTTGCACGATGTGTCCGATATATTCCTCGAGTTCAGCAAGATGATCTACTACCTCGGGTTTGAACAGACTTCTAAGGTTACTTTCTTCATGTTCGCGGTCAGTTTCATCGTTCCGCGTTGTTTCGTCTTCCCAAAGTTCATGATTGCCCCGTTTTTCAACGGTAAATTGGACCAAACTTTGTTGAAAATGAACCCAGACGTGAATTTAACGGCCGTTTTCACCGAAATTGAGAGGAAATTCATCCCAACCGCGTTCAGTGTGTTATTTATATTAGATTGCATATGGGCGGTCGCGATTGTAAATATGGCAGTCAAATTACTGGTTAAAAAGCAGTGGAGGGACGTTAGAGAGAAATAGGAGGACACAAAGAGCGAGTGAAATACTTACTTAATTTATTGTAATCTATATTAATGCATAAAAAATCTTCTTTATCAGAAGTAAATGATGTAATATTAATATTTGGCGAAGGACACTAATTTAACTTTAAAACTACACTAAAATTCTATATTTAGATCACAATTTAGTATAGGAAAGGAAAATTATATTGCAACAATTTATTAGATGATAGAGAGACGAGTATCGAAGTTCACAATAACAATACACAGCTGATAAGGTTACAATGTGAGTCACTTAATTTTAATCATATTTAATGGCTGTTTGGAATGTTATCATATAATATATGGTAATATGTCATTAATATTTACCACTTTACAAATGAAATATTAATTAGTTAATAAGATTGTGGCACGTCAATATATTATGCAAAACGAAGACAACACAATAATACCAATTTTTAGTCGAATTTTAAAGTATATACCTCTTAATTATTTAAGCAGTTCAATTATAATTACAATATTAAGTTTATAAACGATATTCTAGAATATAATAAAACAATAAGATTATAAGTATGCAATCTATCTAAATCGGGCATTTTGTCTTATAATCTGCATGCTATAAATTTCAGTTATAATTTAAATATTTTTAATATCTAATTTTGTATTAAAAAACGATAAAGTTAACAATAAGTAAACTTATCAAGTGTTGTCATACACAAAATTAATTCTTATTGTTCTTTAACCAGTAACATTCTTATCTTCAATATATTTAATTAAATTTAGACACAAATTACCTATTATTGTGATAACAATTGAGCTAATGCTATCATACATTGATGATGTTATGTGTTGTAAATAAAAATATTATCGTTATATCCTAAAAATTGTTGGAAGGTTGCTATTTAATACATTTTATAAAATTACATATTTGGCGTTTGCATGTTCCTACATTTATCAAAAGACAAACGTGCATTTATATATTGGAATAGCCTATTTAATTATCACATGGATTCATATTTATTTATGCCTTTATCTTCTCCCAAAAGCTTTACTCATTTGGTTTTCAGTTGTTCCTTCAGTTTTGCTGATATTTAATGGCGTAGTCAGTATTTCTGGTTAAGAGTAATAGATAGTTTCTATAATGCTAGCTTTAATATGTTTTTTCAGCCTTATAATTTACAGGATCATCTAACTTACAACTGAGAAATAAATAAGAAATCACGAATAGCTTGATTAATTGCACACATAAGAGATGATTTAGTCCTCTTATTCTACGTCTAAGAAATTTACAGTAGCTTTCATATTAAAAGACTTTATTATGTCAATGCATAGCATAAATGATAAGTAGTATTTATTTACTAAGCTTATGTTCAATTTAAAACTAATTTAAAAGTCTGTTCTAGAGTAATCCATTGTGATTTGGAAATCTTCACTTGAAGAACAAACGATTTGTGCAATTATGATGATTGACATGTATAACATCAAGTACAAATCACCTGAATTGAAACAATAATTAAAGACTTTCTGTATGAATATAGTCCGATAGAAATAGCAAGTTTAATAGATTTAATACAAGCAAGAAAAAATATATGAACAACCAATATATATTAACTTTGAAATTAAAGGTATTCTTGAACTTTTGATTTACGAAGTAACCGGATACTATTTTGATAAAGGAAAAGTCATTGGTGACCCTCAACTAATTCGTGATACTGTTTAAATCCACTACAATGAGTATAACCTGTCAATGCTGACTCAGTATTAAACACGATAGTTAAATGACTTAATCACGAGCTTAATTTCTAAGGCGGCAGAGTATGTGAACATAAAAAACTAAATAATTGAGCATTCGTAACAAATAACTGTTGCTGATCAGCACCTTCTAAATTTGTTCGATTCTCTTACTACATTGAAACTTTAATTAACTAACTAATTGATAAAGCTTACTGGCGACTTTCCATTATCTTTAGCAGCAGCTTGGACAACGGCTCATGTTATGCATCAAATAATCGAAGAAGATAGATTTGGTTTGAGTTACTTATATCAGGCAATTTAAAAGATTAAGCCGCCAGTAGAAAGCGATAAAGTTACAACAGAATCATTTACCGAATACCTGAGTTAGGTTACTATTTTTGATTAAAAGATTCTTTAGAAGTAATCGAATTTTACAAATACTCTATATGTTAATAAACCAGTATTATTCGACCCATAAATATAAATTATCGAAAACGAACATGGTGAAAGTAAAAGCAAAATTAATTAAAAAGATTTGCTCTATCTGTAAAAGCTATAGAATACAACAAATGCTCATAACAAGTTGTTTAAGTTCTTAAACACATTCATATATCTAGCAATCCAAATATTTGCGTTAATTGTTGCTTTTTAGTTGTTCACTATGAATTAGTATGATAATATAGATTTATAGGAATAAACGGATTATTTCGATTTATAGCATTTATTAACATTAAATCCTAAAGCACCATGTTCAGATATATTGAATATTTGTAATTAATTAGATTCTAACATGTAATTTGTATAATTTGAAAGACAATATCAAATAACATCATAAGTTGTAAATACTCCTTCCTTTGTTTAAAGTTTATGCAGTTATTGTCACAATGAGATAATTAAATAGGATTCATTAGATATTTTAGTACAATCACTCTTAGATAATATGTAAATGTCAGCAATTCCAATATTTGATTCTATAACTTTCAATATTGAATAATGTTTAAATGATTTCTTCAATAATTATTAATTCATTGTGCTTTATTTCATTGTTATATTTAATGCCGAGTTAGCATTTATAACGAGTAATAAATTGTTCGTAGAAAAATATATTAAAATGTTAATTCATAAAATCAAGATAATAACTCTAAATTTATAACAGTTCAAAATAACAACTAGTGTGGGTTAAAAATATAATAAAAGTTAGTACAAAACTTAACTCGAAAAACAAAATAACAATAATTCAACGATTTATATTAAATAGTAAAACGACCAAATTATAGCTGATAAGTTACCCCATATATAAAAATATGACATATATTGTGATTAGATAATTTTAAAATTTATTTGCATTGTGTTATTTGGTGTGGTTACCATATTATGTGAATAAATGAGTATAATAAAATATAATATTGGTTAAACCACAACATAACCTCTTATATCTTCCCAGTTAAGTTCTATGAAACAAATTAATGGTTATATTTTAAAGTATTCGCTTTAGAAGTAAAACGCTGTTTCTAATAATTTGCTATAACTTAATAATTTAAATGTACTAAACAACATTCACTCATTATAGTTTATTGATCTATTAATGTGCTTTATGTAGCTTAATAATGATTAAAATATAAATATATGTTAAAATGAATTTCTATTATCTTAACAATAAAATTATAATTCAAAATCGTTTTATTAAACCTCTTATTAAACAAATTTAATACAACAATTCAGTAATTTAGGAGGATATACAATGTTTTATTAAACTAATAAATAAAGTATAATTATATCAACTTATGTTGTTAGTTTTTTAGCTTTGATAAGTTTCATATATTAACTAAGGAAGTTCGATAAATTTCATAAACACTTATTTATATTTATTGTTTTTGGAGCATATTTATTGTTTCTATCCATTCTTATCTCTGTAGATATTCTTTGGACAGATAAAAAAGACATAAAAATTTATTAATAGTATTTAACTGAGGCTCGTAATATGTATTAATAAATAAATCCAGATATAAGTGACATGTAAGATGTTATTGATAAATTCAATAAAAAACAACTAAATTAAAATGAAGCTTGTAGCATTATATAACAATATTAAAAGTCCTATCCAAACGCACCAAATATTTTAACCAAACATATTTCTATTTTAAATTTATATTGTCCAGTGACAAATATTAAGATTTAAGAATCAATTAGTGAATGGTCAACAAGATTTAACAACTATATTTAATAGTTGCTATAAAAATAAAATTCTATGAAGTTTAGCATAGTTACCCTTGGATACGGGCTTGTAGCTCTCGGTGCGTTTAGCTTTTCAGTAGTTTTGGTAAATATTAACATGGGCTATTTATATAAAGTTAAAAAGATCATTTAAAAATAACGAACAGAACTTAAGAGTTAATAAACTAATTTAAAACGAATGCGAATCGGTCAAACTATAATTGTAGTTCTCTTAGCAGTTATAATAGTTATATCAATAATTCTTATAATAGTAGATGATAAGTATAAGTTAATTTATCCAGCCCACGATATTTTAACAGTTTAATTAATAAATAAAACGCTAAAATACAAGTTGTTTGAAGATAATTTTAATTAAGTTAATATTACCTTTTATGATTTCTAATTACAATAAATATTTGAAAATAAAGAAAGTAATTGGTAAGACTAACTTATAGTAAGATCAGGAATTATAAAAAATGATTACTTTTAGTATAAACAATTCTTTATTGAATTCTTTAGAGCTATTGGATTATTATCGCTTATATCAGTGCCAATTTGTTTTACACTTGAAATTATTTTCCATTTTGTTTATGTTCCTAGAATTTCTGTTCATTTAAATTAGTTATACTAGTCTATCAATGTAATCGGAAAACATAGATTCAAGGAAGAATAGAAAAGAGAGTATACAAATGATTATAAAAAATGGTTTTGATTTTTACTTAATACGACATTATGTGAGTGATTTTATAAAATAATTATTGAAATAGAAAATAGTAACAGAAAATAGAAGCACTGAATCACTTTTATAAATAATTTTTTAAAATAATTCACATCAAATGATATTGAAAACACATTGAAAACACCTTTTATTTAGTACAGGTTATTATACTAATTATAAGTATTTGAATAATATATTAAAATATTATTTCACTTCACAAAAATGAATTTTAAAGTATCCGACTCATGTGTACAATGTAATTCATGTATTAATGTTTGTCCAACCAAGTCGCTTTCATTAGTGGATGGTTTAGTCACATTTAATTCATCAAGATGTATGAAGTGTGGATAATGTTTTTCAATTTGTCCCACTGCGTCTATTTCTATGTTTGACTGTGATCCATCAACAAATATAAGTTTAGACCCACTTGTTAAAGCGATTTAAATGCGTCGCTCGGTCCGTTCATATAAGTCGGAACCCCTTTCAAACGAAAAAATCACAGAAATGCTCTAAATTATTAGATTCGCTCCATCAGCCAGAAACGCTAGAAACACAAGATATATTGTTATCAACCGTCCCAAATTGTTGGAACTGATCCCAGTAATCGGCGAAATCCTTCTTAATATTTATCCGCATATGAAGGCCATGATTTAAGCTGGAGGAGATGCCATTTTCAGAGGAGCTCCCCATCTTATTGTTGCAGTGGAATCAGTTCCACAACCTACTGATGATGGTGTAATCGCTTTAGCAGAATTTGAATTACTGGCTTAATAATAAGGTTACGGAACCTTCTGGTGTGGTTTTTTCAAACACGCTTAAGCAGCTCCTTAAGTAAGAGAATTAGTTGGTTAAAATTAATAAGACAAAGTCACAGCAGCTCTTGGTTTCGGAATCGCTGATATTCAATATGAAAGACCAGCAGCTCGTGAAAAAGTTGCTGTTACGTTCATATGACTTGATCATAATTATATAATTACTATATTATTAGAATATAATCTATAAAAAGTGAACTGAATATTATTATTATATTGATATTTAATTAAATTTTGAAATAAATATAGATTGTTCCACATCATAACATCAAATGTCATCATAAGTGGAAACATTCTTGGTAATTAAAACCCAAACTAAGACTCATTCTATTTCATTGTCTGTAGATTTAAATGATACAGTTTACCACATTTTACTGATTGCCGCCTAGCAGGTAAGTGAAAATACCCAATACAATATTCAATTAGATTGTGTAGAGGCTTGCCACATTCTGACGAATACGGGTAAGAACAAGTACTAGTATCAGGTAACAATGTCAGAAACGTTAAAATGTCTGCAGTAGAGGCAAAAGCGGTGTTTATTCTGCGATACGGATTATGTTTACATTTAATTTTCGGAGCGTTCGTTCCCGTACAAGTACAAGTTTACGAAGCCAAATTCCGACTTGCTCAAGTACAAGTAGTCCATTTTTAGGGATTTCTAGTAAGTGGAGGAGATCATATCTTCTGCTTCCTCTTCTCTACAGTAGTAATCTCAGTAGGAGGATTTCTTCCACATCTCGGACGATCCAGTGAAGAACATAGAGAATGAATTGCGCCTAACGTATCCGCTTCCGCTTCTTATGCCTGAGTAGTTGATTTAGAAGCACTACAACGTGTATTTGGACTCAATAAATACCAATTTCATCGCGCGTGTGGCTACCAAGCCTCGTATAACTCCAATCGTGTAGGAGAACATTAAAACGAAGGATTTGTCCTATTTCGAGCTCATATTCAGGGTTCCCCGTCCACTTTGCTTCATTTTTTTGATTCCGATTATGTTTTACAGAGCGTTTATGAGTATCTTTTAGTATCTTACCTCGCAGCCCTATTTTAATAAATCGGCTGTGAAGTGGCACCGAATTCAGCCCGTTTTCGTGATTCGCGTTCCAATCGCTCCGACGTTCAAATCGATCGCGTTCACAACTTTGTGGTAAGTTATCATTTTCTATCTCACGAACCGGTTCAAGGACAGGTCCGTTAAAGGACTTAAGAAGAATTACATTAAAAGCTACTTAATACATTATCTAGTGCACGTTATCCTGAGAGGGAACTCGATTCTACTCACACCAGAGGTCATCTCAGCGGTGTATATGATTTTGGATCCACTTGGAGAAGCAGGAGTCAGGTACCACTTCATATTCGATGAGATATTCAGAGCGGATAACCACCAGTACAACTTCGGAGGATTCTTCAGGGGATAGCGCGCGAAAGACTTCCTACTTGTGAATAGAGAAGCAAACTTCGGAAAAGTCTTCAAATTCGGTGTAATCGGAGTTATAATTGAACTATTCAAAAGCATCAACCCACACTACGTAGTTGTCAAATGAGAGAAATTTTGTTTTATACAATGAAAATGTATGTTAATTACATACAGTTATAATTACATAATAAATCATAATAATATATATTATAGTAACTGAGAAGTGAGAACCAGTTTCTAAAAAGTAAGTTAGCGAATCAGGTGAAACTGGTCCGCTAACGACTCAGTGAGGGCGGGGTCTTTACTAAGTGGGCATAAATGACGGTTTGAGCCCGTTTTAAAAGTGGAAACACTGGCGTGCGAGAGTCATGTTTTGCTTTCAAAAGTCTCACAGTCGTTCGTTTGTGCCGTCTCGAGGAAGTGATAAATATATATTATGGTAATATAATTTAATATATTTTTTATTTCACTGATATACTTCACAATTTAATTAAGCGAAGAGCGACACTATGTTGTGTGAGAATAACAATAATTCATCTTTTTATCTCTATAATGTTTAAGATACATGTTTTTTGTAGAATTGAAGAGATTTTTTAATTTTTTAACGATTTACACCAGTTTATCTAAGAGAAATTGTAATGGAATCAATTTGATGCATCATAGCCGCAAATAAAAATTGTTCGATACTTGGATCATACTATTCTTCCCAAGTAAATTATTTTCCAAGTAAATTTTATTTATCAAAAAATTCTTAAATTGTTTGATGATTTATAATTTTATTATAATTCATATTAAGTTGCGTTAATTGTGTCAGTTGTCGAAGCGGATGTATGAATATAATATTGTTATCAGAAAGGTTTAGCACTTTTAACTTTGCTAATGGTCGCAACGCAGAGATTTCACTAATGTAGCATAATTCAAGATTTAAGAATTGTAAATTAACAAAGTATTAAACTATTTAAATATTTATACCTGCGTTATTTGATAAATCTAAATAATTTAAGTTAACATGATTACTTAAAAAATCAATATTTTCAAGGCAGTTAGTCTCTAAATTTAGTGATTAAAGCCAAGTCATATTTTATATAAATTGAGTATATTACCCTTAATTTTGAGATGTATCCAGAGCTTGTAAATTTTTAAGTTATTCTAAAATTTATGCATTCTATATTTCAAAAGTTTTCGAAATATTTAATATTTTTAGTTTTTTTAAAAGTTAGGGATGCTATATCTATTCCATAGTTACTAGATATATCTAAATCTTCTAAATTAATTAAATATTTAAAAACTTCAGTATTTTGAATTTTATTTGAGGATATATTCAATTTTGTTAGTTGAGTCATATATTTAAGGTCAGTGGTGTCAATATTGTCATTTTAAGAGATGTTAAGATCCTTCAAGTTTATCAGAGATTTAATAGCAGATATATCTTTAATTCTATTTGCGCTTACATTTAATTTGTTAAGATGTAATAATGGTTTTAACTGAGCGATATCTTAAATATTAAAATGACATTACTGCAAAGTAAGTTCTTAGAGCTATGTAAACTTATGTAAACTTTAAATTTTTACTAACATATCAGTTAATGTCAGTATTTAAAGATTCTAAATGTTAAAATCGTCATACTTCGAAAAATTACAGTGAGTTATAGCTAATTCTTTTATGGAGTCGCTTGTTAGGCTAGGTATTATATAATCACAATATAATAAAAATAGTTTTTAGATATTGAGATATTTGATGAATTATATATCTCTAAGCTCTAAATTATATTCTAGCTCTAAAGAACCATTTTATATTTGTTCTTTGAATTCGTTAATCAGTTATAAATCTTACTCAGAAATATTTGCTTGCTACATTAATAGAAGTGGTAACTAATATGTTAAATAAACAATTATAATATGTTTTAATAAATAACATTAATTAAAATCTCGAGTACCTAAATTAAGTACGAGGAAATTACAGATCCTCGAATACAAACACCCTTGATATTTTATGTGTAAATTCAACAAATTTAAACTAACATCTTCATCTCGTAAATCATGACAATCGACAAATCCGAACTTAGTTACACAAAAAAGCTATCTCAAACTAATCTCAATATCATACCTCATCTTCTAGGACAATCTACACTTAGTTACAATATAATTACAACTAAATATATTAATGTTGTTACATAAATGAGGATGAATAATCACTTTGATTGGAAACAAAGATGAAAACCATTTTAATAAACTGGAAAATCACAAGAATTATTAGAATATATTATTATTACTTGGCTATAATAAAATATCTATCATATATTTATTGCGTTTAGACTGTTGCTGTTGAGTGATGTAATATATTATACTTTAACACTAAAATGTGATATTGTTGCTTATATAATAAATTAAATTTCAAATGATTCAAACATTTCCACCTCGATGGGTTGTGCAACATAATTTCAATCTCCACCAGTTGACACTTCCAAGTAACCCGAGTCTACCACCATTTAATAATCTTTTGAACTGTAAGTCCAAGTGCAAACGATAACCTAACCGTAGATAAGCGCGGATTTCACCGATTTCTTATCATAAATTATTCCGGATGATGTATAAGTAACTTCTCCAGCTGATGTTTCTTAACTTATTTTCTAGCGCTTGGGTGTGAAGGAAAATGACTTTTTGAGTGTTTAAAATTAAATCGAGCTTATAAACATCTTAAAAATTAATGTGAATACACAAACTCTTACCGAACCAATTTCTATTAACGAACTTGAAGAGATTATAAACAATATCTTCGAGTTTGGACTGTGAACAGTTAGTTTAACAGTCAGATTTTATTACTTTGCTCTCTACAACTATTGAAATTACTATTAATAAACAGAGATTTATTTTGTGAAAATGTATTGTTTACATTTATAATCAATCACTTACCTATTTCTTGAGCTTTTAAGCCAAGTTTAACTCCATATTCATACAATTTAGCTAAATTTTCATCGGTAACTTACAATCTCCATTGGTACATCGTGTCTTCGATATTTGCGTTGCATTTTTTAACGGCTTCTGTCAAATCCGTGCAGCACTGTGCTCCAGTCCAGCAAAATGCTCCGAATATGTAGCAGGATTTTCCAGCGAGCAGTTTTAGTCCTCTGCAGTAGTTAATTGCTTATTCTATAAGTGGCATCATGGTGTTATTCTGAGTTGGGGAGCCGATTGCGAAGCATGCGCTGTCGTGTACGTGTAGCGCGACATCTGTGATGTTGAATTCGTTCAGGTCCATAATTTTCGCTTCTGAGCCGGTTGATCTGACTCCTTCTGCAACTTTTTCAACCGCTTTTGCAGTTGAGCCGTACATGGTGTCGAATATGATGCTGACTTTCTTCCGGTATGCCTAATTCGCGAATCTAGCGTATTCTGCCATCAATGCTTTTATCTGCTCTCCCCTCCAGCACACCCCGTGCGAAGTCAGGATGTACTTTATATCAACCTTGTTTATGTTGTTGAGTGCGTTCTTAATCATGGCCGGTAAGTGACCGAGGACGTTCGCGTTGTAGGACATCGTTAATTGAATCACCTGTTCAATTGGTAACTGTTCTGCCCACCTCTCAGTGCTCGCGTGGTGCTGCCCGAACACGTCGTTCGTGAATATTGCCCCTTCGTTTTGACTGTACGTGAGCATGTTACACGGCCAGTGGATCATTGGAACGGGGATGAAGCTCAGGGTCCTCTTTCCAATGCAGAGGGTTGATTTGCTGTCAACGGTGAGCCACTTTGGAGAGAGGGCCACCAGGTCGGGGTAGAGCTTCTCCAGGTTCTCCTTGCACTTGGAGTTGGTCACGATGGTTGCTTGTGGTGTTTGAGCGTAGAGAAGGGGGAGGGCAGAGCCGTGATCGGGCTCGGAGTGGTTCATAATAATGTACTCTATTTTGGACAGCGGAATCACGGACCTAATGGTCTCAAAATGCTCCTGCGCGAAGGGGAATTTTACAGTATCCACCAAAGTGGGCTTCTCATCCATTATCATGAAGGAATTGTACGAAGTTCCCTTCTCAGTGTGATAACTGTGAAATATTCGAAGAGCCCAGTCAATCACACCCACCCAATACACATCCGGAATCATCTCGACATTTGTACTCTTTGGCTAAGTTAGCGCTTTTTGCTTAATCGCACTTTCTTTTGGCACTTCCTTGAATATTTTAGATTGATTATTATTAACTTGATCCATTTCAGTTACCTACTCAGTTGGCTTCTTGTTTTAGCTATTATTTTCATTGGAAGAAATGCTTGTTGAGCTTCCCATTGAAGTGGATAAACACTTTTAAACAGTAATAATTTGTAAATTATCATCAATATCATTAATAATTGTTTAAACTTACAACTATTTAAAATTTGATATTCAAAATCTCAAAATAGACTTTCAGATATACACGCATATACTTAGGAAAACTTGAGAGTCAATACATGATATATGTACTTACATTATTTGAGCATAACGCTGTTATTTTAACCGATAACTGCATTGGATAGAAAATATGTACATAAAAATAATATGTATGATTACTAATTGTTTGCTATTATCATCATAACATGATTCACTCAACAATGCATTTAAATGCAATAAATAATCACTGTCTTGAGACGACATAGACAGACTTGATACTAAGCGAAACGTATGGCAAATAGATATGCTAATAGTAAATCTATAAGTAAATAGTAAAAATTATAAATAATATAGATTATATTATGTGTATTTGTTTCTCATTCATGCACGACTTAATGTGTTTAGTTCTATTAAAAAGCACTGATCTCATTCAAATCCAACTAAATACAACAGTTGGAAGAGCCTAACAATATTTGAAGTGACCTGGATTTGATTAGAGCGCGCGTTATTCATCATTGAGTTCATTTCTTATTTGAAGTTATCGAATGTAGTTTTAAGTGTTAGTTTGCATTTGTTTTAGATTCTTTTGAGTAAAATGTTCGGGAATTAATAACATCTCTAAATTTATCAGCGGTCTTAAAATATAGACAGAAACTAAATTACAATATTCTAAATTTAAATAGGTAAGATTCTTCAAATATTGCAACTGTTATGCTAATATTTTTGTTGTTAAACAAATCTAAGGTTTATTACAGTGGCTAACAGTTAATAAAGGAAAAATGCTGTGATTAATATAATTAATATATATCATGTATTTATATTCTTTAGGGTATAACGAAGATTTTCCATGTACAAAATTTTCCACTTCAAACGGAAAATGCCAAATTATACATAACTTTTGGAATATTGTGGGGTATAACTGCTTAAGTTCTCACATTGTTGATATATTATATCATGTAACATTTATTAATTATTATTTCTTAACTAGAGTGTTAAAAATTCCAAATTATTAAATATTTACATATGTTAATTAGAAGACTTTCTTAAAGAAATCAATTAGTTCTATAATCATTTTAGTATCTAAAATTAAGTATTACTGGTTTTTAATTACAAAAGTTTATTGATGTTTGTTGTGGCTACTCAAATTTCTAATCTAGTTATAAAGTAGTAAATAAATGTTAACTTTTATAAATTAAAATGTTGAATATAGAGAGTCCTTCCTATAGAGAGTCCTAGAATAATCACCATGGTCGACTAGCTAATACTTACTTGTAGGCATCATACCTGATACAAATATGATGATATCAGTTTCAATATGTACGATAGTTGTTGTTATTGAAAGACTAACAATACAATAATTCATTGTTTGAGGTGGAAGAGATAAGTTCAAGTGAATTCGTACATGCAAAATATTTAAGGGCACCTAATATTTATATTATTAGATTATCAACATCACTCGTCTATTAAATCAATTGTTAAAAGTTAATTGGAAGATATATCAAGAATTTCTAAATCGGTAGTCCAATTAAATTAAAATCAAACCGCAATGTTGCATAGTTAATTTTGTAAGAGTGTTATGGGCTAAGATCAATGTCTATATTTGAACTAAAGTCGAGATCTTCCAACGATGTTATTAGGTCAATGTTCTTTAAATCACATTCTCTCATATACAATTTAGTAAGATGTAACACTATGAATATGCTTCAGGTCAACATTGTTTTTTGAAACATCCGGCGTGTGGAGTTTCTTCAATTTAACCAGATTATATAATTAATCGTTTTCCATATTATTTTCTAGCAACATAACTTCAAGGTTTTCGAGTTCCAAATCGTTGACATTCAAATTTAATTTTTATTGTTCCTCATCCATGAAATTAAACACCATTAATTCTTTAATCTTCTCAACTTTACAATCATGCCATTACTAATAAAAAGGTTCAAAGTTGAAATATCAAACGTTTCAAGAAATCTCAAGTGTGTAACCTCTGGATCTTCTATGATTACCAATTTACCTTAAGTCTTAAATTTATCCTTTATACTTACGAGTCATACGTTCATCTTTTTAATCATTTGGAACATTCTAGTTTTGTTCCATTGTATATGTTGGGATGGTGGTTAATATAATTGAATGATTATGATTGATTGTGTACTCAACACATAATGCAGTATTCATAGTATATTGAGTGAATATCTTTCATTTATATCCTGTCGTTTTTATGTTGTTGAAAGCTATGAAATATTTTTTAATCAAGTATCTTCATAGTATATTGAATTTTATCCATCTTAAAATTAATCATTAAATTCGATTTAATATAATATGTGAGATATCAAACACTCCACAATAATGTTTGTCCTTTTGAAGGCTCTTCAACTAACTACAATACAACACGGTTAAGTCATGAGAGATATTCAGATAAATACTAAGCTGAATGAAACCATGAAATATGAGATGTTTAAGCTTGATTTTCCGGAATTAAGAATTATAAATCCATATAACACACAATATTAGTTATTTGTTGATTTTCAGGCTTCTTGTGAAGTTGAACTTATTTTTTGTGAATTTCCTAACTACGATGATTGCGTTAATGACTAGTTTAACATTGAAATGACCAATACAACTGGAACTTAACTGATCAACATTGAACATTACGTTAATCCTGAATCTGAAACATTCTCATATTATTTAATGTTCAGACTATCTGGTGAAAACGCAGTGGGTTAGGTCACCTTTTAAGCATAATCTGTTATTATTCTTATACCATAATAAGAGATGACTGTTATGGTCGAACCCTAAATCGATATGTACCTAATGATTATTACATGCGATAAAAAGCCTTTTAACTTTACAATTGACACAACAGCATAGATCTGCTCGGACAAAAACGCCCATGTGAACAAATAAAGCTGTTCAAACATCCAAACAGGCTAATAATTTACATTCAACAATCCAAATTTATACACGTTCATTACAATATTCGCTACATCCGAATTATAGGAACTGCGCGTTTAGTATAACTTCAAAGCTGATACCCTTTCCTTGAACGAGTCCACTGTTCGCAAGGTGTACCTGAACCCAAACTGTTTTACTTTGAATTCTTTATCTAAAGAGAGTAATTCCGAAAACGTAGGAATTACTTAAGAAGTTCTGAACGTGAGCTATACAATTGATTAATTCGATGTATGTTCTTTCCCGATATTTGAAGGATAGTACAATCTATTTGAAGGGTGCGAATTTTAGGTATGGAGATATTATAATCCGAATATAGGTTCAACTATTTTTAGTTATTCACGTATTTATTTTCCAGTCATGCCCTGGACAAACGACGAGGTTCCTTATCTGCTGGTTGAGTTTGTCATAGCTATAAATCTTAGATTACTATATTAAAAAATTGTATGGAAAGCAACAGCTATAAGTGCGCTCTATTTCGAAGCTCCTGATTAGAGCTAAAACCTGAGCTACGGTCTTGCCTTTGTTGGTATGAACAACATAAGTATTTAAGTGACGGACAGATTCGAAAAGCAGGGTGTTTAATGTAAAAAATTGAATAATGACCGCTGTTAACTTATTATTGACAATAGTACTCAAATATAAATAGCTGACAAATAATACTATTATGTGTTCAGCGATAACTTAGAGAGTAGAATTCTTTGTGCACCAATCTAGGCTATAGAACCGAATACACCTGTTAATGTTAAATCAATTTCTGGGTAATATCAATAACAATACTATCGTGTGAAGACAGAGAACTTCATATCTGGGAAATTAATACTTTCATGCTTATTTAACATGCATGATATTTAAGCATATTTTACATGCAAGAAAGCTTTTTTCAAGATTGTAGCCTCAGCTTCGGAATATCTCCCATAAATAATGGACCAGGATATTCTTATCGCATCAGGACTTGGCGTTGTTGAATTAGTTTTGAGCGAAGACGTCCTCACAAACGAAATATTCTTTTGCATTATAAACTAGAGCAATTCAGATTTTCAAGTTCAGATTCAATTCGTTGGCCAACTCAAAGACGAACAATAAACTAATGAGTGATCCTCAGTTTCTACTTTTATTTTCTTTAATGAAAATTAGAGTTTATTTTGAACAAAAGTTTTCAATAGTTGTTTTAATTACATTAACTCAAATAAAGCAGTTAATAATATGTTTATATTTACTGTTAATATAATCATATTAGTTTAATCATATTATTGGATGTTGAGTTCATGTTGTCAGCTCAATTATCTTCGTGGTGTATTCGATATTATTGTTCTATTTATATTAAAAATAAATTGATATAATGACTTTATTAATAGAACCACTTCTTTACAGTTATAAATGGAGTTTCAAGCTTAGATAATTGAGTTATAAGTACAGGTAGAGATTTTAACGCAAGAGCGAGATGAATACAAGATTAAAGCAGAATCTACGTAAAACCAATATGAGTTGCTCAAGAAAATAGACGATTTGATGCAAATAAATCAAATACTCGAGTTGCAACTTGTTCAGCAAGATCCTGAAGATATTGATATTTTGAAAGCCTAAATTTCAGAAAAAGAACAACAGTTATAGTAATTGAGCCTTGATTATGAGGAGCTATCACATTCATACCAGAATCTGCTATAAAATCAACAGTTTGCTGATCCTGTTAACGATCAGTGCCTTACCGAGCAATTAATCGCCCTATAGCAAGAGGTAAATCATTTAAGTCTATAAAACGAGGATTTAAAGTAAAAACTCACTTCTTCTCTCTCCCAGCCTCTTTCAAACGAGATTTAAGCTTTATAATTAAACATATCTCAATTAAAAGAGTAAAATAATGAATTATAAGTTAGCAATGAACAATTAATTATTGACAACAATCAGTTATAAATAAACAACGAGCAATTAGTTTCAAACATGGAACAACTGTAAAATGATAATAATTAACTTTAAAATACAATTTATGAACTAACTTCCCTCACTCAACAGCAAGAAATGAAGTTAAATAAATCAAATTCTCAAATCCTCAAAATCCTGAAAATAATCGACGAGAAAAACGAGACCATAAACGCACTAAAAAATGAGAGCAGAAAACTCAAAACTCTCTTTGAAAAACAGAACGAAAGCGAAAACCATAACTTTGAACAAATCAAAAGCCTCGAGTGCGAAGTGGGTGAGTTGAAAGTTCAAATCGAATCACTAAACCAAATTATCGCCATATACCAACAAACAGCAAATGAAACAGAACAAAATACAGAAAATGAATAAAAACAAAATGATGGAAACGAAAAACAATTTGGAGCAGCAGAAACACTAAGAGCATGCTCCAGAAACCTGCAAAGACTGAAAGAGTGAATACAAGAAATTTATTATTATGTTTAAAAAATTAAAAAATAAATGCAAATGTAAATAATTTGAAAATACACAATATTAACATAACAATACACAAAATTGAATATATACACATATTACATAACAAAATAAAATCATCCACACCGCTTCATGTAAATGACTCTTGTAGAAGATCTCAAAGAACCTCTACCCACAGCAAATATTCCTCACGAATATAAACGCCTGCCACCTACTCAACGCGGATACGCCAAAGAATACGATCAAAACTTCTTAAAAAGAATGGTCGGCCCACATGTAAATTCTTATAATTTCTTCCTTTAAGAAGGTTTGAACAACATCGTCAAGTATGCTGAACCATACACTTTCACATTATCTGGGTTCACTACTTCTCTAACATTCACTCTTAAAAACCTAAAAATAGGTACTCCACAATATCAATGTGGAAATGAAACACTTCCACTAACTCCACAAATCTCTCGTGAATAATCTATTTCTTACACAGCACCAATGGTAGCAGAAATAGAAACTGTTATGGGCGGTTAAAAATTCAGCTTTGTTCAACCTCTTGGTATTATTCCAATCATGGTTGGTTCAACTGCATGTGTGTTACACAACAAAACACCAGAACAAAAAATAATGCTTAGAGAAGATGAAAGAGAAGCAGGTGGCTATTTCCTCTCCAACGGAACAGAACGTTTAATTAGAATGGTTGTGGTACCAAAGCATCTTGCTTGTTAGAACATGCTACGTTCAGCATATTTGAAACGTGGTTCTGCGTTCACAGAATATGCTATAAGTTTCAGAGATCGTAGAGACGATTGTCGAAGCTAAACTATCGTTCTTCATGCTTTAAAAGATGGTTCTTGCACTGTAAGAATACTTATTGAAAAAAGAGAATATTTCGTTCCATTGTGCTTACTCCTCAAAGCTATCAAACCAACTACAGATTGGGAAATATATAACTCAATTGTTAACAATGAATCTGAAGTTTACATTATCGAACGTGTTGAAATGATGCTAAGAGACTTCCATTAAATGAAGTTGCATACTTAAAATGATGCATTGGCTTATTTAGGTAGCTCTTTCAGAAACATTTGTTATAGACACAGATCTGATCTATCAGATGTTTAAGTCGGCGAGATTTTATTACAACGTCATGTATTTTTCTCAATGAACAATAAACAAAAATTTGATTTGCTTTGCAACATGGCTAGACGTTTGTACTTATTTACTGATAATCAATTGATACAGGATAATCAGGATTCAACAGCCAATCACGATGTTCTCCTTCCAGGACATTTGTTCACCGCTTTCATGTCTGAAAATGTTGAAACATTTTTGCAAAGTGCATCATATGCTTGCATGAAGCACCACAAAGAAGGAAAATTTGAATATTCAGAAGAATTTTTCAAGAAGAAGGGTGTATTTAAATCATAAGTTATTGAACAAAAGTTTAGATCCCTTATTTCAACTGGTAACCTTCTTTCAGCTTCAGGCCTAGATCTTTTGCAACAAGATTCATTCTCAGTAACTGCCGATCGTTTAAACTTTGTTAGATTTATGGCTCACTTCCGTTCCATTCACAGAGGTAAATTCTTCGCAGAAATGAAGACTACAGCTGTTAGAAAGATGCTTCCAGAAAGCTATGGTTTTTTGTGCCCAGTCCACACTCCAGATGGTGCCCCATGCGGTCTCTTGAATCACTTGGGTTACGCTTGTAGTGTTGTTCATGCAAATGATTCTATAAAGGATGAAATACTGATGAAATAACTGATGACTCATGGTGTTGGTATGAAAACCGATAATTCCATTCCAGTTATGTTAAATGGTAAAATAATTGGTGAAGTTGATAACGACGAAGCTCAATAGTTAGTCAACTACCTGAGACAGCTTAAATGCAGTGGTCAGATCAATAATACCACTGAAATAGCTCTAGTACCAGGAAATAACAAATTCCAGTTGTTCCCATAGCTTACAATAATAACCAAAAACTCCAGATATACCAGACAGGTACATGTATTTAATTTGGCTCAGTAATCGGTTGAGCAAATTTCACCGTTTGAACAACTTTTCTTGGACATCTAGATTTATGATAACGAGTTCAATCCATAAACAACCCATTAAGAGCTTTCTCCAATCACAATGCTATCAACTGTTGCTTCCCTCGTTCCGTTCCCAGATCACAACTAGTCTCCAAGAAACATGTATGAGTGCCAGATGCTCAAGCAAACTATGGGGTTCCCAGCCAGATCTATTGGCTACAGAACCGATTCCAAGAACTACAGAATACTTACTCCTCAGAGACCTATGGTCCACACCTGCAGTCACGGTATGGGCGGCTTCGACTCGCATCCAACTGGTACTAACGCTGTTGTTGCCGTTCTGAGCTATTCTGGTTATGATATGGAAGATGCCTGCTTGATCAACAAGTCCTCTCTCGAAAGAGGTTTGTTCAACGGAACTGTTTATCAGTGCGAGGACATAGATCTTGTCGACGATCTTGGTTTGAGCAAGAACTCCGAGGCTTTCGCCTACTTCAAATCTGACGGTACAAAGGACTACATTGACGCCGACGGCCTTCCAAAAATTGGCTCAGTCATAACCACGAACGACTGCATATGCCAGTATTATGATCCAACCACGAACAAAATCAGGGAGAAGCACTATGAAAGCAGAGAAATCGGTATTGTCGAGAAGGTCATCGTGACCAGAGACAACACGATCAAGCTCCCAACCAGGTGCAAGATCATCATCAGACATGACAGATCTCCAATCATCGGCGACAAGTTCGCTTCCAGACACGGTTAGAAGGGTACTCTTGGTATTAAGTTCCACGGCAGAGACATGCCGTTCTCTCACTTCACCGGCATTGCTCCGGATCTCATCATCAACCCACACGCTTTCCCCTCCCGTATGACAATTGGTATGTTGCTCGAATCCCTCGGTGGAAAGCTGAGCTCGCAAACTGGCAAGGATACCGACGCGACCCCATTCTAATATTCAGCTGAGCACAGAGCCCTGGACGTCCTCGGCAACTAACTTGAGCAGTACGGCTTCTGCAAGTACGGCTCTGACATAATGTACTCTGGCGTGACCGGAGAGATGATGCCAGTCTCCATCTTCATCGGCGTCGTCTACTACCAGAGACTCCGTCACATGGTCAACGACAAGTACCAGGTGAGAGGAACCGGTAAAGTGGACCAAGTTACTCACTAGCCCATCAAGGGTCGTAAGCGCGGAGGCGGTACCAGATTCGGTGAAATGGAAAGGGATGCGTTACTCGCTCACGGAACTCAACAACTCCTCAGAGGAAGACTGTGCACAGATTCGGACGCACAAGTGTTCAGGGTTTGCGAGAAATGCGGAAACATCCTGAACCAACAGAGCGATAACTGCTCCCTTTGCGGAGGAGAACTCAGAAAAATCGTCATGCCGAACGTAACCGGCGTTCTCATCGGAGAACTCGCGGGAATGGGCGTGTTTATGGGCGTTGGTCTACAGTGAGATGATGTTTGGTTATATTAAATACTATTTGCAAGTTTGTTATAACTTTGTAAATATATTGTGTAATATGATGCACCATTTAAGCAATATTAAAGGTATATAAAACCATAATATAACATATTAATATATAATTTGATTTCAGTATTAATTATTATAAGATATATAGTATGTAACATACTATGTGTTTGGAGTGTATTAATAAAAATTATTTTAATTTTAGAATTATTATAAATATTAATAATTAACTAAAAATATTATATTTCATGTATTTCAACTTATATTCAAATATATATCAAATTTTAAACGTAAAATAAGAAATAGCTGCAGGCCAGGGATTCTTTCATATAGAAGAAATAAACATTACTAGATACTACTACCATTGCATTATCTACCTGTAATACTTAAAACAGTAATGATTATAAACATAAGTTAAAATTCCACTATTTCTTCAAATTTACAACTATTCCAATCTGTTAGCGGCGTGTGAGATTATTGCTGTATGGCAGATTTATGAGTCATATCGCATTATTACAGACTTTTAACAAAATTCTATGCATGATTTCTATCATCATAACTGATTTAGCTTTCATCATTTTGGGAATGAAAATTGTTTTGTGTCATAATAAAATATTATGTTGTTGACATATATAGATATATAAATCTCTTTTGATTTTACTTCTCTTACTCTTCTTCGATAAATATAATCATAATTTAGTATGTTTCGGTGATTATTATAACTTGATCTACATGAGCTAAATGAAGTATATAAGTATGTTTTAGTATTAGTTATATATAGAACTATATATTTTAGCAACTTGAGATTTAAAGCCAATTACAATTATTTTCAAGATTTTCATTCTAAAGTATTGAAATTAACTAATACTAATTTCATTAATAATGATTAATTACTAAATGTATATCGTACTATAATAATCATAGACTTGTAAATATATTGATGATGATCAAATCAAATATATTATTTATGTACTTAATATTTAAAAATTTCCCATCCATGAAATTCAATGCTATGTATAATATTAGTTAGATAAGTAAATAGTATTCACACATTTAAATGATTAACATTGAAGGTACTTTTTGAGCTTAATATAAATATTTTTAATTATTTAATAGTTAAAGTGGAAATGATAAATAATTATGACTGTTTATATGAATTTAAGTTATAATATTATATTTCCACATGTTTAATTATTATAAATATTACTATTTTTGTTAAATATTCATTAAATAAATTTCCGCTCAATATAGTCTAAATTGAAAAGACTTCATTTATGATATTAAATTAGCATTAGAAGCTATGTTAACGTCATTACTATTTATTATTAGTGTTATATTTCTTTCTCAATCAATAATTTAAATAATATAATAAATTTTTGTAAGTTCATAAATATAAACATTAAGTTTGTAAGACTTCCTATGCATGAATATTCCCTAGATTTTTACATCATTTATAACATCTGTCTATAGTTCTTATCTCAGAGTTACGGGGAGTTTGAAGATATCTGAGACTTGCTATAAAACAATAGATGAAAGAAAATCAGTACTTTTTAATATTTACTTTATAAGAAGTTTTAATTAAAATATAATGCACAAATTTGTTATTATAGCCTATTTGTAACGCGTGTATGATATTATGTGAGTAGTCGTTGTCCCTTTCATCGACTTTTAATGTAATTATTCATTTGATTTTGTAATTTTAACTTTAATTGTATATTATGATAATATATAATTTACTGTATTATAATATGTTTCCACTTCACCATGACGATAAGTTGAATCTTCAGTAATAATCTTCGTATTTAAAACTATATTTTATCATGATTATTTTAAGCATATCCTCAAGTTAAATTGATGTTACTAACTATTTAGCCAATGATAAATAAAAAATCTTATAATACACTATTATCACTATTTGTAAAACATTCCATGCATGGCTTGAACCAAAAATCTCCTATATTCGCGAAGATACTATGCATAACAATAAATTAATATTTTCCATTCTAGATCTAAAAAATCACAGTGTTACGTACTATTAAGATATGATAAATTTTATCATTTTTATAGTTTCTGTGATATTATTGTAAAGTTAAAATTCATACCAACAATCAAAGATCAACAAACATTGAAAATTTATGACAATATTAGTGTAATGATCTTAGTATGAAAGCCTACCTGAAATATGAAAAATAATATTTATACCTACTATTAATTCTTAAACACCTACAAGTTTATTTTGAAAAATATAAAATGACTCACTTAACTGTAACCTTATCATCAGTACTAAGGCTCAATTTAATCATTCCATCTTCATCTCATAAATCATGGCAATCCACAAATCCAAACTTAGTTACACAATAACGTTACCTCAAACTAATCTCAATATCATACCTCATCTTCTAGGATTGTCACTCTAAATAGCCTCCTCAGACAACCTAAGTTAGTTCGGCACTTGAACTAACATTATTGACCTCGGAAGTTATCTTTGTAACTATCTTTGGGATGGCTGGTATGGATCTTGGGACTAGCGTATCAGCGGCAACGCGTAGTGCTTCTAATTTTAGAGCGGGGAACAATGTCATAACTCTTTAATCAGTTTCTTCCTGTTCAGGCTCATTTACTCTTGAAAGCGAAACCTCTGCAATATATTAACTGCATAAAATTTTATCTGTATTATATAATAATCGGGGAAAGTAACTTGTGACCAAGTTCTAACACCAAATATTTCTATGAGTCTCAAGTTATGACTTATATTAGATTGTGAAGTGGACTTATTAAAATGTTATAAATATTAGATGTTATACTAGCATATAATAATTTAAAAGCATATAAAAATTCGAATCACAATAATTCTTTCAACGCACTGATAATACATTGAGTTTCAATAGTAACATAATACTAGTAGTACTATTTTAGTTAGCATAATAATGCATTAGCTCAATCTAATTAGCTATTTTTCTTTAATGATTTCATATTTGTTATCATTATTTCTTTCAGCTTTATAAAATATGAGATTTTCTGGTATAATATTTTTGTTCTAGTGATGATTATTGTTTTAATTCACTATTAATACACAAAACTTTTATGAAGAATAAAAATATTAGAGCTCCAAGACTCAGAGCCGTTTTCAGGCTTTCCTCATCAGGAAAGTTTTCTTTACAAGGATTTTTGATTTAAAAGTTTTATTTCGCCCAAGACTTGGAATTGATTTATTCCGTTTAGATTCTATTCCACACCACGAAATGAAAAATTGCAATATGCCCACTTCCCATTGAGAATGTGAGTTCTGGTGCAAGGAAAACGGATGGATTTGAGCGCAAAAATCTAATATTCAGAATTAGCATTAAAAATATATAAGTTTGTATTGCAACTTTTATATAACCACCAGTTTCCCATAATAATTGAATAATAGCACTTAAGTAACATATCTAAATCTAGCTTACTCACTTTATGCTAATTAAACTCTTCGCTATGCTTCACAAAGCTTATTGTTTCTGAAGTCAGATTCAATCAATATCATTGCGTAACGCTATTGCCAAACTATAATGAATTAAGAAGCTGTGTACGTGTTCGCCTACCTACGTTCGCTTAATGTGTGACTTATAGTCTATAATGTTCAAGAGTATTTGTTTCAGCTATATTAAGTTAAAGCTTGTAAATGACTGAGCCTTGGAGGTCTATTATAAAATTTACTTTACTTGTTAGTACGGAGTATTTAATTTTTATGTCATAGTATAGCAATTATAATCGTATTTCTTTTCATTTTTTAGTTTTCACATGGTATTTGATTTAAAATCCAAACTACATTATTTATTATGAAACTGTTGTAAACTATAAATTATAGACTAATTATATTATACTAGATGCCTGAAGTGCATGTATTCAGCTAGATTCATTTATTGTTTTGACTTTTATTTGTTTTATCAAATTATATATTCACTTTTTCTGTTAAAGAGGTGATAACAATATTGAAAAAAATGAAATATTAGGGAAAATACAAAGCCCAAAAACGCCGCACACAACGGATGTTTAAGGATTAACAACATTTAATATATGTTCATACAGATATTTGTACATTTATTTATTCTAAATTAATAAATGTTGTCTTCTATCATATTTTTTAAGCAAATATAATAAAATAATCAATAGTGTTCCAATAACATTGTAGTAGATAATAAGTAATTCAACTATTGTTAAAAATAGACTTCGCTAAATAATATGAATGTAAATGATAAAATTTATATAACTTAGAAATCTAATAACATTAACTTATTTATTTACACAAATGTGACATAAGAATCGCAAATTGACATATCAGTTAACAATGTTCAAATTCATGCCTTTGCACTATTTGGATTCAGTATCAATACATAAATTATAATTGATTCAAATATTAATATTTCAATTGAATTTTCAGTATTAGTAGGAGCTTTGTTATGTACTCAGTGTGATATAGAAGTCTAAAACTGTAATTTAATATTTATTGCTTCTGGATAGCAAATATCTGGTTTGATAATTGAACCGAAATAGAGTGTTGTTGTTTAATAGTCTTTTATATAATATCGAATAAGAAGTATGAATTCATCAGGATTAACAAATGTTATTAAATGGCTTTCAATGACATATATAATAAATTAATGTAAGTTAACAGGTAGTAATCTTATATAAAGTGCAAACAACGGATATATTGCATCAATATTATATGTTCATATAACACTGAACATTTCTTAGTTTGATATATGCGTTGATCAAACTTCACGTTTTGGACAGAAAAGTGTTCAAATTACTACAATAGGTTCTGAAGAATATAAATGCGATTTGTGCAATGAACAGCCTGTGATATATGGGTTGTGTGGCGATGTGTTGCAATACAGCGAACTCATAAAAGGGATGTACTAATGTATTTATCCTTTTGAATATGTTGATAATAAATGTATTTGTGCTCATGGATATTTACTAAATATTACTAGATGCATTAATGTTGTAGAATCAATAAATAATATGAATATTTTTGCTAATAGTAATATCAGTGATAAAATTGCGCTTATTGAATATATGATTGAAAATTCACTCGTTATTATTGAGTAGAGTATTTTGAACAATATTTCTGACATTGAAAACAGAATAATATCAAATTATTCAAAATCTGATAATAATTTACTGATGAACACATCAATTTTGGACGGCAGAATACTTTCAAATATAACTGATGTTAAATAAGATATAATTATTGCGCATATAAAAATCGACGAAAATTTGCTGTATAACACAACTATCCTTGATTGGAGAATATTCAACAACATATCATCATTAAATAATACTATTCAAAATTTAAGTTATTAATTGCAAGATGTAAATAATTCATTCAAATTGAAAAACGAAATAATTGAGTAATAACTGTAATAACAAAACTTTATAATCGAACAACAGAAAAAATTAGTAGATAACCTAACGCAACAACTGAATTGTACCAGTAATTACGGTTATTCGATTGTTAATGGTTCGTGCATTTAAGTTACTTGTGCGATATAAGGCCAACAAAGTATAAACGGGATTTGTTAGTGCACAAATATTAACTCAATTATTCAAGCTGGTTCGTGTATTTGTCCTGCTAACTCGAATGTTATTGGAACTGCCTGTGTATGTTCTATAATCGGATAAACGATGTAAAATGGATAGTGTGTATGTTAAACTTCAGGTGCTTTTGTTAATAATAACATTTGTACATGCGGGGTGAATAGTATAAATATATCAAATACGTGCAGCTGTCCGAGTGGAGCAGGTCTAATAAATGGAGTTTGTACATGTTCAAATATTAATGCAAATATTTCTGGAAACTAATGTGTTTGTCCAACATATTCATAATTTATTGGAACTACTTGCACATGTCCAAGTAACTCAAAAATATTTAATAATGAATGCGTTTGTAATTAAATAACTGGCTAAGTAATGAACAATGGAGCTTGTTAATGCCAAACCACAGGTGCTTTTGTAAATAATAGCGCATGTGTTTGTGGATAATATGCATTAAACACTTCGAATACATGCACATGCCCAACTAATTCAACTTTGATAAATAATATTTGTACCTGTGATAAAATAATAGGTTAGTCAATGATCAGCGGAAGTTGTTAATGTCCGTCTGGTTAATCAATTGTTAATAACTCATGTTAACAAACTAGTTATGTTATAAATATTTCAAATTTCGAGTGTAGCTAGGAAATATATACTTCAAACTTTGATATTTAAAGTATAACGAATTAAATAAATGCATCAAGTAACTTCAGCTCTGGTTATGTATTTAGTTCATCTATTGTTATTAAAAATGCTTTTATAGATGTTTCTGACAATGTTTATACAGCAACTGTATATTCTCTATTTTAATCTCAAAATACATTCACAAACATAAAAATACAATTTGGATCTTAATCTTTAAACAGTGGTTCATTAATTACTTAATAAAGTACGATTACAATTAATTAAATGAATATAATTTCTAGACCTTAAAGTTAACTTACAGCTTCTGCTCAGTTGAATATACTAACATCAACATCAACAAATGTAAATATATCAAACTTACTTGTTAATTTATCGTTTGCTCCATCAAGAGGAAGTATAACATTAATTAGTAATATTAATGGAGCATTAAATATTTCTGGATATTAAATACTCGGTTCTTTTGTGAGTACTGGAACTGTGGCCATTATTGGGATAAATATCAATGCAACAATTGTCAACGTAGACAAAGCGAATTTCTAACCAATTATGTTCAATGTTGGTAACGATTCATCATATTTATTTGGGAATGCTATTACTACAGCGTGTGTGTTTACAATAAATAATATTGCATTTATTCTTGGAAATAATCAAAACTTTTTAAATTTAGATTCAGTATCCTCAGATTCATCTAATTATTATCTGTTTGGAGGAATAATAGCTTATATCAATAGCGCATCACTTTTAAGTATTAATAATGTTATAATTAATTCTTACCTAATACTTACTACTAATTATATTAGCAATTTTGGTTTCTTGATTGGATATGTATAATAAAATTCAAGCAATATTGCAATAAAAAATGTATGCATATAACATAATATGACGAGTAAAACGCTAGATATTAGGTAATTTGGTTTTATTGGATACAATTTTGGCAATATTTCCATTTAAAATGCAGCTATTATATTCTTTGCTTAAATACCAAACTTGAATTATTTATGGGGTTTCGGTATAATTGGACTTTAATAATCTGCTCTTCATGCGGAAGTAATAAATTTGAGCGCAACTGTAAGTTATAGTTTAAGTTAAGGCAATCATGTTGGCTCTATATTTGGACTTTCATACACATAAAATTGCTCTGTATAAAACTCAACTGTGAATGGAGGGAATATAAGTTCTGGTTCAATTATTGTTGGTGGGTTCTTTGGTTGCTAATATACATAAAATATGACTATTTATAATTCTACGATTTCTAAAATGAATATTTCTGGTTCAAATTCAGTTGGTGGTTTTGTAGGTTGGTGTGCGTCAACTTTCTATTTAATAAATTCAAAAATTTAGTTCATGCGTATTTTTAGCTCTAGCTCTGCAATCGGAGTAATCATTGGTTAGACCTAAGGAGTTTAAATATTTTCTGGTTCTTCATCAACTTCGAATTCCATAAACAGCGTTTTACAAAATGACTGCACCGTTTTATCAAATAATTGGTCTGTTGCCGGGTGCTGAGTGATAATAGAATCAATAATGTATCAATATTATATTAGTAATATTATTAACAATCAGGTTCGCTGAAGAGTAACTGTGATTGTTGCGTTTCTTTTTATAAAAGTTCTTATACTACCCGTTCCGTTTTCAAAACAAACTGCGCGAAGTATATTCAGTTCCCGATTTTAGTTCTTCAAAATTTCCGTTTTTGCCGTTTTCAGTTTATTCTCAACCTGAATATATTTTGTAAAAGCTTTTTTTTGATTATTATGAATAAATAATACAATAATGTATTAATTATATAATATTTGAGAATCGTTTTCTTGGCTATAGAGAACAATAAGCTGGTCGGATCAAATCATAATAGTGTAAAATAGTAAAGTTGTGAAGTATGTTAAAATGACTATTCTATCATTTAATTTTACTCCAATTGACATGTAATATATTAACTCTTTATTCAAAGAGTTTGATTAGTGGTACTTTAATAATTAAATAAAGTTGAATAAAGGATTTATCTGTGACATAATATGACATATTGCATGTATATTTCAAGTTTTAGTATCCCATATGAATCTATGGAATATTGTGTAAAATCGAATATTATTCTATTGAAACATTATAATTCTTATTCAAAGTACTGAATAAATGAGTGATACAGTTCAAATAAATATTAAGAGATGAATATCATTAAGATAATTAACAATATGTATTTCAGTTACAATATAAACAATGAAATATTGAACAACATTATATACAGCTTAATATTATCAAATATTTTGATGAGAATAACAATAAATAATATAATTTAAAATAATGATTAGTTTGAGGAGTGAATTATGAAAATATATTAAAGTAATATAAATTAATTATCGAAATAATTACATATTGTCATTTTTACACTATTATGATTTGATCCGACCCGCTTATTGCCGTTTTCTTTGTTAAAGATCAATAAGGCTCATCTCTAATAAGCTCGTGCGTTATAACTCGTTTCACAAATTAATATCTTAAAATATTACATATATATGTACAAGTAAGATTGACGAAAAGGTGTTATTGCGCGCGATTTTTATTTTATAAGTGCACTTATAGTCGTATATAATAGTTGTATATAATATATCATATAATATATCTAAAGTTAGAACGATGTATTTCAACCTTAGTCTATTTTATAATAATATATCCCACTCACTTAACTTTCGTTTATACTAGTTCGGTCTTCTGTACAGGAACTGTAAGTTCACGCAAATGATCATTAGTTTTAGATACACCTATGTACGTTAGGCGCACCTCCGCAACCAATGCAACCAACGACTCGGGTACAAGCATCCAGGGGCGTAACGCGGCTGCTTCGTGCAAGCCGATCTATACGGGAATCCACCTGCGTCGTACCATCTGCATTTCTAAGGAAGCAATGGAGCGGTTACCGCTTTCCAATCCTGAAGGCTCGTTGATGGCATGCCCTTAGCCATACTAATCCTCGATGATGCCAGCTCATCACTTTGAATCAGAAGATTTTACCTTCCGCAACCGATTTGGCCGAGCCGCATCTCAGGTAGTTATATGCGGCGAGGAACGAGAAGCGCAACCGAATGAATCCATCATCGATCACACTAAACAAAGCTGGTATTTCAGCAATGCCACTTCAGCTCTAACGTTGGACGCCGAGCTTAATAGTTCGTTTAAAAATAATTATTTACATTTTATTCATAGAGTTGAAAAGAATACAACTGATTGAGCAAGTATATAACGAAGAAAAGGATAAAAATAAAATAAATATGATAAAAATAATAAATATGTTCTTAAAAGATAAAAAATGATTTAATAATTAACACATTGCATGCCACTTTTAGAAGCATCTTACAAAACTGTGTTACCTATTTGTGAGTGGAAAATTAAATATCTTTATTACCATATACGCCAGAGTGGAAAAAGATTCCACACCCTTTCATTTATGAGTCATAAATTGAAGATGATATTAATTTTTATTCATTAAAATATGTAATTATTAATTTTATAAATTCATAATACACTCCTCTATTGAAAATAGGTAAAAATATCATTAAAATATTGATTTTTGACCCTCTAAAATATTACAAAGCACCAACCTTATGTAATATAACTATTTATAATAGCAGTATCATCGCTAAATGATAATTTCCTCAAAAATGAAACAGTCTCTATGAGGCGAATGTGTTAAAGATGTTGTACAATTCATAATTCATATATACCCAAAATCTCACTTTTGTATATCAGTCGTTTTCCTTTCGCATTTCTCAAGAGCCCATTTTCAGTTTATAAATCTCATAATACCTATCTAGGATCTATAAAATCTATCACAAAAGATTTTTTACATCGCACATATATGCTCACATATATCATTATATAAAAGAAGTCCTCCTCACTGATTATTTTACCAAAATTTTCATGTCATCTATCATTGCGTCCATATTTCTGAATTTATAATAATAACAAGTAAATCCAATTCAACGATAAAGTTCTTCAGAATTTTCAATTTTTAAGATTCAAACTCCGTTTTAACTATTTAGAGTTGATTCTTGAACTTAATATTTCTATTTTTTGTAGAATGTATTTTGTAAAAGCTCTTCTTAATGATATCGGATTTAACGAATTATTATTTCTGTGATTGTGTTGGAATTTGCTGGTTGAGGATTTTGTACTTTAGAAAGTGTTTATGATTAGCTAAAGGCGTAAAATCTTGGACGTAGTTGTTTTCAATTTCAAAACGCTTCAGTTTTCCAAGAGATCTTACCGAGTTCACCTCCTAAATACAATTATTGTTCAACACTAAAGTTTTAAGACGCCAACAACATTTCAAAATGTTAATATCGCATAAATAATTATCATTTAATATTAGAGTTTGCAAAAACCTACAATATTATAAGAAATCGATATTTTAAATCTAAGTATTACAGATACTTAAATAACATATTTAAGAATAAAATTTACAAGAAAATAAGTTCTAATTGTCAAAAATACAATAACTTAAATCTAATTATTATAAATTAATCAACTTTTTTAGACAGTCTATTTTTGTAATTTTATTCCCACCTATATCTAATTTCTTAAGATTAACCAGATTTGCCATGTTATCAATGTTGGAAATTAAATTTTTACTAACATCAAGTTACTGTAGATTAATTAGACTAGATATGCTATTAATTTTAGATATTTTGTTTCCACTTACGTCAAGTTGCTGCAAACCAATCAATTCCGTAATATTAGCAATATTAGATATTTTATTCCCCTTTGCTAATAGTCGCTATAATTAATTTAAATTAGCTAGTTTATCAATAGATAATATTTAATTTTCACTAATATCTAGTTACTTAAGATTAATAAGTTTCGCTAAATTGTCTATCTTTGATATATTATTTTTGCTTGCATTAAATTGCTGTAAATTAACCAGAGCCACTAATTTAATAATGTTGGTTATGTTGTTTTCACTAATATCGAGTTACCGTAGATTTATTAGTTTCGCTAATACATCAACATTCGCTATTTAATTTCGACTTATGTCAAGTGCTGTAAGATTTACTAATTTCACTAACATGGTAATATTAATTATACCATTTCCACTTACAACAAGTAATTATAAATTTACTAAATTTACTAGACTATCAATGTTAGAAATCTAATTTCTACTAATATCAAGTTACTAAAGATTAATTAGATTAGATAAGCCATTAATTTTAGATATTATGTTTCCACTTATGTCAAGTTATTGTAAATTAATTAATTTACTAATTCCATCAATATTATCAATATTATTATTACTTATTACAAGTTTCTGTAAACTTAATAAATTATTTAAATATTATATATTATCATCTGCAGTACATTTAATATATTTTGTTAATAAATTAATATTATTAATTTAACATCCACTTAAAATTAATTAACTGAGATTAGTGAATTAATTTATCATTTTAATGTCACTTTTTGTTATCAAAGTGCTACTTAAATCAAGTGAGCATAAAGAATGTTTAATTTATTAAATTTAAGAAAATATATAATGCATATTTATTTTATTTCCTATTAAGTTCAGATAGCTTAAATTACATATAATGTCATATAATCCAGAAAGTTCTTAAATCTAATTATTACTAATATCAATTGATTTTAATTCAGTTAATTTTGACAAACCATTTAAACTCTTAATACAATTTCCACTAATGTCTAGATACACAAGATTAATAAGCTATTCTAATATTGTAATATCATTTATATTATTTTGCCCAATATCTAAAACTTATAAATCTGTAAACTACGTCAATTAGTTTAGATCTAGAGAATTACTACATATATTTCTTATTTCTAATTTAATCAAGTGCTAAATATTAAGTTTAGAAATATTTTAGATAGAATTATAACTAATACATAAATGACTCAACTATTTTATGGTATTAATTGGCTAAATTGAACTTATTTGATTTCCTCCAACTATTACTTCTTTTAAGTTATGTAAATTAGATACAACAGATAAATCATCTATTTTGTTATTGCTTACATCCAGATATTATAATTCACATAAATATTATATAGAATCTATTTTTGATAATTAGTTGTTTGCAACTTGTAAACACGTAAGTTTCATCATTTTTTCAAAATTAGCAATACTAGTTAATTTATTGCCGTTTAGATTTAATTTTTGTAGCTAAACCAATTAACTTATATTATTTATGTCTTTTATGCAGTTATTTTCTAACTCAAGTTCAATAATTTTATACAAATCTTTTAATTATATTATATTATCAATTATATTGTTGTTAAGTTTGAGCACAATCAATTTTTTCATCTGTGTTAAACAATTTATATCTTTTATCAAATTTTTGGACGCATTAAGAATTTTAATAGTTTTTGGCACATATCTAAGATCTTAAACTATATTTCTTTCAATGTCAAGTATTTAAAGTTTATTTAGTCCTTTTATAGCTTCTATATTATTAATGTAATTATATGAAAGATACAAATAAGCCAGTTCTGTAAGTTCTGAAACAATTTATATATTTTAAATACGATTATATGACAAATTGAGTTTTTATAACTTATTCATTGCTGCTAATGGTGATATATCAGTGATATTGTTGGTTTTTAAATTTAAATATTTTAAGTTAATTAAATTATTAAAAAATCGAATATTATCGATATTTAATTTCGGTAAGCTTAACTCACATAAATTCTCATTTATTGTAATTTTTGGAATTTAACCTAACGTTTATTTGATGTTAATTTAAAAATATTATTGTATTTCTTCTTGATTTTGTAACACAATTGGATAGAGTTCAGAATAATTTGCTAATTATTCGTAAACTCGATACTGATTGATATTCGTTATTTACTTTTAATTTTCAGTATTTTAATGATTATAAAACTTCTTATTACTCATGACTTCAAAACTTTGAATAATATTATTGCATAAATTACAATAATCTAAATTGATTAATTAGCTTAACGGTTCTATATTGAATATTAGGTTAGAACTTAGATCAATTGACTTTAGTAGTTTCAAAACTTATATAGAATTGATGTTAATGATTAAATTCTTGTTTAAATCAATACGAACAAGGTTTTTATTTTACTCTAAACATGATAAATCTCTAATATAATTGTTATTTGCGTAAAGATATGTTAGTGATGTCATTTTTTATATCTCGTTTATAGATTTAATTTAATTATTGGAAATGTTTAAATAATAGAGACCAATTAGCTTTTGTAATTTCTCGATTTTAGATATGTGATTTCTACTAATATTAAGTTGCCGTAAATTTACCAGTTTCGCCAACACATCAATATTGGTTATTTTATTTCCACTTATGTTGAGATTCTCAAGTTATACCAGATTAATTAAACAAGCTATATTATTAATTACATTTCGACTTATATTTAGTTATCGCAGATTAACAAGATTTTTCAATATTTCAATGTTATATATTTTATTTCCGCTGATATTTAGTTAGCGCAGATTTGTTAGATTAGCCAGGTTACAGTACTGTACTAATTTTATGTATTCTGTTGAAACTTATATTAAGTTACTGTAATTATTTTAATTATTGTATTCCTTTAATATTATTAATATTATTTGTACTTAGATCCAAAATAGTGAGATTTATTTTTAGAAGTGTCTCAGGAATCTAGTTAAGACTATTTTTGCTAATGTTGACAATTTTCAGTTGTGGCAGCTGTTAAAATATTAAAATATCAAACATATCTTAATATATCTCAGATAAATTTAGTTTTGAGATGCTTTATTTAAATTTTAACTTGGTTTCAACAAATTTATAGTTTTAATCAGTTTTTACCATTCTGCAATAATTTTGAACTTAAATTTCGTTATTAAGTTCAATTATTATTTAGTTTTAAATTTATTCAGGTTGTTACGTATTTTGGTTCGTGTCCGTTTTTAATTTTTAGTTCATTTCAGTTGTGGAGTGAAATTAAATGCCAAAAAAGCCGATTAAATTAAAATTTAAATAAATTAAATGTTGTCCCATGTCACACACTACTGTGCTTTTAAGTTAAGGTTAGATAGTATTTGACTAAATAAGTTTCTAATTACACTCTAATTTCAACTATATTTTAGGCTAAATAAAGTTAAAAATACTACTACATAACCTCACTCAGAAGGGGGTCGCATTTTCGCTTATAAGGGGGTTGAATATAGCAATCCCCTTATAAGTGAAAAGGCCCTTGAGAGCGAGGTAATGTAGTATAATGTAAAAATAGTAAAACGAAAAATGACTCACTCTACAACAATACGTTTAAATGCAATAAATATATCAGGTCTCCAATCAATATTATGTTATTATTTCAATCAATAAACTAACACAACAGTTGTTTAAAGTTTTGGAACTCGCTAATCAAAAATATTTTTAAATTTAATACATGTATATTATTATAATCTAGGTTGATAAAAGTGTTTACTATATTGTTACGATTATCATTAAAAGCAAAATATTATTAATATTAATGAAAAACTAATTGAAAAGCTATAAAATCAATGAATATTATTGTGTTCTTTAATTTCATCAAATACTAGCAGTAGGAATTCTGGAATTCTACTAAATTTCCTACCAATCAAATTCTGATATAAACTTGTTTCACTGAAGATAATTCTCCCACACCATTTTAGTTATGCAAGTTCCTATTCCAAAGAATTACACTGTTGTTAAAACATTAGGTGCTGGATCACAAGGTTAAGTTGTACTTATTAGTCACAATACAACAAAGAGACTATGCTGCCTAAAATTCACAAAATTAGTTGATACCAGAGCAACTAAATGCGCAATGGCTGAAATGGATTTAATTCGTAAATTAGATCATCCTAACATTGTTAAATGTGTTGCAGCTTTTCCGTACAAAGAGTATGCTTTAATATAAATGGAATATGCTTCAGGTGGAGATTTACATTCATTTAAAAAGGGTAAGTAATTTCCAGAAGCAGATGTCTTAAACATATTAGGTTAACTAGCATTAGGAATCTAGTATTTATATCGCAATCATGTACTTCATCGTGATATTAAACCAAAAAATATCTTACTTGTTCAATATAAAGATTGTATGATATTTAAATTGGCTGATTTTGGATTATCAAAAGAACTTGCATTCACTGATGATAAGGCAAAAACTATGCTTGGTACACCATATTATATGAGTCCGGAATGTTTTTAAGGAATTCCTTATACAATTAAATCAGATATTTATAGCCTTGGAGTAATATTGTATGAACTTTTATAAAGCGAATATCCCTTTTCAGGGAATTCAATTGATGAACAAAGAATATTGTGTGTTACAGGCAAATATCACCTTATTACAGCAAATTATTCTGAATAATTAAAATAGTTATGTTATGCAATGATATCTAAACAGTCTAGTGATAGACCTTCTATTGAATAGATTGTTCAATCTGATGTATTAAAAGACACTATTTAGTAAATTAAAGCTTAATATTAAAAAATGGGATATGATAATGTTGAGTGAAAATATTCAAAATAAAATTAATATTTATTACACATCCATAATATTATTAAACAATAGAATTATTCACTTCAATGTAATTGCAATTTGTGCTCAGCTGCTACTATAACCTGAGCGTGTCCGTCTACAGGAACCAGACCGTCATCGCGATGAACAGACCTAGTTTGGATACGTACCAGATTTGCAGGAACGCGCAGACAGACATTATCTTTAGCTTCGTGCTTTCTCAATCGCAATAGTTCCAGTTCAAGGTCGTTAACGATAATTCAATATTTCCACAGACTATAGCACTCACCGAGGACATACTCACGCTGCGCCCGACCAACGGCTTCCTCTCTGTTCAACGTTAAATCCTTAACGTGCGTCGAATTGACTTCTTCGCGTCCAATATATTGCAATATTCACAGGAGCCAGACTCCATTTAGGCCCTCGAGAACCTGGACGACCCGAAATCAATTAAGAAATTTGGATAAATAATTGGAATTGTAATCGGTGTTCTCCTCTTAGTTACATTTGCAATTTTAGTAACCGCCTTCAGGATGAAGAGAGACAGAGCTCTTCAGAATTCACAGTTCACTTTTGATAAATTTGAACCGGTTGAAACAGTTGAAGACGCACTTTAAATTTCGTACCAGTTCAACTCCTGTAATTTCTTCTTCAAGAAGAAAAGTGACAGTTTTGAACCCGTAAAAACGCCCGAACATATTTTTTCAGCCTCTCAAGTTCATTTATAATCCTAAATATATACAAATCTACTTCCTCAACAATAGAGCTACCGGGCGACTCTATTTTTTAGACCGGTAGGAACTTTCTCGCCCGGTAATGACTTGTACTCGGGCGAGTATAATTTTTAGACCGGTAGAAAAACATTTTCAACAATTTTACATTTTATGATTATTTTACATTTTAACAACAGTTACATTCCTTTATACAATCAAAATAATATCAAGCCTCATATTATTTATAAACATGTAGTAAATAGCTATAATTCTGAATATAACGTACATTTATAATTAAAATTATTCCACTTTAAATGAAGTGATAGTATTCATAATTCAATCATTATGTCATTTGAATATATAGATATAAATTTTTTATTTCATTCATGATTATTATTAGCTTGTGTTGAATCATCAATTCTGAAACGCGATATTTGCCCTGGAGATACTTATGTTTCTGTTGTATTGAGTGCAGCTAACATAGGATTCTTTGTCGTCATATAATTCTGTATACCAATAGCAAATACTACCATATCTTCGAGTTTAGATCTTCTTAAGGTCCACACCTAGCTAAATGCTTTATAACACTCTTTCAATCTCATGTAAGTATGCTCAACTACTAAACGCACTTTAGAAAATGAAGTGTTATAATTTTTCTCAGCTTATGAAAGACCGCCTTGCTTTTCTTTAATAGGAAGCAAAAAGTGAGAATTAACTTTTTGCATTCCTTGATACCCCTTGTCTCCAATCATATAATAATCTCCAAGCCAGTGTGCTACTTTCGGAAATCCTTCTTTTGCTAACTTTTTATCATGCTGAGAGCAAAATGATGATAATTTTTCAAAACTCTTTCAATACATTCAGAAATTATATCAGATTTTCTGTTTTATACTTTATAAACAGAAGATTAATCATTGGGAATAAGTTCTGGCAGAGTATACAAAACACTTAACCGGTAATGGTCAAAAACACTACACAAACGTTCTCCAGTTCTCAAATAATATTGATAAATAAGAAAATCATCTATTATTGATAAACTTAATGGAGATACTTGTAAGTATCTGGGATCAGAATGCCATGTTTTAGTGAAAAAAGAGAAACTACTAAGATGTAACGGAGTGTTAAAAATAGCAATCAATTCTAACTATTATTCTAAGGTAGTTCCTAAATCTTGGTGAATATCAAGATGAGAATTCTAATATAGTGGTAGAAGGAAAGATTGGAACGTAGCAGCTTATCTTTATACAGGCATTTTCGATGTGGAGTGGAAAGATTACCGGCCGAGTTATAGTTTTAATACTCGCCCGAGTACAAGTCATTACCGGGCGAGAAAGTTCCTACCGGTCTAAAAAATAGAGTCGCCCGGTAGCTCTAATATAATAATAGACAACCTATAAATTAGTCTACCTAGTACTAATTAGTTATACTAATTAGTTAAATACTTAATATTTTTTCAGCCTCTCAAGTTCCTTCAATTCCAAAATAATGCTCCATAAATTCTTAAAATAATCTAAAATAAAATTCTAACGTATAAAATAATACTAAGCCGAGCGAGCTAGTTAATAGTTAGTAAAAGCCGCTTAAAATGTAGCCAACGGTAAGTTAGTAAAAGGATGCATAAAATATATCAATTTAGAACCCTCCAATTTAAGTTAACAGTTAGTAACCGTTGTAATAATAATCATACCAAATTCAACAGTAAATGATAATCCCAACATTCCCAGAGATTTAATAGAGTAGATAACCAATTGACTACAAATATCAACTTCCGCAATAATAGCTCGGTTCAACAGATTACAAATACGTACTGCCAAGTACTTAGTAATATAATAACTAAAATAACAATGATCAAAATGCTTTAAACGAGCAAGGTTAGTAAGTTACTCATAAAAAAGTTGTTAGAAAAGTAAGAAGAAAAGTACATATCGAAAAGAAAACAGACGAACAAAGCGACTCTAACACACAGGCTGCAGTAGGAGCAGAGTTATGAAAACATTAGAGTTTAACGCTATACTAGATCATATCACAATGAACGTTATATTTATTCACATAATTAATTTATGAACAAATTTTTGAATATTAATAATTAAGCGATTATAGTATTGGAAAACATCAAGTATTTGAAAATAGAATGAAAAATTTCAACGATTACGTCTCACATCTTCTCCATCCAGGCGTCGATCTCCTCGAAGCCGGCCTTGCCCTCGAAGGAGACGCACTGGGTCTTGGCCTTGCAGACGATGACGTTCGTGGCGTCCTTCTTGACCAGCTTTCCGAACACCTCTTGCGAGAGCGGTTCCAGGTCGTCGGTCTTGAAGTCGGTCTTGACCACAAAGGCGAGCTTGGAGTACTTCCTGGCCAGGCGGTACAAAAGGGCGGCCGGCTTCTGGGCCTGGGTCAGCACGACCACGAAGTCCTGCAGCTCTGCGGTGTCTTGGACCAGCTGTTAGGCTGAGCTGGACTGGACGAACGGCTTCCTGTGGTTCCCGGCCACCCACGACAGCAGCGAGGTCTCGTCTCTGGCGCCGGTGAAGTCCAGGGCGGCCTTGCGCTTTCCGTTGTGGTTGAACATCTTGACGGTGGGGAAGCCCTTCACGTCCATCTGGCCGCACAGCTCCTTGTTGGTGGCCTTGTCGCAGTCGATGGCGACCAGGTCCACCACGTTCTTCATCTTCTCGGCTGCCTTCTCGTAGTGGGGCTTGAAGGCGTTGCAGTGGCCGCACCAGGGCGCGTAGAAGATGGTCACGAAGCTCTGGTTCGAGTGCTTCAGCTTCCGGAACTCGGCCGGCGTGACGTCGGGAAAGGCGCTGAGCGCACTTAAAACGGCGAACATATTTGGAGTGTAAATCAATTTCGTTGATGCTGGAATAAATAAGTATATCAAGTAAGCAAACGTCAATTGACGAAATTATATCACTTCAGCCACTGGGAGATCTCCTCGAAGCCTGTCTTCCCGTCGAAGGCCGCGCACGCGCCCGCCTTGCACTTGATCACGTTGGTCTTGTCTGCCTGAACGAGAGATGCGAACGGGGTGGATTGGTATGCCTGGATGTCGGCCTCTTGGAAGTCGGTTTTGACCAAGAATTTATACTCCTGGTGCTTGCGGGCCAGCTGGTACAGGAGTGATGCGGGCTTCTTGGACTGTGTGAATACGATCACGAAGGAGTCAAGGTCTTTTACGTCAGATTCGGAAGAAGCAGTAAGGTGGACGAACGGCTTTACATGATTTGCACCAACCCAGTTGAGCAAAGAAGCTTCGTTTCTGGCACTGTTAAAATCAAGTGGAGACTTGGATCCCTTGTGATTGAACATCTTAACAGTTGGGAAACCTTTCACCTCCATCTAGCCACACAAAGGTTTATTAGCTTCTTTATCGCAGTCAACTGCCACTAAATCAACTATATTTTTCAACTTCTTGGATGCTGCTTCATAATCAGGTTTGAATTATTGGCAATGCCCACACCATGGAGCAAAGAAAATTACAACAAAAGTTTATTTTGACGACTTTAATTTCTTGAACTGCGCCTCATCAATTTCAGGAAAGGCTTATAAAGCAAGAATGGATAGTATCATAGATGAAGTGAAAATATATTTAATGTTTAATAATTAGAATAGTATTGAAAATTTTTCATTTTTTCTAACTAAAACGATAAGAAATCTAGTTTTCCAAAAAATGGGGGCATAAATAAATTGCGATTGATTTAATTCATTAGTAATACTTTGTTTGAATGAATAAATGCATCATACTGTAAATTACGTCTATTCCGGTCAACATTTCTTTTCCTTTCTAAACTAATGTCCAAACCTAGTTTGGATTAATGGAAAAGAAAGATGTCTTTACTGTGTTATTCTAAGACGCTGAATTATTTAAATATCAAAATTAATATGTATACGCTTTTTACAGATCTCATCTAATTTAACTACAAGTATTGTCATAAGCCAGAACTTTTGATAAAATCAATGAATTGAGTATTTTCAATTTTTATTATAGCTTAGGCCACTTAATTGCTAAGCACGTTCAAAAAATACAAAAAGTATGTTAATAATTGTATCTTTGACTAATATGCAAATAGCTCATTTTAATCATTATATTACTTTAATTACATAATTTAATTATTCACTTCAATGTAATTGCAATTTGTGCTCAGCTGCTACTAGAACCTGAGCGTGTCCGTCTACAGGAACCAGACCGTCATCGCGATGAACAGACCTAGTTTGGATACGTACCAGATTTGCAGGAACGCGCAGACAGACATTATCTTTAGCTTCGTGCTTTCTCAATCGCAATAGTTCCAGTTCAAGGTCGTTAACGATAATTCAATATTTCCACAGACTATAGCACTCACCGAGGACATACTCACGCTGCGCCCGACCAACGGCTTCCTCTCTGTTCAACGTTAAATCCTTAACGTGCGTCGAATTGACTTCTTCGCGTCCAATATATTGCAATATTCACAGGAGCCAGACTCCATTTTGGCCCTCGAGAACCTGGACGACCAAAAATCAATTAAGAAATATGGATAAATAATTGGAATCATAATCGGCGTCCTCCTTTTGATATTAATAGCCGCCCTTGCAACTGCCTTCAGACTGAAGAGAGACAAAGCCCTTCAGAATTCACAGTTCACTTTTGATAAATTTGAACCTGTGAATTCGATTGACGAGGCCCTTCAAATGTCATACCAGTTCAGCACATTCAATTTCACGTTCAAAAAGTGCTTCAAAAAGAGGGAAAACAATAAAACGGTTTAAATTTAAGCGTAAAAAGAGTGTTTGAGTTAAAACGACTGTTTTTCGGCCACAAAGCTCCCGAATTTGCCTCAAATGCAAGCACAGAGCACTTTAAAAATAGATTAGAATTAATTGTATATGGGTAAATAGTTGAGTTAAATGAGTAAACAGAACTCAAGTTAAATATAAAGTAGACTCACTCCACTCACATAGGTGCACACGATAGACTAAAGCGCAGAAATATCGAATTTAACGAATACACCAGTGAAATCGAAGCTTAACCCGAACTTAAAGCTTAATAGTACACAGCCAAAGCAGATAAACAGAAGCAAAACAAATAAAAAACATAAACACCCGAAAACAGCCAAGAAAATAATGGAAGTTAAAATACAACAAAGCATCGACGACTTTAAACTACCAATTTGAATTTAATATAATTCGAAATATCACAATTAAAAGTTTATACATCATTTTTTAATAGTTCTTGATAAGAAGAAAATTATGCTCATGAGTGAAGTTTTCATCTATATAATCCTAAATATATACAAATCTACTTCCTCAACAATAGAGCTACCGGGCGACTCTATTTTTTAGACCGGTAGGAACTTTCTCGCCCGGTAATGACTTGTACTCGGGCGAGTATAATTTTTAGACCGGTAGAAAAACATTTTCAACAATTTTACATTTTATGATTATTTTACATTTTAACAACAGTTACATTCCTTTATACAATCAAAATAATATCAAGCCTCATATTATTTATAAACATGTAGTAAATAGCTATAATTCTGAATATAACGTACATTTATAATTAAAATTATTCCACTTTAAATGAAGTGATAGTATTCATAATTCAATCATTATGTCATTTGAATATATAGATATAAATTTTTTATTTCATTCATGATTATTATTAGCTTGTGTTGAATCATCAATTCTGAAACGCGATATTTGCCCTGGAGATACTTATGTTTCTGTTGTATTGAGTGCAGCTAACATAGGATTCTTTGTCGTCATATAATTCTGTATACCAATAGCAAATACTACCATATCTTCGAGTTTAGATCTTCTTAAGGTCCACACCTAGCTAAATGCTTTATAACACTCTTTCAATCTCATGTAAGTATGCTCAACTACTAAACGCACTTTAGAAAATGAAGTGTTATAATTTTTCTCAGCTTATGAAAGACCGCCTTGCTTTTCTTTAATAGGAAGCAAAAAGTGAGAATTAACTTTTTGCATTCCTTGATACCCCTTGTCTCCAATCATATAATAATCTCCAAGCCAGTGTGCTACTTTCGGAAATCCTTCTTTTGCTAACTTTTTATCATGCTGAGAGCAAAATGATGATAATTTTTCAAAACTCTTTCAATACATTCAGAAATTATATCAGATTTTCTGTTTTATACTTTATAAACAGAAGATTAATCATTGGGAATAAGTTCTGGCAGAGTATACAAAACACTTAACCGGTAATGGTCAAAAACACTACACAAACGTTCTCCAGTTCTCAAATAATATTGATAAATAAGAAAATCATCTATTATTGATAAACTTAATGGAGATACTTGTAAGTATCTGGGATCAGAATGCCATGTTTTAGTGAAAAAAGAGAAACTACTAAGATGTAACGGAGTGTTAAAAATAGCAATCAATTCTAACTATTATTCTAAGGTAGTTCCTAAATCTTGGTGAATATCAAGATGAGAATTCTAATATAGTGGTAGAAGGAAAGATTGGAACGTAGCAGCTTATCTTTATACAGGCATTTTCGATGTGGAGTGGAAAGATTACCGGCCGAGTTATAGTTTTAATACTCGCCCGAGTACAAGTCATTACCGGGCGAGAAAGTTCCTACCGGTCTAAAAAATAGAGTCGCCCGGTAGCTCTAATATAATAATAGACAACCTATAAATTAGTCTACCTAGTACTAATTAGTTATACTAATTAGTTAAATACTTAATATTTTTTCAGCCTCTCAAGTTCCTTCAATTCCAAAATAATGCTCCATAAATTCTTAAAATAATCTAAAATAAAATTCTAACGTATAAAATAATACTAAGCCGAGCGAGCTAGTTAATAGTTAGTAAAAGCCGCTTAAAATGTAACCAACGGTAAGTTAGTAAAAGGATGCATAAAATATATCAATTTAGAACCCTCCAATTTAAGTTAACAGTTAGTAACCGTTGTAATAATAATCATACCAAATTCAACAGCAAACGATAATCCCAACATTCCCAGAGATTTAATAGAGTAGATAACCAATTGACTACAAATATCAACTTCCGCAATAATAGCTCGGTTCAACAGATTACAAATACGTACTGCCAAGTACTTAGTAATATAATAACTAAAATAACAATGATCAAAATGCTTTAAACGAGCAAGGTTAGTAAGTTACTCATAAAAAAGTTGTTAGAAAAGTAAGAAGAAAAGTGCACGTCGAAAAGAAAACAGATGAGCAAAGCGACTCTAACACACAGGCTGCAGTAGGAGCAGAGTTATGAAAACATTAGAGTTTAACGCTATACTAGATCATATCACAATGAACGTTATATTTATTCACATAATTAATTTATGAACAAATTTTTGAATATTAATAATTAAGCGATTGTAGTATTGGAAAACATCAAGTATTTGAAAATAGAATGAAAAATTTCAACGATTACGTCTCACATCTTCTCCATCCAGGCGTCGATCTCCTCGAAGCCGGCCTTGCCCTCGAAGGAGACGCACTGGGTCTTGGCCTTGCAGACGATGACGTTCGTGGCGTCCTTCTTGACCAGCTTTCCGAACACCTCTTGCGAGAGCGGTTCCAGGTCGTCGGTCTTGAAGTCGGTCTTGACCACAAAGGCGAGCTTGGAGTACTTCCTGGCCAGGCGGTACAAAAGGGCGGCCGGCTTCTGGGCCTGGGTCAGCACGACCACGAAGTCCTGCAGCTCTGCGGTGTCTTGGACCAGCTGTTAGGCTGAGCTGGACTGGACGAACGGCTTCCTGTGGTTCCCGGCCACCCACGACAGCAGCGAGGTCTCGTCTCTGGCGCCGGTGAAGTCCAGGGCGGCCTTGCGCTTTCCGTTGTGGTTGAACATCTTGACGGTGGGGAAGCCCTTCACGTCCATCTGACCGCACAGCTCCTTGTTGGTGGCCTTGTCGCAGTCGATGGCGACCAGGTCCACCACGTTCTTCATCTTCTCGGCTGCCTTCTCGTAGTGGGGCTTGAAGGCGTTGCAGTGGCCGCACCAGGGCGCGTAGAAGATGGTCACGAAGCTCTGGTTCGAGTGCTTCAGCTTCCGGAACTCGGCCGGCGTGACGTCGGGAAAGGCGCTGAGCGCACTTAAAACGGCGAACATATTTGGAGTGTAAATCAATTTCGTTGATGCTGGAATAAATAAGTATATCAAGTAAGCAAACGTCAATTGACGAAATTATATCACTTCAGCCACTGGGAGATCTCCTCGAAGCCTGTCTTCCCGTCGAAGGCCGCGCACGCGCCCGCCTTGCACTTGATCACGTTGGTCTTATCTGCCTGAACGAGAGATGCGAACGGGGTGGAATGGTATGCCTGGATGTTGATCTACTATTTGCTGTCATTTTAGAAATTTAATGGAAAAATTATAATGTAATCTTTTATTATTTAATTTCACTTATCCACACCTCAGAATGAAATACTAATAATTTAATAGAATAATAGCTCGTTAATATATAGAGTAAAATCAAAATAATATCGAAAAATAGATTTTTGGTAGAATAGTAAAAAATTTACAAATAAATTATTTGATGTATTCTTCAATGATAATAATATTAAGTCTTCAAACAATATTTCAAGAGAATCTGAATCAACAAAGTAAAAATAACGCAATCAACATTAATCATTGTTATTGTGCTCTGATTTGCATTATTTAAATCCTAATTTTTGTATATGTTGGATTTGTAATATTTCTATTATATAACGATAAAAATATAAAATATTATCACTAAATAACAGAATTTAAAAATATTATTCAAGCGTTGTAACCAATAACATTTATTTCAGCTATATATTTAATAAAAGCGAATCGTAAATTACCAATATTTGTTATAATTATGGAGGTATTATTATCATATATTTATCAAATTTTGAGTGCTAAATATTAATTCTATAAGTATAATATCAAGACATTATAAAGAGTACTGTTTAACACATTATATAAAACAATTTATTTAGCTTTTGCATGTTCCTACATTTATCAAAAGACAAACATGCATTTATATATCGGAATAGCCTATTTAATTGTCACTTGGATTCATATTTATATATGCCTTTATCTTCTCCCGAAGGCTTTACTCATTTGGTTTTCAGTTCTACCTTCAGTGTTGTTGATATTTAATGGATCCGTTAGAATTTCTGGTTAAGAACAACAGATAGTATCAATAATGTTCGCACTAATTGGATTTTTCAGCCTAGTAATATTAAAGTTCATATAACTTACAACTGAGAAATAAATAAGAAATCACGAATAACTTGATTAATTGCACACCTAAGAGGTTACCTAATCCTCATATTCTACATCCAAGAAATTTACAGTAGCTTTCATATTAAAAGACTTTATTATGTCAATGCATAGCATAAATGATAAGTAGTATTTATTTACTAAGCTTATGTTCAATTTAAAACTAATTCAAAAATCTGTTCTAGAGTAATCCATTGTGATTTGGAAATCTTCACTTGAAGAACAAACGATTTGTGTCATTATGATGATTGACATGTATAACATCAAGTTCAAATCACCTGAATTGAAACAATAATTAAAGACTTTCTGTATGAATATAGTACGATAGAAATAATAAGTTTAATAGTTATAATACAAACATGATAAAGTTTAAGAACAACCAATAAAAGTTAATTTTGAAATTAAAGGTATTTTGGAACTTCTGATTTATGAAGTAACTGGGCATTATTTTGATAAAGGAAAAGTTATTGGTGACCCTCAACTAATTCGTGATACTGTTTAAATTCACTACAATGAGTATAACCTGTCAATGCTGACTCAGTATCAAACTAGATAATTAAATGACTTAATCACGAGCTTGATTTCAAAGGCGGCAGAGTATGTGAACATAAAAAACTAAATAATTGAGCATTCGTAACAAATTAATGTTGCTGATCAGCACCTTCTAAATTTGTTCGATTCTCTTACTACATTGAAACTTTAATTAACTAACTAATTGATAAAGCTCACCGGTGACTTTCCATTATCGTTAGCAGCAGCTTGGACAACGGCTCATGTTATGCATCAAATAATCGAAGAAGAGAGATTTGGTTTAAGTTACTTGTATTAAGCTATTTAAAAGATTAAGCCACCGCTAGACAGTGACAAAGCAACATCAGAATCATTTACCGAATACCTGAGTTAAGTTACCATATTTGACTAAAAAATTCTTTAGAAGTAATCTAGTTTTACAAATACTCTATACGTTAATAAACCAGTATTATTTGACCCATAAATTTAAATTATTTAAAACGAGCATGGAGAAAGTCAAAGTTAAATCAATAAAAAGGATTTATTGTATCTGCAAAAGTTGTAAAATAGCACGAATTACCACAATAAACTGTTTAAATATTTAAACACATTATTTTATTTACTAATTTAAATCTGCTAGTTAATAATAGCTTTTTATTTGTTTACTATGAACAAGTATGAAAACACAAATTTGTAGGAACAAACGGATTATTTCGATTTATAACATTTATTAATAGTGAATCCAAAGTCGTCATGTTCAGACATTTTGAATATTTGTAATTAAATAGATTTAAATATGCAAAATGTACAATTTGAAAGGTAATATCAAACTACTTCGTAAGTGGTAAATACTCCTACTTTTGTTGAAAGTTTGTGCAGTTATTGCCACAATGAGACAATTAAATAGGATTCATTGGATATTTTAGTTCAATCGTTGCTTGATAGTGTTCAAATGTCAGCAATTCCAATTTTAGGTTCTTTAACATTTAATATTGAACAACATTTAAACACATTCTTTAATAAATATTAGCTTATAGTATTATTTGGAATTGTTGTTTTTATGATTTAATTGACATTATTAGCAGGAAATAAACTATTTTTTGAAAAACAACTAAAATTATTAATGCACAAAATTAAATAAATATTAATATATTTGTAATAACTGAAAATTACATCTTGTTTAAGTTAAAAAAACAATATTTATTAATATAAAGTTTAACTTGAAAAATCTAAAAAGTTCGAAAAATAACATGAAAACTAAAAAACCGAATTAATAGCAGGTGCATTACCATAAATAAAATCCAGAGATTAATATTGCGATAAGTTTCTAACTTAAATTATTTGCATTATATTATTTGGTACAGTAACAGTATTATGTGAATATATGAGCATAATCAAGTATAACATA